>VZTI01002702.1:587063-623028 GCA_013397865.1 Struthidea cinerea
ATGGGACAGGGTCCCCTCAGCCCTCAGAGTAATGGAGCAGGGTCACTTCAGCTCCCGCAGCGATGGGACAGGGTCCCCTCAGCCCTCAGAGTAATGGGGCAGGGTGGTGCTGCACCAGGGCTAAGACCTCTCTGTCCCACATCTTTGCCAGTGGGTGGGTGCCAAGGGTGCTGCTCCCGAGCTGCTGCCAGGGGCGGAACAGCCCTTCCCTGATTCTGCTTTCACTCAACCCTTTGAAATCTGCTCTGCAACCCAGTTTAAGTGACACGAACATGTTAATTGCTGTAAATGGAACAGCTGAGCAGAAATATGCTCTACTGACCTCTAATTAAGCGCTATACATTTGGCACTTGAGTCAGAATATGGTTATTATTTATTGTCTTGGCAAAACACAATCTGCTGGTTTCAGCCATTTCTTCCTCGTTCCCATTTTCACTAAGTGTGGTGGGTGAGACATGAGCCAGTCAGAGCTGCTCTCAGCTCAAAGCTGTGTTCTAGACAGAGTGTTATTAGTTCTTCATGAATATGTATTCATTTCTCAAACTTTTGAGTCTGTTTAAATTATAAAACTTCTTTGCTAGGAAAGCTTAATTGGGAAATCAGCTGCATATTGTACCCCCGTGGGAATATGCAAGTGGCTGCAGATGGAGTCGCCGGCCTGGCTTCACTTTTGGGACAACTTAAGCGACAATGTCAAAGCAACAGCTTCAGTTTTGTAAATATAATACCTTTCCTTCTTGTATGTTAGGGGTTTTTTCCCTTCTGTATTCATCCACTAACAACTGCTCATTCATTACTTTAAGATTCTTTTAAATTTTAATACAAAATGAATGTGAAGAGAAAGGAAAGTGAAAAAGGAGACAAGAAGAGTAACACCTGTAAAATCCATGTTGTACAGCAAGCCCGGTCTGCAGAGCTGTTCTGTGGTGCCCTCTAGGATTTGAGAGCACTGAAAAAACTGAATCCTGAGTCTTCATATTCCCAGGAAAGCAAACACCCAACCCACGAGCCAGACACACGGCAAATGCAGTACAGTGATATCAAGCCTACCATGCTAGCTTAGGGAAAAGCCATCTTGCTCCTCTGAGAATCAGCTGCATGACCCAAAGCAGAATTTATTTTAATGAATGACTTGGATTATTGTGTAAAAAAGTAATAAAATATGCAAAGCGGTGCTATTAGTAGAGGAGAAACCTTTTAGTTTCTCTCTCTCTTTGTAAGTGCCATTTCACTAGTGACTTCTCAGTGCCACTGCTCACTGCAGCTTCTCGTGGCAGCTTCCTTGAGCTTCCTGTCTTGAGCAAATTTTGAGTCATGCCGAAGCCATGCCGATAAGCATCAGTAAATATGCACTGTGAACTCCAGCCTGTTTCCCTCGGTTACCTAAGCAGCGCTGTAAATCCAAACTGGAAAGACAAAAGGTTGGAGCAGCAATTCCGGGAGCACATAGCTGCCGGGGAAGGAGGCATTCCTGGGATTTGTGCTGGTGCCGGAGCCAGGCTGAGGTGCAGGCAAGGCCAGGCACGGAGAGGGGCCGTGGGGAGCTGCCGCGCTGGCAGCGCTGCGGAGCTGGAGGGAGCGGGAGGAGGATGTTCTGCCGGGAGGATGTTCTGCGTGTGCTGGGCTTGCCCAGGCACCTGCGGTTCACACCGACCTCAGGGGTAACGCTGACACGACAGAGACACCCCTGGGGAATCCGTGGCTGCATGGAGAGGTGACACCTGGACTGGCAGGACATTCCTGAGGTACCAGTGTGCATGCTGAAAGATGAATACAAAAGTGCAAACACCTGACGGCAGGAGTGCTCTGTACAGGATCCATCCTTCCCATCCCTCAGCTGCAGGACTCTTGATCTGTTACTAAAGACTCCAAGCTCAGATTTATAATCTGGTCTGAGAGACTACAATTTATTTAGTCTTCCGTGTCAGAGCAGGATTTTCCCAGATACCTGACTCATCCCTGTAACCTTTTTCTGAGTGTCATCTCATTTATCAGTGGCTCTTTGGAAGGGTGGGCTGCTGAAGCAGACACTGGTTGTGACACGTGGCTGACACTGATTACAGGCACCAAGCTGCCTCCCTGCCCTGGCAGTTTCCGATGGTAAATCTCTGGACCCTTGCAGCCTGTGCTGTCCAGGCAGCTCATCCCTGCTGCCTCACGGGCAGCCTGCACCTCAGCGTGGCCCTTCTGAGCCTGCCGGCACTGGGAATAGAGATCTCACATCCTGGGCACAACAGTTTGCACATTCAGACTGCAGTGCTTCAGCTGCAAAAGGTCCAAACACATGAGTAGATAACGAGGCAGGTTTTTTCACAGCCACACTGTTCCATGCCTTCTTCCACAGCCAGCAAACGAGTGCCTTCCTGCTTGCCATGCCGAGCTGTTCTTATTTTGGAGCACAACATGAAGCATGTTGCATTAGCACCTTTCCCTCCATCCCTCCAGCATATGCCTGGAGCTGACTTGCTTTCTGTCTGGTGGAGCTGGAGCTGAATTCCTTCCAGCTCTGCCTCTTAATGCACTTTCTGCAAAATCTGGGATTTTATGCCACTGATTTCCATTAAACTGAATGTTTTGTTCCGTTAGCAGCTGATTTAACCCAAACGGGTGATATATCCCTAACGAGGAACAAAAGTGTACTGGAGCACAAGCGGAAATTCCCAGTCACTCCAACTAGCGCTGAGCTGTCGCAGTGTGGGGGAGTGTGAAGGGAACAGGCTGCCCGTGAATCCAGCTGTTTCTACCTGTTGGTGCTGGTTATCAGGAAGACTTAGACTCAGATGTCAGTGTTTCCAGGTGTGCTGGTACGAACAAGGGGCCCAAACCAGGTGCAGGCTGAGAACTGGTGGAAGGGACCCTTGTAAATGGTTATCACAATGCCTGCTCACAGAGAGGGAAAATATATACATATGTGCACACAGAGAGAGGATTTAAGGCATGCTGCATCTCGCTCGGGAGTGCTGCTGCAAAGGACAGGTGAGCACAGAGCTCGTGGAGTGAGCACAGAGCTCGGAGATTGAGCTGCTCTCAACTCCCCACCACGGGACACCTTACCCGCTGCAAAAATGCCTGTTTCACATTTTACCTCAATTGGCTTGTGACCTACCTATTGGCTTCTGGAGAGCTGCATTTGCCTTCACCTTAGGAAACTCTTTAGGTCAAGCAACACTTTACCATGCTGTTTTCTTTCTTCAGTCCCTGAAGATTCTTTTATTCCTTTCTCATGTGTCGCAGAAGACAGCATCTCTTCCCAGCACTCCTTATACACCCGGCAGGCTTTCCACAGGGAGCCCAAAAAATACAATTTATTTTATTTTAAAATACTTCTGCCTGCAGTGTATAAAATCCTTTACAATATTCCCTTTTCCTCCTGTGAAGGGCAGGTTTCTGGTGGGCAGTTCTGCACCAGCCCCAGGGATCCTATGGCCCAGGGCACCACGGGAGCTGCTCTGGTGCAGAAAGGAGTTCGTGTCCCCTGGGCGGAGGAGAGAGGGCAGCGGGAGCTTAGGGACGGCCCCGGCCCTGCCGCGGATCCTCACACCGCTGCCGGCCTCGGCCGCCGCTGTTCGCCTTTCCTCGGAAAACAAACCGGGGAAATGGCAGCTCAGGAGCTGGTAAGGATAAAAAGCTGTATGGATGTGGCACTTGAGGACCTTGATGGTCTTGGAGAGCTTTTCCAGCCTAAATGGTTCTGTGATTCTATGGCTCTAAGCTCTGATGGTGTTTCTGTCCTGTGCTTGCTGTCCTTGCAGAGCGGAGGCTGCTGTCCCTAGGGACTGTCAACCCACAATTTAGGGGGTGACAGAGTCATGCTGTGCTCCAGCCCTCCAGGAGACTCCCCAGTGCCTGCTGTGGCCTGGGCAGTAGCTCCCTCCCCTCCAGCACAAGAGGAGCTGACTCCTCTCTGCATTTTTATGTCTGAGATGACATTTTGCTGTCTTGAAAACAAAAGCTGTTCCTGGGCTAATTAACTGGATCTCACACAGCATCGTGTGTGCTCCAGGGAGCCAGAGAGTCCCAAGGGGGTGTGAGCTTTGGGAGGCAGAATGGCACAGTAGTGTGCTGGGAAAAGGTGATAATTCTGCAATCAGTAGTGGGAGATGTGGTGAGCGTCCAGCACGGGAGGCGGGAGTGGCGCGTCCGGCAGGCCCGGGTGAGTGTCCGATGGGAATCTCACAGGGTCCCGAAGGGGTGAATACTGCACGTCTTTGCTTCTCCCTTTTTGCCTTATTAATATTATAAACCAACCAGGATAATGAAGCTGTTCTGGAGTCCCTTCTGTATTCCAGAATATGCAAATGATTTGTGATAGCAATACAGCACAGCAATAATTGGAGTTAATGGAGGTGACTTATTAATCCTAGTGGAGCAACTACACTTCCAGAGTCTAAAGATAACGCAGGATCCTGGAAAACTTGTTCTAATTACAGCAGGGAGCAATCTTGCCTTCTTCCTATATTGCCATTTTAAACTGAAATGACTATTCTCAGTAGAAAAGCTCTTTTGTTCAGCTCCCAGCCAAGAAAGACAATTCTGCTGAGGCGATTTGATAGTGCATTAATACTCCCATTACACAATTTCCTCAAATGGCCTGGAAGACAAGCAGGTCAGAAACACTGAAGATCGCATACCTGGGGAGACAAATTAAATATTTCAATTAAGAGTTTGCTACCTAATACACAGGGGGAATGAACTGAGGTGCTGTGACCAAAGTTATGACCCAGCTGACCGGCAGGGTGCTACTGAGGCATCAGTGGGGCCCTGCAGGTGCCTCCTTCCAGCCCTGCAAGGCTCCTCATGTAGGCACAAATGGGGGCAGTGGCCAAGCCTGGGACAGAAGAAGTCAAATACAGCTCAGAAAACACCTGTCGTTGCGTCACCACCAGAGCATAGCCAATATCCTCTGCTGATGTTTAGCAAATATTAGCAAATATTTTTCAATTAAATTTCCCTTTTGGTATTTCTTTATATACTTGTTTAAATGTTGGTAAAACTGTTTCTTGATGTTTTAATGTAGATTTGATCAGGTCATCTATTTGGTTAAAATAAGTCTTGTCAACCCTCAAAATCTAGAACAGCTAAAACCAGGCGCTGTTTCAGGTGCTAAACTCATAAAGAAGATGTTAAAACTGGTCTGAGAGACTTTTTAAAAGCTAAGACCATGAGATCAAAGGGCAGTAATGTAACAAGAAGTGAAAGCCCAGAATATTGCCTTTCCATGGCAGCTGCAACCGCAAATCCAAAGCTGTGGAGGTGACTCTTGCTGCTGTTTCCAAACCCACGTGCTGGAGCCCTCTGGAGCTGCCATCCTTCCACTTTTCTTTATTCCCTGCCCACATTTCCCTTCCCGACCAGCTCTACATGAGCTGATCTCCGCAGAGGAGGCACACCCCGCGCACCCACGCTCGGCGCTGTGCTTCCTGCGCTGTTACACCGCGGAGCCGAGGCGGGGACGCATCGCTCCGTACAGCGGCACCTCTCCCCGCGCTGCCCAGCCTGCCCGAGGGGCTCTGCCGGCCCCACTGCCTTGGGAAATCCTCTTCTGTTTCCTTTGTGCCTGACTTCGAGGGCCCAAAGCTCCCAGTGATGTTCCATCAGTGGTTTGTCTAAGGGATCCAAAGACCTGCTTTGGCACCGGTTGTGGAACAAGAATAGGTGAGGTGCAATTCTTGCCCAAGTTCCATCCCTCGCTGCCAGGGATGAAACCCAGGTGGTCCTGGGTGGTGGTGTCCCCGTGCCCTTCCTGCCCACAGCACCAGTTCTCCCTGCCCATTCCTCACATCAGTCTGCCTTTTTGCAAACTGCCCTCCCTCACTCCCTCCCATTCCTGCCCAAAAGGTCCAATTAGGGGAAGGAAGGGCCTTGAAAATACCAGTCATGGAAATGGAAATCAAATTGTTCAGTTTAGTGCTGCCACATAATGAATCCTGGATTTTTAGCCTGATGTCAGTTCTCGCTTTTATTTTATTTTTGGAATATCTGAAAATGCAGTCATGACAAAGAAGTGTCAGGAGTTTAAACTAAGCATTAAAAGCCCCCTTTTCTGAGCTCTCTTCCAACAAGTTTGAAGCTGATGGGGGTAGGAGCACCTTGAGCAACACCTCTGCACTGATATCTCCACAGCCAGATCTTTTCATCCCTTCCCCAGCTATTGTTCCCTCCCTCATTATCCTGCAGCTTTCTCTCTCCAGCTGCCCTGGCCTCCTTCCTCCCGGAGCTCTGTGTGGGGTGCAGTCACCCCTCATTACCGGGATGCTCTCGGCTGGTTCCTATCCTGTCTCTCGTGACCCGCATGCTCTCGGCTGGTTCCGGTGCAGCCCCTGGGCTGAAGCCCGGCAGATGAATATTTTCCTGTCTCAGAGCGCGTGGGCACCTCTGGGTACCTCCACCCTGACCTCAGTGACGCTTCTGCCTGCTCAAGATAGCCAAAGGTGAAACTCAGCAGCTCCCAGGGATGGTGAGGAAGGAGGTGATGCCAAGGAGCAAACACAGGGACACATCTGAAATAAAACCCCCTAAAGCTGATCCTGCAGGACAGAAATGCCAGCTCAGCCCTCACTGGAAGCAAACCCCCTGGCACCCCTCACCAAGGCCATTTCCAATACAAGGGGCAGCCTCTGAAGCCACAGCTTTAGTTGGAGCTGCACAAGCTGCACCTCTGCAGTGCTGGGGGGGGTGGCCCTGCTGCGGAGGCTCCTCTGACCCCACGTTCCCTCCTCCCTATTGAAATTCCAAATACGAATAAACTCATCTGGTTTGTATCCTGAGTCATGGCCCTCTGCACCCTGCTGTGGCAGTGGGACCCCCACACCCCCTGTGGCAGCAGGACCCTGGCACCCCACGCCCAGGTGAGGCCAGTGCCTGCTGCAGGCACATCTTCCCCTCCTGCCCTTCAGCCTCTGCTTGCCCTGTGCTGCTAATGCTTTCCATCTCTTAATGAATGATTGTTTATCCAGCTCTTAAGGGATTAACCTTTCTTTTCAATTTGTGGCTTTAGGAGCTTATTCCATGAGCCCAGTCTAAAAATGCACTGGAAAAAAAATCACTGGCATAGATAATCCTTTTTATAACCTCTAGAATTTGACTAAAAGAACCCACTGTTAAGGAAAAATACATCTGTTAATGTTCAAACATAAGTGAGTCCGGTTGTTGTTGTACAAACCTTTTAAAGCTATTAATGATTGATTTTAATGGCTCGTATTTAGTGGTGGGGGTAAGATCAGCACTGGCTTAGAACCACAGCAAACTGGGGGGTGGGAGGGCAAAACCTGCTGCTTTGATTCCTAAATGAAGCAAAATCAATTATGAATGGGGCAGGTAAAAGAACTGCACTCCCAGAACTGCAGGGATGGTTCTGATAAGGATCAACACCAAACCATTCTGTGTCATGGGGGTTTTCTTGAGAGAAACTCATCCTTCATGCCCAGAATCAGCACCCTGGCACAGAGCTCACTGGGTTTCCCTTGGCAGACTGATTCCCCCATGCCTGACACTTCCATTGCTAACTACAGATTGAGATGTTTTATCGTGTTCTTGTGAGAAGCCCGATGGACAGGCTGGACAGGAAGTAAGTTCTAATTTAGCCCAAAAAATGGGCACAGGCAGGAGGAACAGGAAGTGACACCTCCGCAGCAGCAACCCCACCTGGAGTGCTGCATCCAGCCCTGGGGCCTCCAACGCAGGGAGGACGTGGAGCTGCTGCAGCAAATCCAGAGGAGACCATGAAGATGCTCCAGAGGCTGGAGCCCCTCTGCTCTGGAGCCAGGCTGGGAGAGCTGGGGGTGTTCACCTGGAGAAGGGAAGGCTCCAGGGAGAGCTCAGAGCCCCTTCCAGGGCCTAAAGGGGCTCCAGGAGAGCTGGAGAGGGACTGGGGACAAGGGATGGAGGGACAGGACACAGGGAATGGCTTCCCACTGCCAGACGGCAGGGATGGATGGGATATTGGGAAGGAATTGTTCCCTGTGAGGGTGGGGAGGCGCTGGCACAGGGTGCCCAGAGCAGCTGTGGCTGCCCCTGGATCCCTGGCGGTGCCCAAGGCCAGGCTGGGCAGGGTTTGGAGCAGCCTGGGACAGTGGAAGGTGTCCCTGCCCAAGGCAGGGGTGGGGCTGGATGAGGTTTAAGGTCTCTCCGAACCAGTCTGGGATTCTGTGATTTCCAGGATCAGGGCATGCTGAGGTGCTGCAGCTGCCCCGTCCCAGCTCCATCCCTGGGGCTTGCCTGGGTGCCAGCAGTGGCACCACGAGGGGAGGGCAGAGCCACCAACCTGCTTGTTTTCAGCCCAGTCTGGTTCGGTCAGCCGGTGGAACACGATGTGAGTGATGAGCGAGCGCCGAGGAGAGGGGAGCAGGGCTTTTGTCTCCCGCTGTGTTTGTGCTGTGCCTGGCAGGAAGGCACGCTCCACGCTGTCTTAATGGAAATAAATACCTCCCTGCTACAGGTGCTAATGAGGCTTCATCTGTTTGGCGAAGGAAGCCGCCTCAGGAGCTCTGCCAAATCCCCTTGGCCTGGCTGCAGCCAAGAAAGTAGCAGCCACAGCTCGGGCTTAGTACTGCTGTAAAGTAATGAGGAGCGGGATCATCCTGCCCAGCTCACTGGCCAAATAATGAGATCAGATCTCTGAAGTCAAAATCTGGTGGTTCAGTGAACAGGACTAATTCTGTGTAAACTGACAGGTCTAATTATTGGAGCCACTTCTGTAAAAAACGGGGATGCACATGTCCTGCTCGCCCCTCCAGAGCCGTGGCTGTGCGGGGGTCCTCCTGCCCCAGACCCCTCTGCCCTGTGGCTGCCCTGGTACTTGGCGATGGTGCACTGATTAATATTAAAGCACATCTTCTTAGGGGCTGTTTAGAGAAAATGCAGAGTCTTTGGCGGGGGTGGGGGGGAAACACTAAAGAGCACCAAACCACATAATTTAATTTATATTTTCCTGTTTAAAGTAATGCAGCATTTTAAAAGGCTGTTTAAAACCAGGGCAAAGGATTCTCTGGTGGTGTTAACTGGGCCACTTAGAGCAAATGGGCTTTAGCAGAGAAATGCACAAATGAATGTGCTGTTCTAGCAGTGATCACGGAGCACGCAGCGAGTCGTCTCTCAGTGAAAGCACAGAGAAATGACAGGCTCGTGGTTATTGACTTTGGTTTTGAAATGAAATTATAGCAATTATTTTGCTCTTCCGAACAAGAAATGCAGAATTAATAGAATTCGCAGGAGATGAATATTCAATTATCCTGGGTTAGGGGATTTTGTGGTGCTGTCAGCTGGTGCTAAAGCAGTAAAACAAACACTCCTTGGGAGAGCTGGCTCCCAGGGGTGGCTGCCCAGGGCCAGGCTGGCCAGGGCTCCGTGCTCCCAGCGCTCCTGTCCCGCCAGCACCGCACGCCACAGACCAGGGCACCTTTCCCAACTCCCAGAGCCAGGGGCAGAGGAAGCTTTGTAGAGGATAAATTTAGTTGGTGGGACCTAGAGCACCTATTCGTCTGCTCAATGTGGGCCTGAACCCCAAACCCAGTTAATTTTACGCCCCCTCCCCGCAGCCAGGGCCCTGCCCGGTAGCGGAGCTCCAGCTCCGGCTGCCTCAGACCCCGCTCAGACCCACAGGGATGCCCCACACGCACCTGCGAGGGGATGTGGGCACTGCCTGTCCCTTAAATACACCTCCATTGTAACCTAGGGCACTGCCCTGCAAACCCGCCCGGCCCAGGAACACACGGCCGTGCTCCGCGGACCGAGGCTTCGGAAATCATGGTTTAAATGAGCCAGGAATAAGCATTAACAGCTGCTCTCCAGCCAGCCCTGCCCAGCTGGCCCTGCCGTGCCCACGCTGCCCCAGCCCCGCAACTCCTCCATTTAAGGAGCGCTAAGGGCAAGACTTATTTTTCCAGCTCACAACTCTACATTAGGAAGGACACAGGTGAAGATTTTTGAAAGTATTTTCTGCTGATAATGAAAAGGTTGGTTTTGGTTTGTTTTTGTGAGCAACAAACTACCACATGGCAGAAACAAATGGGAAAAAATGACCTTTGAAACAGTAAAATGCATCAAAGTTGGCTTATTCTAGTGCTTGCAAGGCCCTTGAGCAGCCTGTCTGTGTTTTGTCCCCGGGACCACTGATCCTCAGCACTCTGTGTGTGCCCAGGCGCTGCAGGGAACAGGGACAGACCCAGGCGAGGAAGGGAAGATCCGCAGCTCCCGAACCTGCCCTGTGCCGGGGCCGGGCAAACACCTGCCCTGCAGGGGCCAGACCTAAGGGATTAGGGTGTTGGACAGTCTCACCGTAGGTGTGACACGGGGCAGATGCCCTGGGACCCTCCCCTCAGCCCAGGGTGCCCTCCCCCTCCTCACCCCGCCCAGCTCCCGGACGCACATCCTGACACCTTCCTGTAAAGCTTTTTGGCAGAGGAGATTAAATCCCTTTTATAGGGAAATAGGAGAAAAAAAAAATATACATATATATATATATATATTTCATACATATATATTTCTTATATATATATTCTTTAAGGTTCCCACAGCCTTGCAGAGGCGGGATCAGAACAGCACAAGCAAATGTGTTTACAGCTTCACGCTTAAATTTGAAATGTGTTTCTAACCTGATGTCTGTGTATTTTCAGCCCTTTCCAAAGCTCTTGTTTTGCTTTCTATGGCTTCTGCTTCATTATTCTAATTTAATAAAGCCGCAGTGAAGGCAGAGTGCCGACTCTTTGTGGCTAATGAAAGACATTGATTTGTTTGTACTTCTTGTTATAGATTTTTCCTAATTACAGGCATTTTTCAGAGGCAGTTGAAAAAATAAACGAGCAGCTGGTTTGAATGTGCAACCTATTATTGTATTTCCTAGAGCTGCAGAAAATGCTCACAGCGGGATGGTTTTCAATGGAGGAGCACAGAAAAGGTATTTTCCAGGTGGGAGTCCACTCACCAGCCCATTCCCTTCCTTCAGTGCTACTGACAAGAAAGGCTGAAAAATTGGCTTTTTCTGCCTCACCAGCTCTGAGTGTGACACATGGGCTCTCCCAGGGAAACTCCACAGAGCAGCCAGGGTGGGGAGGAAGAGGAGCAGCATCCCCGGGGGCCTGAGAGCAACTGCTGGGAATGGGCGAAGGGGGGTGCCCAGGGGCTGGGTGAGCACGGATGGGATGAAAAACAGAGCAGGAGCCCTGGGTGCAAGAGGCTTTTCAAAGCAAATTGAAACAGTCAGGAAACAGGGTGAAGGAGCAGCACACACAGAGCCTGTCCGGAGACCCTCTGGGACCCCCTGGCAGCTCAGCTGCTGCCGCGCCACCGGCACAGGAGGTGGTGGCCACGTGGCCCAGCCTGGCACCGCCGGCACAGGAGGCCCTGCTGCAGTGGCCGGGGACAGCGCAGGTGCCTGTGGCTGTCAGGGGCTCTGGCACCCGGCCCACAAAACTCCCTCCTTACAAATCCCGGGGTCGCCTCCCATGGGGCCCCATTCACACCATCCATAAAAAGATTTCCCGTTAAATACTGGTGGGAATATTTCCCAAGGTAGATGCTGGCTCTTCTCTCCAAGAAATGATGTTATTTACTTCACAATGCACGTATTTCAAGCCACAGGTAGCCCTTGCACTAAGGAGCTCTGGCAAGGGGCAGGACCTTGGCACACCTGACACAGCCCTTCCAGGGCTGCCAGTGCAGCCCGGCCACTTCTTGTCACACAGCTCACAGAAATCACGCACACGTTGCAAAACTATTGCTAAACTCTGGAAACTCATCCAAGCCCCAGTCCCTACACGTTTGAATCATGCTCCCAACAAAGGCTGATTTTCCTATGAAAACAAACCGCTACACGCTCCTCCATCCCCTAGGCAGGAGGAGCTGCTGTGGTCTCTTTGTTTGGTTGGTTGGTTGGGTTTTTTTCTTGGAGAAACCATTTAAGACTTGAATCAAAACAGAGACCGATTTGGAGCCAGTTCTCTTTGCTAGGGCGAATTAGGAAAAAGTTGAATTTTAACCCAAACCGTTCACATTCTGCCCTGGCAATGTGTTGCGGAAGGGCACAGCACAGGACGCCTGCCAGCACTTGGCAGCTCTGCCTCTTCCCTGCCCAGATTTCCTTCAGAGCAGCAGAATTGCAGCTCCAGGGTCAAGAAGGTGCTGCTGTTGGATTCCCTGCTGCCTCTGCCACTGCAGAAAGGGGCCTCAGGTAGCAAATAGAGCGAGGTGCAGAGAAAACGCTGAGCTTCACCTGAAGGCAGGGGCTGGAGAGCCTTCCCCACGTGCACTGCAGGGAGGCTCCACAGCCACCTGCACCCGCAGCCCCACGGCCACCGCGGGACACAGCCCGGGGCTCCCTGGGCTGGTTTCACTGCCTTGGGCTCTGCTGCAGCAGGAGTGGGAGGATCAGGGGTCACTTTGCCAGCATCCATGACAGAAGCAAGGCTGCTTCTGAAAAATAATCCTTTTGCTCACAAGTCATTAATTTCTTAGCATGATTCATTTAAAAGCAGAATTAATTCCAGTGAGATTGGCCATGAAGGCTGTTGCAATCAAAAAGTGGAGGCAGGAGCTTCCAGAGGGGAGCCTGGCCATCTGCAGGGAGCAAATCCCTGCGCCTGCGCCTTCCCCTGCTTCAGCTTCCTAGTGAGCAAACGAGGATGATCCAAATTAACCACCCTGGTAAAACACTTGGAAATCTAGAACTGAAAAAGTCTGTAAAAGAGCTGAATCTACTGCAGCAGGAGTATAGAACTTTAAAACTCCCTTGTAATTGTTAATGACCGAAAAGCTCAGAGCTACACACATGGATTGGGGTCCTGAGGTGGAGGACTCTCCAGCCACGGGCAGAGGGCAATGCTCGTCCGTCCTCGGACAGGAACAGCGGGAGGAGACACAAAGAAGCAGAGGAGGAAGAATCCTCAGAAGTCCAGTCTGAAAATAAGGAAACAGCATCGTCAGCTCATTCCAGCTCTCCTTGGCTGCCTCAGGGTGTGTGCAGCCGAATGCTCCGGGTTTTCTCCCCGGGGTGTCAGTGCCCTCGCTGCTGGCACTGGTGGGGGTGAGGAGGGGTGAGTGGCAGGATGAGATGACAGGACTCAGCTCTGCTGGAATGTTTTGGGACTGAGAGACCCTCTCCTCTGCTCCCTCCCCCCAGGAGCATCCGGAGAGGCCACGGCTGGCACCGGGCAGGAAGCGGGTCTGGCTCCGTGTGGTGCCTCCTGCTCTGCCGCAGCCTGACCACAAGCGCTGTGCGGGTTTCTCCTCCGGAGCTGGAAGAGCACGGGCGGCAGGGGAGAGCCCGGTCCCCCTGCAGCATCTGTTTTCTATTCAAACCGGCACCAGAAAATCCCTTGGGACCCCCCCCCCCCCCCCGAAAATTCGGTGAGGGTCTTCCACAGGGAATCACAACAAATTCCCAGCAGGGCACTGCCCGGGTGAGCAGCACAGCTCACGGTTTTCACCCTGAACGGTTTTCACCCTGAGCCCGGCTGTAATTGGACCCCAAACTCGGGACAGGACCCGAAGGCGGCTGGCAAATGAGGCAGACTCCAGGCACACACACAGCAGTCAAGCAGGAGCCAAGAGGCTCAACTCACTGCTCAGCCCACCCGAGAAGCCCTTCTCTGTCCCCTCAGCACCTCCAGGATCCCGACCTCTTCTCCACCGGAGGTGCCGGTCCTGCCATCGCACAGCTGATGCTGGAAGCTGCATCTCGTTGTGCACAAGAGCTTGATCTGGCCCGGAATCACAGCCAGCTCTTGCTGCAGAGGAGCCGTCTCCCCCCTCACAGCCTGAATGGGCTCGGGGATTGAGCCAAGCAAGTACAGCAGAACCACAGCCTTCATGCTCTCTGCTCTTTCCCTGTTATCCCGGGTGAAGGAGTTCAATGACAACCGTTTGGGGTGGTGGTTTGTTTGGTTTGGGGTTTAAGCGCATAGTTTTTATGACTTAAACAATACAGAGAAGATTGCACTCCTCACAGAGCTGGCAACCCCGCCTGCAGGTGCCCGTCCCCTCAGTGAGGGCAGAAACGGCTCCCACAGCCTGGCACCGTGCTGCTAACTCCCTTCGTGCCCTTTCACTTTTCCTCTGGAAGCTGCTGTTGTGCCATGGGCCAGGCCCCCCGAGCCCCACGCAGCTGTGTGGGCTGAGAGGGGCCTGCGCTGGCCCCCGGGCCGGGGCAGGGCAGCGGGGACACGGGGCTGAGGGCTGGGAACGGGGGCACTGGGGTGGGGCTTTCCCACACCCCCGGGCACTGAAAAGCGACTTCTCCCTTTCCTGCCCGCAGCCCAGCTTCTGCAGCGCTGCCCCAGCCGCCCCACGCCTTTCCTGGATGTTGTGGGGCCTGGCTGCTGCCTTGGGGGCTCCGAGCTGCAGTTCGCACCCTGCCCAGCACCACCAACTCGGCACAGGCTGCCGGGGTTCGGCTGCCACGGGCGAGAAAGGGCAGGAGCTGCTGCTGCGCTCTGCTCACCCGGCACGGCGGGATGCTGGCACCTGGATGCAGTGAGGGCATGGCCAGGCTCTGCTCCTGCTCTGCTCCAGAGATGGGATGTGCTGGGATGGCTGTGGGCAGGGGGATGCGGTGCCCTCAGGAGGGGAGAGCCTGGAGCACCCCAGCCCTGACGCGGGGCTGGGATCTTTCTGGGGCTCACAGGCTGGCCAAACAATCTTTACTCCTGGAAATTCCCAAGTGGTTTTCAGGGCCTGAGAAAAGTGACCCTTAATAGCTCCCCTTTAATCTGAACTTTTGGCCATTCCTGCCAAAGCCTTTGTTGATATTTTGTAACTTTTTTATTTATAAATTTCCTTCCCTCCACCACAGGCTGCTCTGCGGAAACAGCTGTTCCACACAAGCAGCTTTGCTATCTCTTGGGCTGAGTTATCTTACTGCCCCCAGATACAGGCCTGCTGAATCATTAATACATTTTTAAAATTTACTGGAACATTGTATGGATTCCTCTGGTGCACTGAAGGAATCCAGCCCTGTGCCCGGTGCTTGGACAGGAGCTGGGAGACAAGTGCTGTCTCCCGGGTGTGGGGCAGAGCCAGCTCCCAGGAAACTCTCTTTCCTGCTGGAAGGTCACACATTCTTTTAAAGGTTGCCACTTCCTGCAGCTCTGGGGAACAGTTTTCAGCCATGAAAAAGCAGCGGATGTTTAAAAAAGCCACCAAGCCTCAGAGTCACCCAGTGCTGGGGTTTTCCAGCAGCTCCCGTGGTAGCTCCACGGGCCCTCCTACGCCTGTTGGAAATGCCAAACGCTGAGACAGCCACACCTGAAAGTGCTGTCACCCACGAAAGAAACCCCGAGGGTGATTCGCTCTCCCCACGAGGGGCTCGGACTGTCCCTGGGACAGAACGTGGGGCCCTGCCCTGCAAACCCAGGCAGCCCCGGCCGGGCTCCGCTGCCAACACCCGGCACAGCTCACGGGCGACATCAGAGCTGCCTCTGAAAGCTGAACACATCAGTATTCCTCTTCCCTGGGCAATTTTGACAGGTTTTGAAGTGAGCTGCGAAGTTTTTACATTCAGAGTTGCTGTTCAGTATTTTGAGTCGAAATATTAATTTTTTTCACATTGAGTAGTGTTAAACCCGAAGTGCTGGAGCATGGCAGTGCTTCAAGCTGCTAACAACATTCTACTCTGAAATGTACCCATAAATAGGAAAGGCTGGATGAAATATACTGTACAGCTCCATAAAACTGACACAAACCCATAAGCAAAACTAACAGGGAAGAAAACCTCTCCTCAACAAAGCTTATCTGATTCCTTCAATTCTCATCTCCAAGTCTTTCCTTGTTTAACCCTGGTTTTAAAAGACCTTTGAAACTTCACCTTTTTTTTCCCCCTTCCTTAAAATAGTTCCAGTTCCGTGCAGTTTTGCAGAATGAGTGGCAGAATTTTTCCTCTCTCATTGCATTTACTCCCCTGCTCGTCACAAATAATGGCAAACCTGGGATTCAGCCTGGCTGGGGAAAGGCCAGCGGGGCAGTCAGAGCCACTGCTACCAGGCTGGAGCTGTCCCACAGAGGGACTGTCCCCACCCTCGACTCAAAGCATCCCCTCAGCAGCCTGAGCACCGCAGCCTCCCCGCACGGCCGGTGAGCTGCTTCTGCTTCCTCCCCTGATAAAGCATCGCACATTTTTGCGTTATCGCAGCAATTTCTGCCGCAGCGCAATGCCAAGCACGCCTCAGGAATGCGGCTCCAGGGAAGGCTGGGTGCCTGCTGTGCATCCCCTCGGACGGACAGAGACCGCTCCGGGCGCTGCCCCACCACCCGCCCGGGCACAGGGACCGTCCCTGACCCGGGGCTCCCCGGGACCCCCAGCCCAGCCCAGCCCGGCTGGAGCAGCCTGGGAAGAGCAGCCCCGGCGCTGGTCTGGGCTCTCCTTGGGATGGTTGATTGGTTTGGCTTTTTTTTTTTAAATGTTGGCTTCCTCAGCTGCCTGCAGGCACAGCAAACCAAGCTGCTGCGCTCTTGCCCCCCGCAGATTCCAAGCTCCAAGCCGTGTACGGCCCCAGCACACATCCTGCAGCCACGCTGGCCCCCTCCGGCCGGGGCAGCTCCTCGGCTGATGAACAGATCCACTCGCTCTCCCGGCCTCTGTAACACAGCGTGAGTCTGACTACGAACATTTAACCAAAGCAAATCCCCACGTGATCTGCAAATAATTTTTTAAAATTACAGTGCATCAGAATTATATTTTTAATGAATTGCACGATGCTGTAGTGATCCTCATCCACTTGCAATGCTCAGGAGCACATATCTGTTCATTTTCCGATCTCCGTTTTCTTTTTACCCTTCGCAAACATGCAGAGACAACAACCTGCCTGCAGAAACAACACCTCGCCGGGGTGATGCCCACAGAAGGGCTCAGTCAGTATGGGATCAGCACCACCCGGGACTGGGGGCCCGAGCAGAGCCCACCCCTCCCGCAGCCCCTCTGGACCGGAGCCACCCCGATCCAGCCCGGGGGCGTGGGAGGAGAAGAGGCACGAGAAGCCACAACTACTGCAAAGACGCAGGACAAAGTACAAGCTCCGCTACGGTTTTAATGCTCCTCTCCTCCCCTTTCTGGGGGTGGAACAGAGCCCCGTGTTAGCCCTCGCTAAGGCACCCCGCCACACGCGGCATCCCGGAGCGCCCTGGGCAGCGGGGCGGGCGCACCGGCACACGCCGTTCCCGGGGATGACACGCAGGATGCGGTGGGAAGGCACCGCGCACGGAGGCTGGAGCCGCTCCGCGCCCGGCGAGGAGACAGCTGGGCCTCCTCCGGACCAGCAGAAGCAGGGATGAGTCAGCTCCCGGCGGCGCAGCGGGAGCCGCGCGTGGGGCTCCGCCTGCCCCCGCAGCCCGCGGGGCTCGGCCCCGCCTCGGTCCCCAGGTGAGGATCTCCGGCCCCGGGGCTCCGGCAGCATCCCAAGGAGCTGGTGCCCGCAGCGCCGGGGTGTGCTCAGCAGGCAGCAGCTCCGCCAAAGGCATTCCCAGCTTGGCACGGGACCTGTTCCCCCGGCAAGAAGAGACACGAAGCTGCTGACACGTTTCTTCCTGTTCCCATTGAAAACTGCGTCGGAGCAAGGCTGCGAGAAATCATGCGCTGGGTTTAACAGATTTCTCCCCAGAATGAGGCTTCGGCTCAGAAGGGGAGGATGGGAGGGCTTAAAAAATTAATACAAAATTCTATTTGCCCGGGAGTACTGTCATAGCACACTCGGACAGGCCACCAGGTCCCTCACCAACTCCTGGCCTGCAGCAGTCTGAGCTGGTGCCACTTGGAAAGCAGCAGTTTGGTTTGTGTAATCACTAATACCCACTGCATCGGGAAAGGATTTACAAATCAAGTACAAGAAAACGTTGCCCATCTGTCATGAGTGGGAACCTTCAAACTGCAGCATCACAAACTCTCGCCCAGGACTGTGGGGGGAAAAAAGGAGAGAAGAAAAGAAGAAGGGGGAACGGGTTGGAAGTACGTCCCTTCCCTGCTGCTTGTCCGGCTGGCTGCAGGCTGGAGGGACACTGACCTGCCGGGCAGAGTGGGGTGTGGGCACTGCCCCCGGCAGCGGGGCTGGGAGGTACCAGGGAGGGGAGCACTGCAAGGTGCGGCAGCAGGGAGAAATACAAAATGCCAGGAAATATCCAGGGAAGAGGAAAGGCCCACGTTCCAGCAGCGAATGTGGAATGACACGGGAGAGGCACGTGGAACACAGAGCAGGGTTCTGGCAGTTTCCAGCAGTGGGTGCTGCCCGTGGGTCGTTGCCTTGCACCTGCATGTTAGGGCATCTCGGGATGTGGGGCCGGCCCCATCCTATCCCATCCTGTCCGGTCCCATCCCGTCCTGTCCTGTCCCATCCCCCAGGAGGGTGGCAGTGCTCGGCCCCAAGCAGCCCCAGCTCGTGGGCAGCTCACAGCCCCCAGCTGCCCTGTTCACCCTGGGAGCAACTCAGGGCTGCAGGACCCCAGAGGCGGCTCAGGCTGCAGGGTGGGACCCAGGGGAGCCGGTGGCAGCCCCGTGGGGCTCAGCAGTGGGCACTGGACACGACCCTGTCTTCCTTCCCATGAAAAACGAGGGGTTCTGCCGGCATCTGCCGAGCAGCAAAGCCGCGTGTGCGAACTCGCAGCTGTATTGTGTTTTTGCTGCCCTGAAAGCAAAGTGATGACTGAATTCTTAAGAAAGAAAACAGATTGGGAAACAGAAGATTGCTCAATGCACCTGCTGGTGAGTCAGAAAGCAGAGGCCCAGCACGCTCCCTCCGCAGCGAGTGGCTGCACGATGGGGGTACCTGGAGGAGCCAGGAACGACCCTGGGGGGACCAACCCTTCCCTCGTCTGGCCGAGAATTCGCACACCAGGCTCGGCTCAGGCCTGAGCCACACCACTGCCGCGGGCAGGGAATTCTGAAGGCGCTGGGCTGGGTTTGGCACCTGAGTCCTGGCCAGGTACCTGGGGCCAGAGCTGCCCCAACCAGCAGCATCCTCCAGCCCCAGCCTGCCCTGGTGACACAGCCCCTGCCAGGAAGGGCCTGTCACGGGTGGCTGTGGCTGGGGGGCTCGCAGGAGCAGCTCAGCATTTCCTGCCCCGTGCCAGCAATGATGGCAAACGCCGCCGCTGCTGAGGCTGTCCGGCACTGCCCCGCCAGCGCCCGCCTTTGCCAACACCCAGTCACAGGAGGCTCCTCCAAAGGAAAATAACATGGATGAACCACATGAAAGGGCGACCCAGGCCCAGTGTGCCCATCTCACTGCAGGGACACGTCCTCCAAACAGCACGGAGGCGTTCTAGAGAACAGACACAAAGTGACTGATACTGAGTATGGGTAGAGGTCAATCCAGGCAGGCAGGAGTGACCCTCGAGAGGGAACGTTGATAGAGGCTCAGGGACCCCCCCCCAAAAATTTTATAGGGCAAGCTGGATTTTGTGAATTCCCTCCAGCTCTCTCTCGTGAGCTGCTCCTCTTCCCTCTCTATCCATGCATCTATTTTAGGATGAAGTTTTCACTTCAGCACAGATGTTCAGAACCGGGTTTCATGCAGTAACGATCTGTTCACATCATTTTCCTTTTTGCACCAGAAACCACGAATTGAGGAGCTGGAGCCAGCAGCAGCTGGCGGAGCCGGTAAGGGACGCTGGGCGTGTTTCCCCCTTTGCTTACGGCTGCCGAGGCCACGGGCGCGGTGACCACAGCCACAGACCCCTTGGCCATCAGGTGTCGGGTCTCCCTGGCAGCAGCCCGGGCTGTGGCACCGCTGCTGCCCCTCAGGGCACACCCGGCCCCCAAAGCGCCCGGTGTTAAATGTGTCTCTGCCCAAACAGCCGGCGAGCACCGGCAGCAAAGGCGAGTGTGGACGGGAGGGCCGGCATCGAAAAAAAGGGGTGGGAACGGGAGGGAAGGGACCAGCAGAGCCCCTCCGCGGTCACGGGGCTCCGTGCCCTGACACCACCCCGAGGCACAGCCCTGGGCAGCTCCACCGGGAGTGCCAGCGAGCACAGGAACGCCGGGATGGGCTCCCGCTCCAGCCAGCGCCAGGACAAGGTTTTCTGGCCATCCCGCGGTGGGCGGGATGCAGCCCCACCCGGACCAGCAGCTCACTGGGCCCGGCCCCCCGGCCGAGGTCGGTGCGTGGCCGCGGGAGCTCCCCCCGACGCTGCACCAGCTCCTACCTGCACACACAGAGGCTCCAGATCCCTCCTGCAGCCCCGACTCCCTCCTGCCCTCCCCTTTCCCCCGGCTGAGCCCCATCAAATCCCCACCCACCCTGGGGCCACTCAGCCCCACCACCAGCACCTGTGCCGTGCTCCAAACTCCCTTCTCTCTCCTGCTCTCCCCGTGGTCGGGAGCTGCCGCAGCTGGTGCTGTGACAAGGCGCTGCAGCCCGTGGCACCGAGGGGCGGTGGCCGTGCCGGACACTGCGGTGGGCAGAGCTGAGCCCTCCCGGCGCCTCTCCTCGTGCCGAGGCTGTGCCCAGCACATCGTGCCACCCACAGCTGGGCCCACAGAGAGGGTACAACCGGCTCTGTTTGGGCAGGAAATACACTTTTAAAAAAATTACAACTAATACCTGGATGCAAAAACACCCTCAGAATTATTCTGCTTCTTCCTTCTTGCCACCATTTCCTGCCCAGGGAGCAGAGGTGATTCAAACGCTTTCCCAGGTTCCCGTTCCTCCCTCCCTGAGGGCCCAGAATCCTCCCCCAGTTCAGAAAAGCCTCTCAGCTGCAGATCCTTGGAACAAAATTCTGTTATTTTGCTTTTCACAACTGATACAGTTCTCATTGCTGCCCCCGTGGTTGTCATTCTCCTGGCCCTGGCCAGCGAGGTGCCACAGCCGCAGCTTCCCGAGCCGCTTTGCCAGCAGCTCCTTCTCGCGGCTCTGCTCAGCATCCGAGCTGTTGGTTCCTCTCTCTCCAGCGACAGCCCCGCGAGGGCAGAGCCGCTGCTCGCCCTCCTCCCACTCGCGGGAGCTCCGGCAGAGCCGGTGCCGCAGGACAGCAGGGCCGGAGGGTCCCAGGGCTGGGGGAGCCGCGGGATGGACCACGGGAGCCACCGCAGCCGCCCTCGAAGCTACAGAGGAAAATCGAGCTGGGCTATTTTTGCCTGAACACCGGCACTGCTCGACACGTTGTTTTTCCCTAGGCAGCTAAATGTGGGGATAAATGGAATGCTGGTGTCATCCTGAGCATGGGGGCAAAGGGCGTGCAGGGCAGTGGGTGCTCGGCCAGCAGGGATGGGATGTCCAGGTGTGCTGAGCTGGGAAATGGTGCCAATAGACCTGTCTGGGAAAGGCCAGCTCGTGGTGGGGGTCACAGGAGACACCCGGAATCGCCCTGCAGTGTTTCCTTTAATCAATTAAAGCTGTGATGTTGTGATCAAAAATTTTGATTATCAGTGATTTGTGGGAGACAGATGGAGGAACTGCAACACGTGGCAACAGGGCTCCCTCTAATGTCAGCCACTGCCTGGCTGCAGCCCACTCCCTGCTGCCCCGTTCCCTGCACCTCCCTTCCCAGTTCCCTTTATTCCCTGTGCCCCCAGTTCCCAGCTTCCCCATTCCCTGCACCTCCAAGTCTCTGCTCCCCATTCCTTGCCCCCTAATTCCATGCTCCCCTCATTCCCTTCACTCTGAATTCCCTGCAACCCCAGCTTCCTGTTCTCCAATTCCCTGATCATCCAGCTCCCCGTGCCCCCAGGTTCGCTGCTCCCCCACTCCCTGCATCCCCATTCCCACTCCGCTCATTCCCTGTGCCCCGATTCCCCACACCTTCAGTTCCCTGTGCCCCCATTCCCTGCAGAGGGAGGGGCTGGGGGTCCCAGTGTGTCCCTGAATCTCAGAAGCATTGCCGCAGGAGGGTAACGGCAGCTGGGGCTGATCCAGAGCATCCCGGTGCTTTGTATTTACCCTCTGGATTTAACAGGAATATCCCGAGCAGGTGGCATTTCAATACACATCCTGTGGAGGGAACATGTGCTGGTGCAGAAAAGCCCCAGTACCAAATAAACGGGGGACAGTCCCACAAGTGCTCAGACACGTTCAAGCTCCACAACCCAGCGGAGCCACTTTTAACCTAACAGAGGAAAAGATAATTAAGAAAGAGAACTTTCATTAGGGCAATTTCACTTTATTTTTTCCATACAGCAAGGTCAACTATAGCAGTAATAATAAAATAAGCATAAACCCAAATTGCAGCCCAGGACAGAGTACGTAACTGGAGCAACTACAAGCGAAAGTAAGTCTGTGGTTACGTAAGAGCAAACCCAAGCGCGCCCGTCCTTCCAGCAGATGAACCGGGGGCTGCACGCGTGCAACTCGTTAATTGCTGATGGGTGTGAGCTCCGAGACCGGGCAGCCCGGCCCCCCGCCTGCTCCCAGCTTTGGCATACACAGGATGACCACGTTCCTGCAACGCTTTCCATGGAAAGGGAAGATCTCCCAGGTTGGTTTTCACCTGCTAAAAGAACAGGACCACTACAGCGAGAAAATAATCCCCTACCCTACAGCTACGGGTGCTGTTCCGTTTGCCTGTCCATGGTTGAACTCTGTGAACGTCAGTATTTGTTTTGAAGAATCTTTTTTTGTGAACAAGAAACCACTGAAATTGTCAGAAACTGGTTTGAATAGCATATATCTTTAATATATTTTGATACTTTAAACATGCAGTAGATTTTGAATAATGTACGGAATATCTGAGCCATGGTTCCCTGGATGGGCTGAAGTACCTGCTTTTTTTTCTTTTTTTTTTCTCTTTTTTTAATTTTTTTTTTTCTTAATGATTTTCAGGCAGATTTGACCCAGTGGAGCTTCTGTCAGTCATGAGATCTCGGAAGGATGGCAGATCTTTCCAGCTGAAAAAATCCTGGCAAACTACAAGCTGTCCACATAAAGCAAAGCAACTTTTTGGAAGGGGGATGGAGTGCTAACTCTGTGCCACTTTTGCAAGCAATTTTGTTCAGCCTGTCATTTTATTTAGCCTTAACAAAACTCCTTGTAATTATAGACATTTTTATTCAAAATAAGATCTTACTATTATACAGGTTTCTCTCTTTTTTGACTATATACAGAAGTGCAAAAAGTCAACCTTCGCTCTCGACGTCCCAACTGCAGCATAATCAACCCTCAAGAGTTTGCACACACACACTAGAATTCTTGTTACGTAAACTTTGAGTATTTGGATTATCAACAAAAAGTCCCTTGATCTATTGATTATGCAGCTTATTTATAACAAGGCCTGATATTCAGGGATTTCAAAAAATATTTAAACAATATTTTAACATTTGAAATGGATACAGTAGAAAATAAATTTTATTCTAATATCTAGGAACTAGATTTTTTTCTCATAATAACTAATTACAAACAAAATAAATCATCAAAATATTACTCAATTGTCTGCCAGGATTGTTGCCATAGCAACAACTTAACTTCTTACTTAGCAATGATTATATAATTATAAGATATCCATATAAAAGATCTTTGTTCTTTAATGAAAACTAGACAAGAACTAACAATGACTGACATTCTTACATTGTCATATTAGATCAGTAAAATAGAAATCATTTAGTTAACAATAATACGAATACTCATAAGACACTACATGTAGATTCCAAACTGAGTATGTTATGAAGAAAACTACTTTTTTTTTTTGTATTTTGAAAAAGTCATCAGTAAACTCTAATAAAACAAAATTCTATAAACTGAAATGGTATCAACTGGTAATAGAAAATGAAAACGAGCTAATAAATGTAAGAAATAAAAACTACATTTTTAACAAGAAAAAAATAAGTAAATTCTCTATGGTAAGTCACTACAATAACATGTGAAGTCACCTATACTTTCTTAACACGATTGAAATTACATTGGTATGGGTTTTAACCCGTAATGTAATAATCTAAGGCTTTAATAGATGTACAGTACAATCAGGAAAATCAACACATCATTCTTATCTATAAAGCATCTCTCTCAAGCATAAAAACTCGCAGTAAACTCGGAGTATGGCGAGTTCTACAACCGAACCCGCGCCTCTCCCTCCCCTGCCCACCCGGGGCCTGGCCCCAGGCAGCCCCTGGCTGAACAGAGCAAAAATATCCTTTACTGGCTGCAACATCCAAACCACAAAAAGGAATTCCTTTGGATGAATCCATTCTTAAAACTTGAATGCACATCTATTTGTTTGTTTTTATTTTGTAAAGGCTTTCTAAGGCTATAAGCAGTTAATCTGAACAAAAAGTCACATAAAAAACTCACCCGAGTATTAACCCACCCAATTTCTACGCTAATTAACGTCTCATTTGTCCTATTTTGGTTTGTCATGCATCTGCTGTCAGTGCTTCTGCGTCTTTGTTTAGAGTCGCCGCGGACGCGGGACTTGATGAATTAAAGTGAAACCCATCTCTGCAAAACATTTATAGTCCTTGTGACTTGCGACAGAGGCTATAAATAGAGCAAAAGAAGTTCCTCAAATATTTGTTACTGTGTCTCAGAAATGGCTTTTCCCTTTCGCAGCTCATGTTACACAGTAAATATGCATAAATATGACATAAAACGCCTTGGAGTTCATAGATAATATTGTCCATAAGGGTTATGCACAGCTGGAGCATCTCTCTGGTGCTGCCCACTGGCTGTGAGGAGCAATTGGCCATTTCTGAGACAGCTTTGGTTTGAAACAGAATGGTGCCCTTTGACTGATCAGTACTCATCAAGTCAGTGAAAACGTGGTTCTGAAAATAACACTGCGGAAATAATACTCTGATGGATGTACAGTCTATGGCACTTCATGAGAATCCTTAACAACGTGGTACTTAAAGCCATTGATGTGCTTTAAAATATACACAGTTGTGGTTTTGCTTGGCACATTCATCTCTGTCAGATTCCTCTCTTCTCATTTCTTACAATCTATTACATTAAAAATATTACTCTTAAACAAAAATTACTGTGCATGCACGCTCTCGTCTATAATGGCAATTTTAAATACAAGGTGCACCTTTGTTATTTGTAAACCTTGAAAGAAATAAACTTACTTTAAAAAATTATATCTTGGTCTACAGACGTACCAATACATAATAGATTTCTGGTTAGAGCATCGTCGGCCTTTCCGGGGTGACGTCCGTGATTGTGGGGAGCAGGCCCCGAATGCATCGCCCCCCGGGCACCGTGTGCCGGGAAAGGCGGACGATGCTGCAGATTTAGACAATAAGATCACCTCAGCACAAATATCAATTCAATGTACAAAGTATATAGGCAACAGTGTGCAGTGGAGTCCCACGGTCTCGCTTCGTCTCGTTAACATGCAATGTGTGATGTCACTGCTGAGGGGTTCCCAGTGCTGCTGGACAGTATTTACATACACTATGGCTAATGAGCTCGGCCTCTTCCCACCCAAATCCGGCCTCTTCGCCTCGGATACCATCTGGGAAGGGAAGAGCACAAAGTGTTCTCGGCACAGCCAGGACTTGGTGTCAGACCGCAGCAGCCCCAGTGCTACATGGCACAGGGGGCTGTGTCCCTGCAGGAACCCGCCGGCAGCAGAAGCATCCCATCCCATGCCATGCCATCCCATGCCATCCCATCCCATGCCATCCCATGCCATGCCATGCTGTCCCACCCTCGGCAATCCACCCTCCCTGCGTCACTCCAGCAGTTTAACAACGTTTAGGCTCAGCTGAAAGGAGCAGCTCTGATTACAAACCCACTGTGGCCAAAGAGTCAATCCTCACCCTCAGAAATAATTCCATTACAGCCAAGACATTCCACAAAAACTTGGCAGAAGTGGGGCACAGCAGAGAGGAAGGTAACACAAATGAAGAGCTGTCCTAGGATGGGACGGCTGTGGGGGGATCTCACAACAACAGGAGAATTACGAGTTTCCAAACCCAGGAAATGCTGGGGTTCCAAATTTTGGGATTTAAAAGCCGTTCTTTCTGAAGAGAACTTGATGGAATCATCTTCCCCCCCTGATCTGCCCCTCAGCTTAGGTCAATGCTGGGGCCACCACAGACAGAAGATAAACCTCTGTGCACCCTGGTTTTGCTGGGTGGGCATGTCCCGAACTAACACATGATGTGACCACTGGTACCTGTGGAACCTCTCCTCGGAGAGGAATGGCCCCTCAGCGGGGTCAGAGCCTCTGCCCCTGTAGCTTACTGGTTTTCTTAGAAAGTAAAAACATTCTGTCCCTTACAGCAACAAATTACACACACAAGAGTAAGAAAAAATACAGCAACAACACATTGGGAACTTACTGTCTGATGACCAAATGTCTACATCTGTGTAACATACTTGTGGCTAGTCAGATGTTCGGCAGATATTATGGGTATCTACAGGTAAGAAATGTAAACAGTGAGTAACACGTGCAATGAGCCCACCCAGAGACACAGCATTTGCTACAGAACATCAGTCTGGGAAAGGGAGAATCAGCTGTGAGTTGGTGGATTTTATATCGTAACTATAAGTTAAAGTCAACTGAAGTGCTACAATAGCAACTTAGAACTGGAAAACATTGGGTTAAGTACTACTGGACAAATATAAATAAGTATTATTGGTTGTTCAGGAAATAGGAGAAGTTAACATCTACAAGACATGCAGTGCAGTAATTGAAAATAGCCCTTTTTGTTGGCCTACACAAAATTCTGTGTTTTCAGTGTCTCAGATGATGAATTCTACAGTGGCCTCATTTCAGTGTGATTTTGTGAAGCGTTCACTGCTGTCACTGTCCTGGGTTTTGAATGCCAAACCTACGATGCCCTGAGCTTGATTTTCATGGCTGGTGAAAATCCCTGTTTGAGAAGAGCTCCTGCCCCTCCCACGGCGGCTGCAGCACCGCGCGGAGCAGCCGGCAAGCAAAGCCTCCCCAAGCAGGGAAAAAATTCCCAAAATGTTCATCTGCACAAACAGGACTCAGCACATGGCTCCCCTCAAGTGCCCATCAGCTCAGTTTCCTGTTCAAAAAACCAGGATCACACTGGGAGCCAATTTCCAGCAGTGCCACTAACAGATGACACTGCACCCTGGCCGTGGGTGGTGGAGGCACCGCAGCCCTGCAGCGCCTGGGGGGAGCAGATGTGCCCAGGCACAGGGAATTGTGCTGGGGCCTAGGACACAAAATGGATTTCCACCATCCCAAACAGCTGTGGCACTTGGAAAGACCCTTTTTCCCGACGGGCACCAAGGCTGGCCTGTGAATCTGCCCATAAAGAGAACGGGGGGTTTCTTCTCAACTAACTCACTGGCAGGTCCTGCCGTTGTTTTTCCACCCGTGTGCCCTCTCCTCCCCTGGCAGCTCACACATCACAGCACCGCCAACTCCACAGAAACGGGCTTTGAGCAGAATGAAGCTTCTCATACCATGTTTTCCTACTGCTGCAGGACAGGCTGCGGCACCCGACTGGAGCAGCATCAGGGACAGTGCTGTCGAACAGACCAGGGACCTTCAGCACCAGTGCAGGAAGATGAAGGGCCAGGTCTTTAGCCCTTGGCATGCAGGCACACGGCATCGGGTGGCATTAAACACCTTCAGCATCGCTCACATGGTATATACATATATGGCTATATATGTATATAGGGAGGTTTGGCTGCAGAACTGCACTAAGTGTTATGAGGCTCTGGGGAGGAAAGGCATGAAATGACCAGATTCTACAGCAGAAAGTTTTCCCTGTGATCTATCTGGGAAGTGCATGGTTACTAACAGAGAGATGATTTAAAAAGAATGACTTTTTCTTTGGCTTGTCTTGCTCTCACAACCCTCAGGACATGCACAGGACACAGAGACACTGAAAGTAACTGTCTGGTGCCATAAATTGCAGTATTAAGAGACTTTGGGCATACAGGAGGCTGCTTGCTGAGGTGGCACATATGCAGAGATAGCCCCACCTATGAACTAGCTTTTCAAAACACAAATTCTTAGGCCAAATTTAAAGCCCTGAGTGACCTGTTCATTCAGCAAACATTTCTCAAAAGAAGAATGTGCTAGCTGCTGAGCAGACTAACCTGGGTTGTTTTTGGAATTCTACAATATCCAGGTCTCTTTGGAGGCTCAGGATGTGCACGCCTAGGTGTCACTGCAATGGTGTCATTTGGGAATCGTATTTTTGAGAGATGAGGAAGCAGACAGGTTAACGAGGGACGTACAGCTGGCGCAGCACAAAATGGTAGTGCTCGACAGGTAAAGGTGCAAAGGCTCGAAGCCAAAGGCCCTGGGGCTCGCTCTGCAGCACTGGGTGTCCCGAGGCCGTGGGAGCTGGCACCACCCTCCCCAAGCACAGAGGGACAGGGGCTCAGTGCCTGAGGAGCCACCTGTCCTGAGCCAGGAGCCGAGTGCCTCAGCTAAGCCTGCTTAACACTGACATTTACCTGCAGAGCTCGTCCCACACACAGGACCACACCTGCACAGCACTGAGGAGAACCGGGAGTTCCCTCTCCTAAGGGGCACGCGTGTGACCCCACCGAGTTGGAAGCAAGACTTGCACATCAGACCAGAACTGACGGCTTCATGGCACGGGCAATTAACTGCCCAGTCATTCGCAAAAATAATTTGCTTTTAGAAGAGGAACAAAAGGCTCTTTAAAATGTTTTTATTGTTGCACTTTCCGCCAGGTGTTGTACAGAAGTCTGCCCTTCTGACAGCGTCCTGTGCTCAGGTGCAGCTCCAGCCGCTCCTCTGGCCCAGGGACTCATCTTTAGAGCATTGGTTCTGGCTTTCCTGGGAGGACTTCTAATCACTTACGTGGTAAAGCTTTATTCTCATATTCCTGAAATACATCCAAACACGGCAATGACTGGGGTGGCTATTGAGAAATAAACCCAGACTCTAATGGGCATTTTCTTAACTGACCTCTGTTCAAAGCAACGGGCCATTCCAAAAGAGAATCACAAGGCTGGAACAAAGGCTTCAAGAAAGTTTCTGTGTGGCCCATGCTCACAGGGTTTTGTTTTACGCTTGGAAGAGGAGAGTCAGAACATGTTTGGACTGCTAAACTCAGACTGTAAGAACCTGCAACCCCTCTGCACAAAGACTCCCCTGGCTTTCCCTGAGTTCTGTACTGAAAGGAGCTGTTGGCTCCACAGAAATGGAAATAAATCATGGGTTTGTGTATTTTCCCTTGTTCTTTGCATCCCTGAGAGCAGAAATAAGCAGCATGGCCCATAAATGTCAAGACTGAGTCAGAAACTCTATTGTCAATTATTTTTAGCATCAGAAATGGAACTGCAGCACCTTTGGAGCATGGCTAAGGGCTGATTAAGCTGTGCTGCAGCTCTTCGAGAGAATGTGTAGGCCAACAAGAGGTCAGATCCAAACCCCCATGCTCATTAAAGCACCGATTTCGAGTTGTCTGTAAGGAACAAAGCTGTAAATTAGCAAACCTGGTTGGCTGTGGCTGTTGCAGCGAAGGGAACACTTGTGGCAGATGTTGTTGCTGCAGACACAGTGGCTGGCGTAGCACCGTGCACCATGGGAACTTTCGGAAGGAAAATCAAATAAGCAAACATACAGAAGAGTGTAGCAGTATGGGACCAGAGCGACACGTGGGAGGGTCATTGAGCATGGTTCACCACAGCGAGAAGCCCGAGACATCATTGCCAGCGCGTGACATGCAACCACAGTGCAAAGCAGGACAACATTCCGGGCGGGAGGGGAGGGAGATGAAAGAGAAAAAAAAAGGGGAAAATGCTTGTTACCATCAAATCAAGAAAATCGACACAAACAAGCTTAATCATTTCAAGATGAAAAACAACAGGAGTTTTTTCAATGCCCTTACATTTACAAATTTTTGTCTTTTAAAAATTCAACCCAAATATTTACTGCTAACAGAAATTAATCTTGTAGAAGGACAGAATACAGCTACATGGCTATGGTAAGACACAGTCTTTAGTTAACACAAGATAGTTTCTAAACACTGGAACTCATAGTCCAGTCAAAATCCACCAAGGAACAATGTGCAATTAAAAACTGCTGTACAAAATTACCATCTACGTGTCCATGTCAATTAAATAAAACAATCACATTTAATTGACAGGTGTTAGTGCAGGAGGCTCGGGGAGACGGACTGGCACGAGGGCTGTACGTTAAATCTAGCAGTGGATTTTGAGGGTCTGTGAGCTACACCACAGGTTTAAGATAATCAAGAAACAAAGCTGGCACCTACCAACACTTGTAGCGGGTGTCATGCACAATATTGAGCCTGCTCATCATGCATTGCAACAGGAAGGTGGATTTGGAAAGGGAAAAGAATTAAAACAACCCATCACACGTGTAATTAGAAATTTCATTTGAACAAAGAAGAAAAATTGTTATTATGGGCACAGTGGCATGTAACCGTCAGCACAATCAAACCATACAATAGCACAGTGATCTGTCAGAACGGGGCCCCGGGACAGGGCAGCAGATGGAGGTGTGTTGGGACCCTGCTGGCCCCAGAGCACGGCCACGAAAACCTTCCTCAGCTTTAACTCAGAACTCCTGAAACCTTTTTGCCTTTTGACACAAACCTTGTCGTGGTCCTTTCCCTGCTCTTCCCAGCTCAAAAGCCCTGCCTAGCGCCTGCGGTCCCCGGTGCGAGGCCAGTGGGACCCGGCCCTGCTGTCCCTGGCCCTGCTCAGGAAGCGCCGCGCACGGCTGGACCCATCCCGGCAGATGGATGGCGGAGGTGATAGAGCCTCTCCTTCTCCCTCTCCCTCTCCTCTCCTCAGGCAGTGATCCCGAATGTCCCCTGCTCTGGCCATTCCACACGCGACTCAGCAGCGGCTGAACGGTCACCGTGCCCTGTGCAGCTCATGGTGGCACCCCAGAGCACCTGTGCAGCCTTTTGCTCTACACTGCAGGTTGCATTTTAAGATGCTGGTGCCTGGGCTCACAGCCCCAACTCCCTTCAGACAACAAGAAAGCACCTGGAGAGTTCTGCCCTGCAACCAGAGCCAGGAGCAGGAAGGTGTTTTTAGGATCATTCTGGTATCATTTTTAAGCATCACCAAGCTGGCAATTCTCTCTACATTACACAGCAAAATGCCTTCCACCAGAGTGATCTCACGATCTTCTGTTTTTACTTCCAAGATGATAAACATGTACTGATCTTCCAGAATATCAATTTTAAATAAATTATTTACTTTTTAATTTAACAAATAACATTTACTAACGCTGTTAATGATGGTTGACACAGCAGAAACTGAAGTAAACTCTGAAATCTGGGAATGAGATTGCAATCGAAAAGGAAACATCCTAGCAGACTGCCAGAGGCAGCCAGGCAGTGCTGCCTCTGTGACATCCCGTGACTGTAACGGGGACAGGAAATGGCTCCAGCCGGTGCCAAGCGCTGGAGGAGATGCACAGCCCCAGAGCATTTAACTATGCAGGGAAGAAGTCGGTCAGTTTAATTACTGCGGGGCCAAGGTTATTCTCTGTCACTGCTCTATCTGTAAGGCAACAAAGGCAAGGGCATCATCATGTTTCCTAATTAGTCCTCTATTTCTGTGTCATGGAAGAGACTGAGAATATTTGCAAAGAAAGGGTAAAGGAAGGGCATCTCTCCTGACCTCCCCAGTCATGGCTGAAGCCAATGGGATCACTTGCAAGATTAAAAAATGGAGCAGAATTTGGCTAAAAACTACAAACAGTAAGCAAAACAGCTTTCTCAGTCCCTCTCATGGGCTCTCAGTGGCGTCAATGGGGTCGCAGAGAAGAAGCTCCGAGTTGTGCCGCTGCAGAAGTGCCCCGGTCACACAGCTGTACACCCCCACGAGAGCTGCAATGGTACATCGCTCCCCACACAACGTTATCCGCATGCTACACATGAACTGGGTATTTATAATGACTCTGAAATATCCCTGTAAAGCTTTTCAGTTAAAAGCTCCAAATTTCAGTCTGAATTATCTTCATTAACATTATGGCCAGTGCACACAGTTTTTGAAAGGGAAGTGAAGCAAATGATCATGTGGCAGAAAGTGGAACACTTGCTGGGGTGGCATAATGCCCAAACACAGACATTATGCTATATGACCCTCTTACCAGTAATAAAAATAATTCTTGCTATGATCTTAATATTCAGCTTGACTTCAGAAGCTTTGACTGACTAATGAGAACACATGAATAATGAATATGCACTTTCAATGTTCCCTGGCTGTTCGGCACAAAGCCGAATTTTAATTTGAGGATGTTCTGACTTAACTGACCATAACTTCACAACCAGATTATTTCTGCAGTGCAATAAAGCTATTTTTATAAATATTCTATGTTTACTGTTGTTTTAATTATTTTTTTCTCTTTTCTCCCTTGTATTATTCCCCTCAGTCTATTTCTTCTGCCCAATCTACTAAAGCCTAATTTAAAAACAACTCTCCAGACAGCACAAGCACTCCTGTGGAGGTGAGCAGTGGTGTGTGACCTTTCCCTCCCCAATGTTTTGGGGGAGAGCAGTGGTTTTGCACAGGCCCAGCAGCCCCAGAGAGGAAAGTGCTTTAGGAAAACCTCTGGGCACTGAGTCCCACCCAGGAACAAGGGACTCTCTGGTGCTGAAACTGCAGTAATTGAACAAATACACAACAGCTTAAGACAACGCAGAGGTAGCTGCAGCCTTTCCACGCTGGCTATGGGGTTCAGCTGCCAGCTGCAATCCTGCCCCTTGCAGCTGCACCACGACACCAACTCCTGGGAGCATCCTGCCAACCTGAGCCCTTCCTCTGGAGGATCTCGCTTCTCAAAGATACTCTGGTCACCTGGGGACACCCCCGGGGCAGAGCAGCTGCACTCACACACCCGAGGAGACAGGGAGCTGAAGCACAGCACGGTCACAGGCACTGGGGCAGGATGTCACTCGCTGCCCACAGGAGCAGTCTCCAGCCAGCTCCCAGTCGCTGCAGGACACGGAGCAGGTGAAGGTCCGAGGACCGGAGCTCTGCGCATTCACAGTGGGAGCTTCGCCTGCGCCTGCCGAGGCGTCCCGAGCTGGCAGCCAGGACCCAGGGACCAAACCGAGCTGCGAACACCACCAAGGCATGCAGAGCCTCCTGACTCGGCTGGCTAACTCCCCTTATTCCAACAGCACAAATGTTCCTGGTGCTTCCTTGCAACACCCCTAAACTCCCCTCTCAGTCTGGGGACAGCTCCCAGCAGCCAGGGTTTCAGGGACACCTCAAGAGGGGAGCTGTGCACAGAGGGAGCTCCAGCTGAGAGCGGTGATACGAGTGTCTGAGGAACATTTAATCACTTAAGGCATGCTGGAGTGCAGTGTCCGCTCCCAGGCATGGATGATTCCTGGATGTGCTTCACACCCCTGGCACACAGCCTGCCAGAACAATGCCTTACAATCCAAAAGAGGTATCTGAGGTTTCTGAAGTATCAATGGGAGAACATGGAGTGAAGTGCCCTGCAGAGAGGAGGGTCCTGCACAGAACCCCCACGGGGGACCAACCCTGGGCACACCCACCCTGTGTAGGTTCTGCAGGTGTCCTGCCCTCCGACCGTCCTGCATACCCTGCCTGGAGCAACTAGGAACACAAATGAGCACTTACACCTTGGGTTTCTGAACCTGAAAAACGTCACTTTAATTCAGATCCCACTGAGCTGACCTGCCCCTGCTCCGTGGCCGTGGAGCTGGGGGCACCCACGCTCTGTGCTCTCCGTCACTTCATAGGGACAGATGGAGAAACTCTTATTTCCAGGTGACTGTGCCCAAACAGGAACTGATCCCAGTTCATTTGAAGTGGGAAAAACTAAACAGGGCAAGGTGGCAAAGATATTTCTCAAACTGTTTGGAAAGTACTGGATTACTGGAAAGCTCAAACTGCTGCTATCTGAAAAATATAAAGAGAGAATTTATAATAGCTCATGCTAAAAACTCCCTTAATTTTCTTGTGCAACATATACTTCAGTGGTCAGGAAAGGCCTCAAGAACCACTGCCAAGCTCCTGGAGGTTTCAGTGTGGATCTGCTGGAGGAAGAGCTGAGGTAAGGTGTGTGGAAGAGCCAATGGGAAAGACCCCAGTCAATGATGAGGTGCAAATGGGGTCTGGCACATATAAACCACAACCCCAGCTCCTGAGTTCCAAGGGGGAGTTCAAAGGCAGCTCCGGCACCTCCAGAAACCATCCAGCCCCTCGCTGCTTTCATGGAAGCTGGAAAATTGCAGTTTATGGACTTCACTGCTTATGCTGTGCCAAAAGAGATCCGTGAATTGTTTAACAGGAAGGACTCCGAGTCTTTCTGGATGGGGCTCTGAGCAACCTGGACTATTGGAAGGTGTCCCCCCATGGCACGGGGTCTGGAATGAGGTGGTCTTTAAGGTCCTTCCCAACCCAAACCATTCTGTGGTTCCATGAGTCTGTGATCGCATATGCATTTTTATATGGATTTTAATATGTGGGCTAGAGATCTGACCTACAGCTTACTCAACCCATCTTGCTATTGACTCCAGCAAGCTTTGCAACATTTACTGATACAGTTCACTGGCTGCAATGCATTTTTGTGTTATTAAAATACACTAAATCAAGAAACTCATTTTTGTGCCATTTAAAATACACAGACTGGTTGCATGCCAGATCAAGACAGAATAGTAAAGGGCACTATACTGAACTCCTGGGAACATACTTGCCAAAAATGTTTAGGATAAAATCCTTTAAATTCCTGAGTAAAGAAAAGACCGATCAGCTGTATTTCTTCCCCTTCCCAGTCTGCATGATGAAGGGCTGTCCTCACAGACTCTTTCTCGTTTTTGTACAGATCTATCAGCTGGGCTCTGCACAGCTCCTGGAATGCTGGTGCTGCTTTAGTGTGGGTTCAGGGTGTAACAAACGATTTCAGCTGTGTAACTAAGGGCAGAAGCTCCTGGGACATACTAGATATCATTTCTCATGCAGTGCCATCGGCAGAAACAAAGTATATATTCCAACTTTATGTCCCTTCACTAGTCCTCCGAAGGGATTTCTGCTTGGTACATAGAAGAGGCATCAACTCTTCAGCAATTACACCAGGACAAGTGTAGAGCTGATCACTGTTGGCTGAGAACAAGCACTTGGCTTTACTCAGTCCAAGACCAGCCCTGAGACGTTGGTGGTAGAGGCCCAACTGTGACTTCTCGTGTAGGTTTGTGATTCTCCACCTGTGAGACTGCCTGTGCCTCCTGGGATCACTGCACCTCCTTGAAATCAACCCCTTCGTGTGTGTGACTCGGAGCCACCACTGCCAAGGCCAGGGGGTCTTACAGCGGAACAAGCACAACAGCTTAGGGACGTGGAAGGAAGAGCAGTTAATCCAGGGAAAGAGGAAGGAGAGAGGAGATTTAAAATTCTGATTTGGGGTGACAGAGCATGATGTTGATTTTGTGTTAGACTGGAAAACACCCACCCAGCTTCCGCAAGGAGCAGAGAGAAGCCAGCGTTCCCACAGCCAGCCCCTCCTCTGCCCACGGGCACGGGGCACTGCTGTGCCACGGGCCGGAGGGGCTGCCTGTGCGGCACCAGCGGCCTCCAGCACACACCGCGTTTGCCACCAGCAACAAACAGCTGTCTCCTACTGTGCTTTTTCCACAACTCCCCCTTCTCCCTCCCCTGAAAAGGCGCAAGTGAAGCACTTACCTGGTGGGAGAAAGGCTGTATGCTGCTGTAACTGCATGTTGGCAAGAGCTTGCTGGTATTGGAAGATACCAGTGTTAAAGACTGCGGTGGCACCATTGGTTTTTTCAAGCGCAGGCCTCTTTGGTAAGGGGGGAAGTACAGCTTGAGGAATTCCCTGAATGGTGGATGGGTATAAAAATAAAGTCCGGTAACAAAAAGAAAAAAAAAAGGAGGTGGGGTGGGGTGTGGAGGAGGATGGGAGGGAGGGAGGGAAGGAGGGGAAAAAGGGAGGAGAAAAGGAGAGAGAAAAAGGAAAAAAAGAAAAATCAGTAGAAGGCAAAATAACCAGGCAGCACCATGTTTCTCCATGAGCAAGCAAGCGGCATAGCACACTGAACTACCAAATAAAAGGCAAGGGAACAGCTTTCCAGGGAGCACTATTTGCCTATCATTACAGCGCCCCAGGGACCGGCGGG
>VZTI01002702.1:623130-667328 GCA_013397865.1 Struthidea cinerea
CAGCGCTGCTAGCTCCATGAGGATCACACCTAGAAGCCATGTTAATAGTCACCGTCCGCAGCGGATGGCGGGGCCGTGGTGACACCCCAGTCCCCGGGCCCCAGCGCTGCCCGGGCATGCAGAGCGCGCGCCGCATGCCGGCCCCGGCCGCCTCCGCGCCACGAAGCCATGCCAACGCCCCTGCGCCGGCACCCGGGAGGGACGGGAGGGGACGGGGGACAGGAGGGCAGGGGAGGGGACGGGAAGGGGCCGGCGGGGCGCGGGGGCGGCGGGAGCTGCAGGGAGGGCGCCCAGCCTGGCCCGGCCGCCCACACGCCCTTTGCCGGGGACGTGGGGAGGGAAACCGGGATGTTCCATTTCTACACATTAACCCCAAACTCGACTCTACGATACAGCTACATGCCAAGCTAAAAGGTGAAAGGTCATAGTACCAGGTCAAAGGTTGCCTCGAGGGGTCGCTTCAGTGATTTGACAGCCGACTGAGTCTTAATTAGCAGGCAGCGAGCACATGATGGCAATGGCCAGTGGGGTCAAGCGCATTAACATAAACAGCAAGCAGAGGTGCGTCATGGGGGCAGCAGTGCATTTGGGGAGGTGAGAAAAAACAAATAAAAACAAATCACCGGATGCCGTGTACAACGGTAACAAGGCTAGGCATGCATGGGGGCCGACGGGCAGGGCAGCGGGGCAGCAGGGGGGTGCCCACGGCCGCCCCCACCCTGGCCCCCACCTGCGGCCACGCCGGGCGAGGCACGGGGCTCACGGCCATGCAGAACCGGCAAAGGGGCTCCCGCCACCGGCCACCGGCTCCCCGCCCGTGCCGGACCCCGCCGGGAGCCCGTGGCCACCACCTCGCCCCGCCGGCCCTGCCGCCCCCGCTGTGCTCCGCTTCCCACACCCACGGGCTCAGCACAGGCGGGACCCTCCGCCACCACAGCCCCCCAGTGCTGCCCTCGCCTTGCCAGCAAACCAGCTCCTCACTGGGCCCAGGTCTGGCTGCTACAGCTACGGGCCGGCACTAGCGCCCGGGAGAGCCACCGCCAGCCCGCGGGGACACAGCACGGGGACAGCAGTAACACGGTCAGATCCACTTCAAACTACACCTCTACAGACATGGACTTACAGAAACTAAATACGGCGTTCTCTCTCTGTGCAGCTGGAGAGATACACGTCTGCCCGCACACAGACATACGGCCAACCAGGTACACACGTAGCCCACACATACAGACACGCACACACGTATGCACACACAGAGGGACACACAGGCACTCTGTACATCAGCAGGCAAAATTAGTCAAACACCTCAGTGGTCTGGAACTACTTCAGAGCAAACCTGGCACCACATGCTGAGAAAGCTCACTGCACCGTGTAGTGACCGGGGTCCCCAAGCACACGCACCCTCCTTAGCAAGGACAAACACACATCCACCACTGCCTCTCCTCAGCGTACGTCTACGTCCAGAAGTGTTCCCACACTCACCATGGCAGCTGCAGTCGCTGCTGCTTGGGCAGCTGCAGCTTGGTTAACCTGGTACTGGGCAGCCTTGATCTTGGCTTGCAGGTGTGCAGGAGGGTGAAAATATTTGCACTTTTCCCGGGAGCATCTCCCTTTGATGTAATCCATGCAGACGGTGACCGTGTTGTCGTTGGTGTCGATCATGGCGCTGTCGGCGGGGTGAGCGAACCGGCAGTCGTTCTCTCCCCTGTTGCAGTTCCCGCGCTGGTACTCTCGACATACCTGTGACACCAGGAGAAGAAAGTCACTTAGTTTTGGTGATGGGTGTTGCAGGCACGGCTCGGAGCAGAGACAAGCTTTCTGAAAGCCTGCGAGAGCACCACGAGGATGGGGGCCTGGCCCAGGCAGTGCACTGCAGTGGGACGGAGGCCTCAGGGACCTGGCAGTAGAGACTGGGTTCTCCAGAGCCAATTCTGATGTCAAGGAGCATGAAACCCCACCGTGATCAAAGCCAAGCACACAGGAGGTGTCATTCTGGCTCCCGCTTAGCCACCCATGGGGCTGTTTCTGTCTCCTGAAATGTACCGTGGCCGCTCTCGGGCACCACCCAAGCAGCCCAAGGTGCTCGGCCATGCCCTGCTGTGAGCTGGCTGTGCTGAGTCACCACACTCGATGTGCTCCTTACAGTGACAGTGTGTGACATGGACAGTGTGTGGCCGCCCCCACAGAGCCCTACTGGGCGCGCACTCTTGTGTCCATGTGCCCCCATGATCCAGGTGCCTGCCAGGGAACAGCAACCCACAGCCCAGAGTGGTGGCACAGCCCCTGGGCTGCCCCGCCATCCCCCCGAGCAGCCACAGGAGGTGGGGAACAGCAGCGGCCACAGCTGGAGCAGCCCCTGCTCCCGCTGTCACACGCCAGCAGCCAGACAGAGCTGCAGGGGTCAGACACTGCGGCTGCTTGGGTGATGGCCCCCGCAGTGTCCCCGTGGGCTCCAGCCGTCCCCGAGCCCGCACAGACCCCCGGGCCACGGCCACCCCAGCACCGCAGACAAGGACTCTGTCACCAGCGTGACACACACTGGCCCCTCTCCACACGTGCAGGCCCTGTGTCTGACAGACTGACGTGGGCTCCTGTCACGGTCAGTTCTCCCCAAACTGCCAACAAAACACACTTAGCATTCCAGTTTTCCAAAGGCCATAGGAAACAAAGGGACAAAAGCAACCGGGTCTGCATAAAAATAAAACCCTTTAGTAGATGGAATTTCCTGTTCAAGGTGGGTGCCTGTGAGCTTGGATCATCAGTATTTCCTCAAGGACCTTGGCTCTGATCCCTTCAATAACCCAAATTTGGTGGTAGTTTGGTTTCCCTTCACACCAGTCCTCTGGCTGCTGTTTAACCCTCGTGCCACTGCCAGTGCCATCTGCCCATCCTCTACAGTTGTGAACTGACCCCCCTGCAGGAGCAGGACCAGGTCAGGTGTGAAAACCTTTGTCCAGGGTCATTCCTGCATGATCCTGTTTATAGGCTTGTTCCATGTGGTGACAGACTCCGAGCGTGTCTTTGCAGCAGAGCCACAGGAGCTGGGCCCAGCCCCTCCATGGCCCCTGCTCATCCTGTGCCTCTCTTGCCCAGGGCTCGCAGAACGGATTCTGCAGCACGCCGGAAACAGCTCAGGCAAATTCCTCGGCTGGAAAATAACCACCGGCCTGCCAGGTAATCCTGCAGCCAGATCCCTTCCCTGGTCCAGTCCCCCGCAGTGACACATGCCAGTCAGCATGACACAGGGAGGGCTGGGGAAGAAGGTTCTCCTTCCTTATCTAGGAACACTTTCCCGGTCATGAACCAGTGTCCTCTACCCAAACAAAGGCCTCCCACATCGACAGAAATGTATAATTTCCTTTGATTATTTGCAGTTCTAGCAGTAAACCGAACCCTTTTCTTCCAAAGACGAAGACAAGGATGAACCAAAGGCAGCTGACTATCTTTGCTCCTTGTCTTGTATTGGTGGTCCACTAAACCGAGGTCTCAAGACCACTCCGTGCGTAAGCAAGAACTACTCCATTAATAACATAGAAATGATATGTACAAACTCATGTAAGTGCACGTATCTATAAAAGCATCTATAGAGAGAGAGAGAATACGTCCACAGAAGAACTAATTTTGTCCCAGTTAAAAAGCAAAGAAGAACTATCAGAACACTGAAATAGGCAGGTAGAGATAACCTTTGGCATGTCCAGGGTAAGTTTTCTGAGCTGTCACACAGTAGCTGCACTAAGGTGAAGAAGGCCTCCGCCAGTGCTCCTGAACAGATCTCGGGACAAGGGCTCAGAGCAGCCAGATACAACCCTGGACTGCTGGTCCTTCTAACTGGTGTGACCAGCAGTGGCTTCTCAACCACTGTGAGGGTAACAACCAAGAACATTTCCAACTCTTGTTTATTTAAAAGCAAGCTTTGAAATGGGGTTACTTTTTGCCATGGTCATGCTGCAATATATCACTCATCTCCTTCAGTAAAGAGAGGCACAAAAGCATGATGTGCTGTCTAGTCTTTCAGATCTGGAGAGCTTTTTTCAGCTATTTATTAATAGCCCCGTAATTAGTACCATAATTTTCAACTCAGTATGTTAGGAAACGTAAACAGAAGAGGCACGGGTACATTTGCAGCCTGCTGAAAATGCTGAGTTAGGGCTGCAGTGTCACTGACTCACTGTATTCCCTTGCTTGGGCTTTGGGCTGAGTTTGCTGTGACGCAAGGTGCCACCTCGGTGGGGACACAGCTGCCTCCCAGCCTTGGCCGAGTCCCTCTCCCTCACCCCAGCGCTGGGCAGAGTTTGGCTGGAGGGCCAGGGCCAGCCCTGCCCTTCCCTTCCCAGAGCACATCCCACCTCCTGGCTCTTCCTTGGCATCTGAGACAACCAATGGAAACGGATGTTATCCAGGACACTCCGAGCATTCGAGCACACGGCCCCACCGGGTCACAGTCCTGATCACCCAGAGCTGACCAGCTCCAAGAACTTCTAAGTTGCTTCTTTCTGGCAAAAATTGGCATATAAGAACCAAGCAGGAAACAGCAGCTTGGCTGTGGTCACTGCTGACTTTGGAACACTTCTAATAGAAAATGATGGCATTCCAACAGAAACAGCTGTTTTTGATAAAGTGTTAGGCAATTCCTTTCTCTCTCACTTCCCGGTCCTTCTTGCTTCTTTTCTAGTTCACCGAAGAACCACACTTTGTTCAAGATATTACCTGCAGGGGAGGAGTGTGAGGAAAGCTGTGGAAAAGCCTCAAGCCATGACATTTTCATCCTGAGATGCAGAGTCCTTACAGGAGTGGCTGAAAGCACTGGACAACCAACACCTGCACGCTGTCAGTATGAACTCCAGATGAAAGCAATCCCACTGCTAGTAGCAGTCGCCGACCTTACTTTTCCAAGACTCACATTAATTCAGGAGACACAGTGCTGCTCAACAGATCTGTGGTGTCTGCCTGCTTCCCTGAAAATCCCAGGTGTGCCTACTGAGAGCTTTCAGCTCGGGAACAGCCTGGGTCTGTATCCCAGAACGTGTGCTGACTTAATTCCCGCCAGTGTACATCACTCTTGAAAATAAATATTTAAAATTCTAAGCAGAACCAATCATACTCCAAGATTAGATGCTAACATCATTGTGGTTATTTTTCTCCAGGACAGCTCATTCCAAGGGAGAGTGAGTGGAGCCTTATAAAGCTCTGATCATGCCGTAACAAATGGCAATGCCACAGCAGCAGCTCCCTGGAAGAGCAGGTAGACGCTGCTGGCTCCTCTGGGAGGTAATTCTCTGCCAGATCATGCAGAGTCTCCAGAATTCGTTCCGCATTTCTGTAACCTATAAAGTACATTCAAATGTTTTGCTGTTCATAAAAATGACATGCTTGTTTAGTGTTTGGATACTAAATTTGGATACTCCAGATCAAATGACCACTGCACTGGAAAGCATTTGCAAATTATCTTCTCACCTACATGTTTCACTGTTTAAACTGCATTTGCAAAAGGGAAAACAGTACTATGACCCCGAGAGTGCTACTCTAGCATCTCCCTCTCATGCAGAGGAGTTTGGCTCAGCAGTGCATCGCTTTCTGAACAGCAATATCAAGAGAATGCAGCATCCAGAGGGCCAAATGCTGCACGCTGAAGTCCCAGACATCATTAGCTCCCTGTGCAGTGGTCAGCACTGGGGCCACCTGGAGGGGCACACGAAGGGGTGCTCCTGCTTCCCTGCGTGCTTGAGGACAATGGGTACGTCCTGCTTATGACCAGGATATTTTTGAGCCCTCATGTCCCAGCCTGACCAGCCCATGGGCACTGCAGGGCTGGAAGCACAATCAAACACAGCAGCTGATCTTGGCAGCACAACCCAAAGGGTTCCCACCACTGGCATCCTCCTCTCCATACTCATTTCCAAATCCACTGTGATTTATTTATGAATTTACCTAACTGCATTTTGGTTTTAATCCACCTCTGGCAGGAGTCGACCATGAAACAGAGTCCTCAGGGGAAAAACATCCCTGGGTGATTCCAACCAGCCACCTGTGTGCCAGCTCAGAGCTCGGCACGGCTGCCTCTCCTGTAACCTGAGCGTGCTTTGGGGAATGCTTCCCCCAGGGAAAACATCTCTAAAAAGGGAAATGATGTGATGCCACAGGAGGGTGACCTGTGGTGATGTGGGCTCTGAGAATAGTGACTGTAGCAGCGGGAAACACTGGCTGCCAGATGACCCTCCACACTGCTCCCAGCTCACCCCTTCCGAGCAGCAGCTCGTCAGCCAGGGAAGCAGCTAAGGAAAAGGAATTAATTTCCCTTGTAAGGAGAGTTAATCCTGTTAGTGCAGATGCACAGGCAGAAAGAACAGAGTTAGAAATACAGTGGGCTGCATAAAACAGAGATCTTTCTTGCTCCTCCCAGAGTGCTCCCTGAGCTCAGTGACCAGACCCACTGCCAGAAGGGAGAGCACCAGCAGCTGTGCAGGGGGCAGTGGCCTTGTGCCCTCACACCCCTCCGTGTCCAGCACACACCAGGGTGACAGCAGGGCAGCCTGGCTGCTTAGCCTCCCCCATCGCTGCCTTTTAACCACCAGACCCAAGCAGGGCTGCCAAGCAGCTGCCCTCAGGCTGTGCCCATGGGCTGCGATCTGTGCTTGTGGCTGTGCCCACAGGCTCTGCTCACAGACTGTGATCCATGCTCTCAGGCTGTGCCCACAGGCTCTGCTCACAGACTGTGATCCATGCTCTCAGGCTGTGCTCTCAGGCTGTGCCCACAGGCTCTGCTCAGACTGTGATCCATGCTCTCAGGCTGTGCTCTCAGGCTGTGCCCACAGGCTCTGCTCAGACTGTGATCCATGCTCTCAGGCTGTGCTCTCAGGCTGTGCCCACAGGCTCTGCTCAGACTGTGATCCATGCTCTCAGGCTGTGCTCTCAGGCTGTGCCCACGGGCTCTGCTCAGACTGTGATCCATGCTCTCAGGCTGTGCTCTCAGGCTGTGCCCACGGGCTCTGCTCTCTCTCACGCTGTGCTCTCAGGCTGTGCCCTCAGGCTGTGCTCTCAGGCTGTGCTCTCAGGCTGTGCCCACAGGCTCTGCTCTCTCTCAGGCTGTGCTCTCAGGCTGTGCTCTCAGGCTGTGCTCACGGGCTGTGCCCCAAGCTCATGGCAGCCGGCGGGCACGTCCCTGGCTCCCCGCCCACACTGCCGCAGCACCGATAAGGTGCCGAAAACACTGTCAGGCGTTTCAGATAAGAAAGATTCGGAGCAAGGGAGAGCAGCAGCTCGAGAGCACTGACACTTGTCAGGGTTGTAGCGAGGGCGATAAGCCAGGTGCGGGAGGCCGGCAGGGGAGCGTGGGCACCGTCTGTCAGAGCCAGAGAGGCCGACTCATCCTGCACCCCAGCAGCTGAAGCTCTGCACCTCTCCCTAGCGCTCAGTGCCTGTGCCCCCACCGTGTTAACACCTTCTGGGCACACACTAACAGCTTCGTGGCACTCTTGCTGCTGCAATGATCATTCCTAAATATTCCCATTTCTTTCTGCAAGGGAGGGTCAGAAGCAGAATGGCAGGCTGAACTTACTGTACAATCACTCAGTCACTCCTCGTTCTTACCCATCACCAAGATACAACATTACCAGCCCAAGTGAAACCTGCATTATTTGCTTTCACAAGAAAAGTATTTCATACCTAGAAGACATAATAAATGATAGCACTTGTAAGTGTAAGTTACACCACCCAGCTCCTACCTCCAGCCTGTCTGTCCTCATCAGCTTCTGGGCGGCAGCGGCGGCAGCGGCAGGAACCGGGACCCCGGGGTTTCCTGTCACCAGCATCGGGGCCGTGGGCAGGATCTCAGCGGGGACCAGGCCTGGAGAGACGGGCCCCAGGTAGGGGTTGAAGGCGGCTGACGCGTTGGTGGCTAAGCTCGGTGCAACAGAAAACATTGGCTGCAATCGGAGACAGAGAAGAGACACTGAACATTTGTGCTGGCTGTGCTGTCACCATAACGACTCTGTGGCCATCCCCTTGAGCTGAACAAGGTGAGTTTCTGCTGCTAACTGGGAAGGAGCATTTGTTGTGTTTGTGGAACATGGGGAACACCTGTGCAGTTGCTGCATGTGAGCAAGAGCATGGGACAGGCAACCCCAGCAGCCTCGGCTGGTTCTCCTCCTCCAGCTCCCCTGCACGCTCACAGCACGTGGCAGCTCCTGGAGCAAACTCCCGGTGGATCTGCGCTCCAGCAATGCCATAAGGAATGGCAGACACTCTGTGGGGTCACACAGAGTCCAGGCCTACCACGGGGACATGGCCACAGCGGGTACAATGCTGGCTCTTAGGGAAAAGGCATCTGAGAGCCCCGACAATGTATCAACCACACTCGACTTCAGGCACAGGCAAAGCTTTTCTGACCCTGGTGCAGCTAGAGCAGGCTCAGGAACTCCTGGGGTTTCACACAGCCACAATCCTTCAATTTTACAGAATTCAACAGGCTGGCCATGCAGATACTCAAACACTCACTGCATCAGGGAGATGCTTTAGTTAGGCTAAAACATTAAACCAGTGGAAGAAAGAGCACATGCAAATATGATTTTCTTTTGTTTGTTTGCATGTTTTCAAAAAAGAGTCAAGTGCCCTTGTGGGTGTGAAGGTAACTGGGTGTAGAGCCAAAATAATGCTGTGAAAACCCAACACAGAGCTGCTACACTGCAGCAAGGATTAAATAACTCTCCTGCCCCCAAATGCAGTGTAACTGCCAAATAAAATTCAGCCAGGAGTGTTTGTCTTTCACTATCTAAATAAAGCAGTTACTCAAGGCATTTAGGTTTTTCCCCCCAACTAATTTTTAGAGGGAAAAACAGCTACAGAGTTAACACAACTTTTTCTCTGTTTCATATCAATTTAAGGCAGACAGCACAGAACAGCACATATTTTTGTATTCCTGAGGAAATGACTGAATTGTTTGGAAGCAAGGCACATTGGAAATAATGAACAAAACCACGCAGGGATTACTGGAGAAAACAGACTGAGAGCTGTGTAAATGGGTATAATTTCTGTAATGCTTATGAGTCTTCATCCATGTGAATGAAAAAGAACCTGGCATATATTACAGGACATTAAATATTACTCTTAAATACACTATTAATTAACTGCACTTTCCATTACTGTGCTATCAGCTATGTAATAATGAACTTTAAAATAACCAGACTGTTAGTGTGTAACTTAAGAGATATCGATGTTTGATTTCAGCCCAATACACTCAAACAGACACCTGTGTGTCTGCGTACACCAAATAAAAGACTACCCCATCTATTTTCTATTGAGCTTATTTTACACCAATATAAATACCCCTCAGCCTTTTGACCACTGCAGAATAACAGCATCTTATCAGAGCCACCTGGCGCTGCTCTGAAGCTTGCAGGAACATCATGATGTGCTGCACAGGTCTAAGTGGGGACACTTCCCTGTCCTACGGCCCCACCAGCACACGGCCACTGCTGGGTCAGGGCACAGAGCCACCCCAGCTCCCTGCTGGGCTCATACTGACTGATGCACAGCCATGGTCAAGCTGAGCCTAACCCCCCCTAAACCAAAGCTCAATTCCAGCAAGCAATTCTCTGGGAAAGTTCCCTTGAGTGAGGGAAAACATCCCCTCACTCAAAGGAATCTTCTCAAAGCCAGGAGTTTCCTAGAGCACATGATATTGCAAAGGAAACGAAAATCGCACACAGATCACTCGCTTTCCAAACTTCGAGAAATAAGCTGCAAAAGATAAATTAAATTAACCCAAGATTACTGAAATTAATAAAAAAATATTACTTCAGGGCAAGGCAGAATTAAGCAACACGAAGACATACAGAGGAGCATTTCACTGCAGTTGATTCCCCTCCCCATTCCCAACCTTTGTGGGGATTCCCTGGTGTGGAAGCCTGTGCTGCCTGCCCTCAGCTCCCTGAGGGAACCCCGGGGCGCACGTACCACGGGCTGCAGCGGCGCTCCGGGCATCATGGCATTGGCGAGCTGCATCTGCTGGGCCAGCATGGCCATGTTCTTCTGCTGAATCAGGTTATTGCGGCCATTGATCTCCAGCTGCGTTTTCAAGTGGGGTGGTGGGTGAAGATATTTGCAGTTTTCCCTTGAACATCGGCCCTGAGGAAGAGAATTGGCACAGTGGGATTAGAAGCTGCATCTTGGCTCCTTATGCCACGCGCTAAAGCAGACACAAGCAGGCTGCAGGCGGAGGGAAAAGGGCTGCCACACGCCGCCCAGAGCCGCCCCACAGCTCCTCCATCGCTGCTGGCTCGGCTTGGCTGGGCCATCAGTTTCTCCAGCACAACTCTGAAACAGTTTCTTTCTGAAGTTCCTGAAGAGGAGCGGCCATGAGTTGTTCCGGAAGAACAGCAGGTTCCTCCTCCTGGGGATGCGCTCCTGCTCCATGAAGGGAACCGGCACCACTCTGTGCTTCGCTACACCTGGAATCCAGGGTCTTTGAGGGAAACCTCCTCCACAGGACGCATTTTTGTTGTGATTGTGCAAACCTAACAGGAAAACCAGAACTGACTCATTTGTAAATTTTGCACTGAATTCAAATGTGGCAAACAAATTTCAGGCACCAGTTTAACATGGATGAAAAGATGCTCAGTATCCATGTCGATGTGACATCGACAACCAGAAACAATAAACAACAGCTCTGTGCCCCCTGGACCTCCCTGGGGCCAGCAAAGCACAAGGGTGACTGCTGAGAACCAGCCCCAAAGCCCCCAGCTGCTTGAAAAACCTCTAAAGCCAAAGGCCAGCAGGGCAAAGGCACTGCTCACACGGGTGCTCAGCCCCAGAGTGTGGGCAGAGGGATCGGGGGAGAGAGACCCCTCTGCTGGGGAACAGAGATCCCTCCTGGGGAACACAGACTCCTCCTGGGAAACTTCTTTAAAGTTGTAACACCAAGCCCGTACTTCCACTAAAGGGATGGCAAAACCAAAAATTAAAGAACCCAACTAAAAAGGACAATTAAATTCTTTTCTGAAAAAAACACAGATTCCTAAAATTACATTTTTTTTTCTTTACTCATTCATGTTTGAAATAAATCCAAACAAGAACAATGACAAGGCAAAAGACAAACTTAATTTGAGTAAGAAACCGTTTTTATCAGGAAACAAATTGATTCAATACAGCTTGACCTGATACTGCAATTTTGCTCAGAAAGTTAAGATTTATCTTTGTTAAACAATCTGCCAGAGATCTAATTTGTAGGATGATTTTTGTCTCTCCTAAAGGGTGGGATAAACAGTTTGCTGCTGCCCCCCTCCCAATCTGTCTCTCCTGCTGACACCCCAAACATCTTAAAACTCATTTTCATAGTTATTCAGCCGACATCTGATCCTGCAGAGGAAGACAGACCTGATGAAAGGAAAATACCTAAAGTTTTGTGGATATCTTCAGGCAACACACCATGGTTAAGGAAAGTATTTAAGAAGATTGTGGAGACCATGACTGCAATGCATGGAAAAGAAAGTTCGTCTACAGAGCCAAGAGCACAATAACTGCAGATAAGACAGGGAAAAAAACGTGCTGCCTGAGGAAATATTGTTACAGGGGAAAGAAGCTTCCTAGAGCAAACAAGGACTTGGAAACTTCAGTAAAAACCAGACATTTCATTAGCAGAAAAGGTGGCAGCAGGGATCAGTGCTTACGGAGAGAGTCGCAGTCGCTGTGCTTTTAACTGCAGCAGTGTGTTACAGTGTGGATACACATCTGCACACAGCTGGATATGCCGGTGGCTGTTCCACCGGTGGGTGTGCCCTGGACACCCCCAGTCCTACAGGGCTGCCCTGTCCCTGCCCCTGGGGACCAAAGCTGGCACCTGATACCCCGGTCAGCGGTGGCCAGACCTGCACAGGGACCAGCACAGCCTGGGCTGGACCGGCCGAAAGGACACGTGGGACATCTCCCACCTGTCTGTCACCCAGCAACCTTCCCTCGGGGAAGGCAGCTCTCAGCCCTGGGGGTGGTTTTGGGAAAACGACCTCCAGTTCTCTCCTTTAACACCTAAACCAACTAATTTCAGCATCCCCAGGCCCCCAAAAGCATTTCCCCACTGTGTGCACTGGCAGGTAAAGGCCTGGGACACCTTTATTCAAGTCAGTTTTTCTCTCAACACTAACCCCATGTTAGATGTTGTTACCCCTGAGGACATGGGGCATGCTGACACACTTACCAGATACCTGGAAAATGAGATCTTACATGAGCACAATGTAAGTCAGAGCCAGTTACTGCTAAATGAGTAAAATGGAATTAACTACAACATGTGTTGCTGGAATCAGAGGAGCCGTTAACCAACGTGATTCTGAAATCCAGATTAAACTCAATGTCCTTATTTCAGTGCTGGGGTTTAGGTTGATCCACAACTCTCTGGATGAGATGCAAAGCCTGGCAGTATCTGTTGTACACCCCAGCCACTTAATGTACTTCATACACTCAAATGCTTTAAAGCCATAAAAAATCATTCCCGTGATCTAATGCAATGTCCTCTGGCTCCCAGGAAACAAGGAGTCTCGCTGCTTCCCCACTGAGACCAGCATTTCTGTCCACCTAGGAGATGGTCTTTAAGGAAAGCTATTTACTCAGTTAAAGACTACCAGAATATACCACAGCCCCAGGTAAATTGTGCTTATGCTTAGCTATCACCAGCTACTATCAAACACTTACATCTTCCTTGTCTGCATGCAGCTCTGGAGCCCAGGGCACCTTTAACCTTCAATCTTTTTTAATTTACAGACTGTAGTGACTTTCCCAAAAGAAATGCAGACTTGTCTGTCTGGCAGCAGGATTTCTTGTCTCACTTCTATTCCATGGACCTTTACAAATGGTCCACAGAGTGCCCAGGAGCTGGAAACCGCGGGCTGGAAACCACTGTCACAGATCTCACCAGAACACGGGCAGCATTCATCCCCCTGACCCTGCAGCGAGCAGCTCCTAATTACCTTGTCACTGGATCCTGCTAACTGCAGTCAGCAGAGTTCAAGGCAGATTTTCATCTCTCTGAACCTTTTCTGAACCCCTCTTCCAATCATTACAAAAGGAATATTTTAAGTGAGTAAACTCAGAGGCAGCAGTGGGTGCTGCAGTCCTGACGGGCCGCACCAGCACACTGGGGGATTAACACAATCCTGCTGCACTAAAACTTAGGAGAAATGCCCCCGAGGCTCCCCCAGCACGCCCCTCAGCAGAGGCCCTCGAGGCCAGCAGAGTGAGGGGCAGAGGGCCAGCAGTGTCCCTCGGCGTCCCAGCCACTCTCACGTGGTGCTGTGCCCCAGCTCGGGGCTCAGCAGTGTCCGGCAGCGCCCAAGTGAGCTCAGTGCCAGCCCCTCCGACCACTCAGACAGCACCGTGTCTGTAGCAGCTGCCACACAAACCTTTCACTCTTATTTGAAGCATGGCAGCAAGCGCACATTTGCTTTGCTCTCCTTGCAGCAGTAAATCTTTTAATCTCATGCAGCCTCTCCATTGGGTTTTTTTGTGTTTAATACGCAGATTTATTTCCTACTCTGTATGGTTCACTTTCATTGTCAAAAATAAGGAAATGCCATCCACTCCGGATGGGAGCAGGATGTGCCTGACCTTGCTGTGTTCAGCCTCCTGTGACACCTCATCAGGTGCAGCACAGGGCTCAGCACGGCCTGGTGATCAGGAGTCGGACTGGCAGGATTTCTCCCCTTGCCTTCCGGGGAGCAGGAACATGTACCCGTCCCCAGGCACCTCCCCACAGGGCAGAAGCATTCCCAGCTATGCGCTACGGCTTTATTCCCCACAAAGCACAGGGCACTTTGTGTGAACACTTACAGAACTATGGAAAACTCAGACAAAAGAAACTGACCAATCCTGCCTTGGAAAAATCACTCCCAAAATTCTGCATTCTGAAAATACAGGGTATTTCTAGAAGACTTGGATCCTCTGACAAGTGTGTTGGATCGTGACAGCACGCCTGGGCTTTTCAGACCCGCACATAGGTGAACAGGAGTGAGCCCATTTCTGTGTGGTCACCACCAGGCTCTTCCCCACAACACCAGTTTTCTGGGAAGCACAGCACACCCAGCTTTTAACATCCCACACTAAATGTTAGGAATACAACTGCAATTTTTGCTCTCTGATAATAATCTCCTTCCAGAAAATATCCTGATTTCATATTTAATAATGGAAAAGCTTTCTTGGGATTCCCTTCTGAGACTGCAAGCTCCTTTATCTGCTGCAGCTATGGCTCAGGTGATACAGATACTAACAATTTTTATTTTTTCCTTGAGGGAATATTTAAAGGAAATGTCAGCAGAAATGAGTAGCCAATTAACAAGAATTTGAGGCTGGGGTGCTGCTCCTGCTCCAGTGACCCTGGTATCTCTGTCCTGGCACTGCTGCCTTCTGCCTCTGCTGCAGTGGGGTGCGTGTGAACCCAATTTTGTGCCTGCTCCAGGGCTTAGTGCAGGTATCTGCATCCAGGGCTGAAAGGCAGGGACCTGACTTGGAGTAGCTGTTGTTAGGCCCTCAAAATGGTTTTAAGAGCTTGCAAACATCCACAGCTTTCAGTATCCCCCTAACCTTTGAATCAGTTCAAATTCAAACTAATTATTTACCAACACCTCCTCAGAAACACAGTCTGATCTGCCACAAAACAGAGGAGCAGCAAACTCATCAAGCTGGTGCACTTCAGCCTAAAGTTTTCTTGGAAAGCACAGTCTGGTGATGCAATAAATTACATCTAATTAGCAAACTGCTCTCACAGGGCTGTTACTTCTCCGGGCATGACCTGACCTGTGAGGACCCCAGGGAGAGGGACTCATGGGAGCTCTGTCTGCCCCACACAGGGCACTGCCAGGGCCCCGATGCCCTTGGAGACTCTGCAAGCAGATTCGCCACCCTGAGCGCTCCTGGGGTGGAGAAGGCCGGGATGACCGAGAGCATCCTGCCGCGATGTCACCCAGTGTGACACCCAGCATGAGCCCTCCTCGCCCAGAAGGAGCCTGGGAGCCCACCACCCCCAGTGGCACCCCTGAACCTCAGGCTGGGCTTACCCTGCTCTTGGCTCCTTCCCCAGGGACACGGTGGGCAGCAGGGTACCTGTCACTGTTGTCAGCATTGCTCTACCACCCCGAGGGGTTCTGGGCTGTGACGGGGGCACACACAGACAAGGGGACACGCACAGACACGGGGCACACACAGACACGGGGACACACACACACAGATATGGGGACACACACAGCCGCGGGGACACACACACACACACGGGGACACACACACACACACACACGGGGACACACACACACACACGGGGCACACACGGCCACGTGGACATGCGTGGTCCCACCCTGTCAGCCTGGCAGGGAGCGCGGCGGAGCGGTGCTGAGTGCGCGTTCCTGCTCCTGTCCGCTGATCACACACTGACAGTGCTGGGACGCAGCCCACGGTTCTGGAGAGGGGCCATGCTACGCAGGAGGGGCTGAAGGTTTGGGGAGAATCATCAGATCGAGCTCAGCCAAAGCAGAAATACAGGAGGACTTTGTATGGACAGAGTCTAAACAAAGATCCCAGTTATTGCTGCCACAGATAAACACCGGAGTGCACACACAGCTCAGCAATCGTGCAGTTGTGCTTGAGGTCATCCTCCTGCAGCAGCACAAACCCAGGACAAACACTCAAGAGCCAGCAGGCCACTGCGTGCCCATCACTGCCTGCCCCCCGGCTGGCCCTGATCCCACACTGCCCAGGGCAACCTGTCCGGCTGCACAGGAGCTTCTGTGCTGCTGGGTGAGGTAACCCCGGCGCGCTCTGCACACCTGAGGGTCGCACTCCTGTACGGGCGGCGATCAGAAATACAGCTGCTCTGGGAAAGCCTCTGCTCTGAGCTGGGTCTGTTTATTTATGCTATTTTTGTATCACTGCAGTAGCACAACCCGAGTTCCCCAGCCCTGGCAGCAGCCCTCTGCGCACGGTCCTACACCTACAACTGCTGCTCACGGGAGAACGGGAAAGCTTCTTGGCTTCCATCAATCCAGCAACACCGTGCCATGAAAGCATCCCCATAGAAGTCCAGGGCAAAAGAGCCGAGAGCAGGAACGTGCTGCTCACTGCGTGCAGAGACATCACTGGAATAACCCCGGGCTCTCCCTGAGGTCTCTTGAATAAAGCCCTGGCTCTCCCCAAGGTCCCAGTGCCAGCCCCATCACTGCAGGCAGAGCTGCCCTTCTCTGCACGGCTCCAGCAGGAGTGTGGAGCCTGGTGCTGCGCAGACACCAGTGGGTGCCGATCACCTTGACCACACTGATGCAACAACCTTTCTACTCAAATTTGTAGTATACATTGTTGCTCAGGATGTCCTGGAGCCAAATTTATTTTCCAGTTAAAAGCTGTTGTGTAGCAACAGAGTTTAAGATGCAGGACAGCAGAGCAGGGTCCCTGTGGCAGCACCAGGAGCTGCCTCTGCCCACAGCCAGCACCAAACCCCCACGTGGATGGAAATGTGTGTGGGGCACCCTGGCCACCATGTAAAACCAGCCTTTCAGTGCCCCAGGAAAACACGGTGGCCTAAACTCTGCTTCCACTTACTCCAAACTCAAACTGAAGTGAAACTAACAGCAGCCCCATGGGGTTGCTCTGGATTTCAAGCAAACACGTGAGCTGATGGTTAAATCCATGATCCTGCATGCAGCACTGCTGCCATTGTTGCTAACCATTGAAACCAGAAGAGAACCTCCAGGCCTCAAGATGCAAAGAATCCGGCTTATAAACATGAAAGCGCTCAACAGAAGCAGCTTGGGCAGTCTTGGGCAGCTTGGGCTTGACAGTCTTGGGCAGCTACCATGGCCTGTAACCACCTGCAGCACTCGAAGGGGCTCCCTGGAGCATTTCTATGCCAGCAGAGTCCCGAGAGATGGATGAATGTCCCATCCTTGGCAGTGTTCGAGGCCAGGCTGGACAGGGCTTGGAGCAACCTGGTGTAGTGGAAAGCTCCTTTCCCATGGCAGAGGGGTGGAACAAGATGAGCTTTAAGGTCCCTTCCAACCCAAACCAATCTTTGAGCCTGTGATTCTGTAATTTTAAGTAGCTATTCGTGGTCAGACCTACAACCCTCTAACATTTAACAAGCTACCTCCTAAAGACAAAAGAAAAATCTCCTTGTGGCCAGCAGAGACTGCAGTGAGTGCTGCACATCCCACCTGCCCTGCGTGAACACGCACTACCCCACCACTGCGTAACAATTATTAAAGACTGACATAATTTTCAGTCACTTCAAACAGTTTTGGATGTTCTGACGGTGCTGCGGTACCGACTGGCTGCTGCTGGAGCTGCGGCCGCTCTGCCGGCGCTCCCTCGGCCGGGGTTTGCCTGGGGCTGGTCCCCCTGTGCTGCGGATGCCGAAGCTGCAGAACCAGCAGCCACAGCGCAGCTGGAACACACGGAATGCTTCTGGTCCAAAACAAACATCCAAACACCTCCCTCTGTGTTAGGGAGTACAAATTCCTCCTGACCCAGCGCGTTTGAACCCGAGCAGGAGGATGGCTGCTACATACCATCAACTATTGCCTGTAAATGGTAAAACTATTTATCCTGATGCCCATGTGTTTTACAGGAAAACATTTAACTCCGTGTAAGCTACGGTTTCCTTTTTAAAAATAAACTGTTTGCAGGCACTTTGTGTTGAGCCTGCCTGCCACGTTCAGAGAAACTTTTTTAATGTTCCAGGGCCTCTCTGACTGCCTTGAAGCACGCAGGCTGGAGTCCCACGAGTCAGCGGCTGCGCTTACGCCTCTGAAGGCAGTCAGAGGCAGGACTGCAGTCACTGAGGCTCTACACCAGGTTGATGCACAGCCTGTTTGGAGACAGACAATCCCAACATCTGTTGGAGGGGTCGCTGCACCCCAGCTCTGCCACTGCCCGATGCTGTGGGACCACAGGTGCCTGTCCCCAGAGCTGGTCCCACACCGTACCCAGTGGCTGGTTCAGGGCCAAACCCAGAGCTGGCGGCGGTGCTCGCCCGCCGGGCCCTCCAGCCCCCCCAGCTCACAGCCGGCCACGGAGGTGCCGTGGGCTTGGACACTCGAAAACAACTCCCACCTGCAAGCAGAATGCCAGCTGGGGGAGAACACACACCTCCAGGGGAAGGAAGTGAGGGCATCTCCCCTGTGAAGCCTCCTCAGCTCCCTCCAGGGCTGCTGCTGTGGCACAGGGATACTGATGGCTGCACTCTGAAGACACTTTTAAGTGAATCCTTTCATATGAAAGCACACCAAAGTGACCACTTAATGACGTCTTTGTGTGTGATTCTTGTACATAAAAGCCTCAACCCCTCTAATGGATCATTTGGCTTGCACAGCTAATAGCACTCCCACGGGAGCTGTCCTACTGCCATGAAACACAACGGGATTTAAAGAAAGAAAAAAGCAAACAGGGCAAGCAGACTGCCAGCACGAAACAGAAGGAGACACCAGCTCAGCAGCAAAACCCTCCCTGCTGCTCCTGCCGTCTGCGGGTCCCTCCTCCTCCTCAGCCCCGAGGAAGCACAGAATGCTCCCAGTGCCAGAACAGTGGCATGAGGATGGGGACAGGGATGCAGAGGGGGACATTCACACCTGTGCCACTTTTCTTTGCACCCACATCGATGTCAGCTGAGCACCTGTCCAGCCCTAGCCACTCTGACCCTGGTAAGGTGGCTGCTGGGATACCTCCAATTCTCATTTCATAACAGCATTAGCAAATGCATCAACCACATATGGATGTACAAGTATTTCTACAAATTCTTTAAGTTTTATAAATTTAATTTATATTTATGTATTTTAAAATTTATATGTTTTAAAAATTTACATAAATATTCAATACAATTTGTGGCTGATCTTGGTATTATTACAAATGTTTGTATATCCACATGTCCGTATAGACACAATGTATGTATGTATGTATCAATCCATCAGGACACACAAACTCTGCAGCCTGCGATTGAGCAATGCTACGTTTCCTCCCACGCACCCCTCCACCTGCCCCCAGCCAGTGCTGCGTCCTAGGACACCAGGGAATTACGTTTTTCCAGGCGGGTACAGAAAGAGCAGCCTCCCCCCAGCCCAAGGGGCAGCACGTGAGTCACAGCACCATCGGGAACCACAAGCTGTTCCCAGCGAGAGCTCCAGCTGCTCCTTGAACTTCCAATGCCACCAAATCCTTTTAGAGCAATCTCTGGTAATCCATACCATCCTCACTCAAGTGTGAAGTAACTCACGATTTAAGAGGAGAATGAATGACTTTATGTCCAGATCAAGTCAAACACACGCGAGATTTAATCTACTTATTGGTGCAGATTGCTGCGGTGCCCAGCGGAAGGGCCAGAACAGCGCAGTGCTGAGCAGGTACCAGGATTGCTGTGACCCACTCTCCTGCTCACAGCTGGAATCCCCTGCCAGTGTCACTCAGTCTGAAACCAGCCCCTTTGCCTCCTGCTGCCGCTCTCAGGTTCTCAGCAGTTCCAAGGGAATGACTGAAACCAGCTGTGAGCAGAAGGTCTGTCATTGCAACTGTTTAATGGGTGTGCTGCAGCATAATTAAAATTTAATAATATTTTCAGGCTTATGATTTGTTTAGTGTATTTGGTGGTACGACAGAAAGTGGGCACGTTGCCAAACGCTGCGTCTAAACTGGGGGAGCAAACAAAAAGGACACAGCCCTTGTTCAGCAGAGCTGCTGGAACAGGTCAGTGCTATTTACGGCAAATTTAAAAAGGGAATCCCACACGAGGGAGGGCACCATGTATGTCCTCATGGATTTTTTTACATCACTGATGTAACTTAAAAGTGGTTCAGCACCTGCCCTGGCTGGCTGCAGGGCTGTTCCCACCGTCCCTGTCACTGCCGCCCGGGGCACGCGCTTCACTCTCCCACTGGCTCAAGTAGAGTATTCTTATTACTTATCAAACTTGAGCTCTGAGGCAGATATTTGCACAGGTAAAATACCCCAGATGTAAGTGCTTTCATCTGGTTTTGCAGCACAGAGGCATTTTCAGCCCCTCCTGCCTGGTGCACAGGGAGGTGGTGGCAGGTGACCCGCCTGGGTCACTGGTGCCCTCACTCACACGTAGGTGTGTAGGACGATTCTTCATTAGCAGGACCACATTTAAATGGAATTTCTGCCATTTAAAAATAACCTCTCACTTTTCTGATTTCAAGAAAGAGATTGCCATCCCCTGCTGCTGCCTCTGTGCTTGGCTGCAGGTGGGACATGAGGTGGGACAGCCCAGCTGTGCCTCCGTGGCAGGAGTGGTGCCATTCTGCTGCTCCAGTTATAAAGCTCTTCCCCAAATTGCACAGACACAACATAGAGCACTACACAGAACCTTCACAAGAAATTTGCCCTGGAACAGAAAAGGTAAATGAGCAGCAGGAGAGGGGTGAGGCAGCAACACTGTGCTGATCCTTCTGCACAGAGCTCAGGACTGAGCCCATCATGGGCACCCACTGCACAGGGACCCCAGCCTGGGCACCCCTGAGGGCTGCCTTTAGCTCCCAGAGATGCCCATGGCCACAGCCTGGCGTCCCCTCCTGCCCCATCGGACAAGACACATGACCCTTCTGATAGGACCCGCATCCCCCACCTGCAGCTGGATGTGACCAGGGACAGAGCGACCCCTCCCAGATGTGTACAAGGGCCTGGGGCACACAAGCTCCCAAATGAGGACTAGCTGGAAGAGGGGGAAAGAGAAGCGATCCCTTAACTTTGATGCACTGTTATCCCTCACAACACCCAGGACTTTCACCAGTGTGTTTTCGCAGTGGTGGTGTTTAACTCCTTCTGACACTTCCCACTGGCTGCCCTGCAGGGTTACGCTTGAGCAAATGGCACACCAAAATCTCGGGATCCAGCCCCACCCCACGGAGCACCTTGGCTGCGGAGGGCTGAGGCCGCAGGTGATGTGAGGACAGGGACTGCAATGCCCCGGTGCAGACGTCAGCGGGCGGGCGCTGCCAGCCGCGCGGTTACGGCCGAGGGCAGTGCTGAATAACACAAAAATTAACGTCACGTCGATAAATTGCTCTCTGCCGCCCAACAGCACACCAGCGGCCTCCTCCAGCAGGCTGAAGGTCAATGGCTGACAGCTTTTATGTCTGGATTTTTATGGGAGAGAGGCTGCTCTAAAAGCATTACTGAGAACTGCAGCCCCACACCCCAGACACTGGAAATCACTGCTGGAATCATATCCTGAAATGCCCACACATACACATGTCTGGGGTTTTTATTGGCAGGATTTGCCAAAGAACTATACCTTCCCCTATTTTCTTGTTATCCTTTTAGGTGTATTTTTCCCTTGATTTGGCAAGTACAGCATCTTGACATGCCATTTTAAATACAATTTAAATACAGTTAGATTACATCTGTCAGGCAAATATGTTACTGACTGAGAAATAATGAATTCCCCAACACTGGTGGGGAAAGTAATTATTAAAATATTATTTTATTCAAGTGAAGTTAAATGATAAATTCTGACTGAAATTTGGGAAGTTTACTAAACTTCATTTCAAAATAGGATTTGAGTTTACAACTGAGCACAAATGAAACAAAGCACTCTGAGAGGAAAAGCTCTAAATGGGAAATTTCACAGAATCACAGAATCACAGACTTTTTAGGGTTGAAAGTAACCTTAAAGATCACCCAGTTCCAATCCTCGTGAAATGAGCAGGGACACCTCCCACTGTCCCAGGCTGGTCCAAGCCCCATCCAACCTGGCCTTGGACACTTCCAGGGATCCAGGGGCAGCCACAGCTTCTCTGTCAACCTGTGCCAGGGCCTCCCCAGACTCACCACCCTCACAGGGAAGAATTTCTGCCGAAAGAAGAAATTTGCCTGCACCCATCCTTTCAGATAAATAAAACATTTCCCTGAAACGAAGGTCACCCACTCAAATGGGAACTGTTCTAGGGATCAATACCAAAGCCTGGAGATACGATTTCAAATTAATCCCCTGAGCTCTGCCCAGAGATGCCACTTTCCTTAGAATGTGGAAAGCAGGCGGTGAACCCTGCCCAGGTGAACAGCAACAGCACAGGTGCCCGTGCACAGGTACAGAGCAGGTTACTGGCACTGTGGGAAGCAGGGGCTGTTTGCACCTGGAAAAGCCAACAGCTGCTTTCTCAGCGTGAAGAACTTCCCCAAGAGTGTACAAAGGATCACAAGTTTGAATTAGCAGCATGAGAAATGATCTTGACTCTCTTTCAGCAATGCCACGCTGAAGCCTCTGCTTCAGCCACGCGCTCTGCTGCTACGTGCGGTTCTGTGAGGGCTGGCTGGCACCCGACAAAACAAACCTCCACTGGTGGAAAACCCATGGGCTGCAGGGCATCCTGTGAAATCCCTGAAAGGAGCACGGAGAAGTGACCTGATTTTCAGGAATGCAAACAGCTCCAGGTCCATGACCCCACACGTGTAAGAGACATTTTACACCATAACAAACTGCCTCAAATGGAAACATACTGCTTGATCACACCCAAACCTTTCTACTTAATTACCACACACCTCCAGTACTGCCAAAATAACCCAGAGCAGTGGCTATGGAGGGGATGAGGAGAGCTGTCAGGGCTGGGACAGAGGCTCTTGGGCATTACAGAACCCACAGCCTTTCACAGCAGCAGGGAGACTTGTGTGGGTGCCATACCCACAGCCGGGCTGCCTTTGGCAGCTGACACCAAGTTCTGCCTCTGGCAACCAAAAATTTGACACTTCTGGCTTTTCTGTACTGTTTGCTTACATGATTAAGGACATTCAGTCCACTCAGTAATAAAACAAAAGACAGGCCAATATAGCACACCAGGACAGGCCGCTGCAGGAGGCAGGGTGCACTCATGGCACTGGAGCTCCAAAGCAGTTTAGTCTGATGTCGCTGCACCACAAAACACTAAGCTTGGAGATCAATTTCCATGGGGGCTGATGAACCACTAACATCTGTCACAGCAGGTAAAAGGTGGACATCGAGCCCCTTAGAGCAGTGCGGGGTGACCCATGGGTTTGACAGTGAAGGTCTGTGCTTGGTTCACGGCTGTCACCACCAGAGTGCCACTGACTGGAGGTGTGAGGGGAACCAGCCAGTGCTGCCCTGCCTTGCAAACCCGAAGAACAAGAGAAGCTCACACAGGGATGGAAGGAAAACCACTCAGAGCTTCCAGTAACGGGACATGTCAGGCCAGTGGATGCCTCTTCCAGCCAGAATCCCACTGTGACTGAAAGGACAAACCCATAAATGCACTTGAGTAAGGCAGAAAGCACTGCCCCTGTCCAACAAGAATTTTAGGAACAATTAAAGTTGAAGAATTTCTCTTTTGAAAAAAAAAAAAAAAACCCACAAAAAACCACAAAAAAACCAAAAAAACTCCAGGGAATCTTTAACAACATCTAAGAAAAAATTCCACCTGTTTTCCACAAGAGGGAACTTTTGACAAGACAGTGATTTCCTACAAAACACCCCTTCAAAATCAGTCAGCGCAGCTCCCCAGGACCAGTGGCAGAAAGCAGCAGTGTGAGCAGTGGCTCGTGTCAGGCTGGCACACGTTTCTGGGACAGGCACATGCTCCTGCACCCCTGAGCCCCCATGGCACACAGTCCTGCCCCCAAAGGAACCCCCAGAGCACAGCCACTCATATGACCCCGGTTCCGCAGCCCAGTGGGCAGGGACTGCTGGAGCCCACAGAGCCGTACCTGTGGCGGCAGGGACACGCACAGCAGCAAAGGGGTATCTATGTATCCTGTTCCTACTGGGAGCAAGATGCAGCGAGCAGCTGGCCTGCACACCCAGCCGAGCTGACAAGTGTCACTGCGTGAGCACTCCTACGCTAATGAATCAGTAATTAGTGAGCAACACCACCAGCCCCACGGTCAGTGGGCAACCCAGATCCTCACACATCTCACCCCTCCTGGGCTGTGAGCAGACAATTCCAGCCCTTCCCACAGCCTGACAGCACTGCACTGAACAAGAGATCCACGGCAGCAAGACTCTGCATGACTTAATCAGCAATTCAAGAGGAATTAACGAACCCAGCCACATTCACCTATGAGGGCAACGCATGAGCCTCGTGACCAAAGGTACCCCCAAATCAGCAACAGCCCCCGGCGCTGTTGTGCCCACCCCAGGGCACTGCCACATTCCCCCTGCCAAGGGCACTGCCACATTCCCCCTGCCAAGGGCACTGCCATGTCCCACCCCAGGGCACTGCCACATTCCCTGCAGACACTGCCAAGATCCCCCCTCAAAGGGCACTGCTGTGTGCCCCTGCCAGGGACCACCACATCCCACCCCAAGGCATCCTCATATCCCACACCTTTCCTCTTCGCTTCTGTTGGCTGGCAAGTAAATACCCCTGCTCACTTTGAATTTTTTTTTTAAAGCTCATAATGTCTGGTTTGAAGTGAATATCAAAGAACAATCATTAAAAGATAAAGCTTAGGCTGACAGAAAACTAGCCTTGCATCTTTCCTTATATGTGCAAGACAACAAACACAGCTCTTCTCCTTTTACTCTCTACCATGTCATAATTATCACCTAAGTAGAATTGTTAGACTTGGCCTTTTTTTCTGCATGTGTCACCACCATAAAACCCATGGAGCCTAATGGGTACAGTGCCTTGGAATTCAGTAATTGACAGAATTCAGCATGTGCAAAGTAAAACAATTAAAATTAATACTTGTTATCATGATAAAGTGCCATGAAAAAGTAAAACAAAAGAGCAATGCTCTTTCCCTGGCATACCCAGCCCTGCTGTAGCCTGGGGGTCACGAGTGGCTTAATTCTACATATGAGAAACTATTCTTCATGCTGTGACATTTATGTGTCAGTTTTCACACCCAGTCTCTGCCACGCACTATTCATTTCCTACTACTCTGTCCCTGTTTGCTTCCAAAGCAAGTTTTCCTCACTGCTTGTTGCAGTGCCGTGTAATTAATTGTGCCCGGGCACAAGCACCAGCCGAGCCAGCAGTGGCTCTGGCAGGACCCACCCGTGTTGCTGTGGGACCTGGCACTCAGATGTCCACTGCTCTGTGACACAGCAGCATTGCCTGGCAGCCAGCAGCCCCTCTCGGGGCACTGACACCTCCCAGGTCCCACTGGCACCATCCCACCCTCCCAACACCAAGAGAAGTGCCTCAAGCTGGTCTAAACGCTCAGGATGTCTGAACAAGCAAGGCAAGGCCCTGAGTCAGCTCTGCATGGCCACCCCTGATACACAAAAATAACTTGTTTATTCCTCCTGAGGTGTTATTTTTACACCAGCAGTACTGGGTTGCCGTGGCTGTTTGCTGCCACTGGTCCCAGTGAAGGCACGTGGTGGGGGCCAGGTGCATGAGCCCTGCAGGGTGCTGGATCAGGGACATCCCTACCCCACCTGACCACCCTGCCTCTGTGCAGAGGGCTCAGTGTGGGGCTGGGACAGGTCCTTGGACTCAGGGGATCCATGAGAGACACCTTCAGCCACTGCCCACCCTGCCAGCCATGCCCAGCACCCAGGGAGAGTCACCCTCCACCTCTCCACAGCATCGGCCAATGCCTCCGGGCTGCCCCTGGAGCTCCAGAGGGAAAACCCTCTCCTGAGCAGCTCCTTCGATTTCCCATCATCTGAAGGAAAGCCCTGATAAATCAAAGTGTGCCTGCGGTTTCCAACGAGGCAGAAACAATTCCTCTACACATGAACAGCACCCATCAGCTTGGGATAGCTCAGGACAACGCTGCAATGCCATCCTGGCTGCACTCACGCCAGGTGGGTTCACATCACGAACCAAAGTGCAGCTCTCCCTCCACAGACCAAACATGGTCCACAGTGCATTCCTGCAGTATCCAGTTAACATTCTCCTGGGTTCACGGCTCTTTATAAATCCTGGCTTTAATGGAAACAAGTCCAACGGAGCGCACGTGAACATCCCTGAGGGCCGCAAATAACGACGTGAGAGGTATGTGGGAATAGGACGGAGCAGAGCGGGACAACAGCAGAGGAAGCTGCTGGCAAGTAAATATTGCCCAACACGACAGCAGGATTGGGGAAAAACTGACAGAGTGGAATAACAGGAAGCTTAGTCACTTCTGGACAAAAAAAGCGAGCATGCGAGTGGGGCGGAGGGGAGCGGAGGGGCCGGAACACCGCGTGGATGGGAGGGCCGGGAGGGGAGCGGCGCTCCACCGGCAGGGCAGGCACGGGACACGCCGCGGCCAGAGGAGACTGTCCTGGGTGCCCTGCTGCACCAAACCCTGCACAAACCCAGCAGGATCCTGCACAGCTCCCCCAGCCGAACCCACGTACCAGCTCCTCCTCTGCCTTCCTCAGCACGGAGAACACCCCAGCTGCTCAGCTTGGGATGGACAAGAAAACACCAGCAACGGCCCCCTGGAGAACACTGAGCGGGTGATGGAATTATCATGGCTCTGGTGGCTCTCAAGCCAGTTGGTATTCAGATCATAGAGGCACTTTGCAGAAGCCTCAGGAGTGGGGAGGAAAGTTGAAAGGAAGATCAGATTGCCCTGATGGCAATGGAAGTACCCATTACTGTTGAAATATGGTCTGCCCTGATCACTGATGAGGGGGTAACAGCACTGGGCGTTAGTAAAGGGACTAGAAAAACACAAACCCAAGATTTTACAACATTATCCAGAGAGTCAAGAGAAAAGACAAATTTGAAGTAATTAGAAGCTAGATAAAGAAAGCCACCAAACCATGGCCAACTGATGACAAGCTTGAGTAATAGTTTTTTACTGCTTAGGCAAATGAGGGCAGAAAAGGACATAAATAACAAAGGGTACAGCAGCAGAGAAATAAAGAAACTTAAACTAAGTTTATAGTTCAAAAATTCCTACAGTGAGGATCAATCTAAGTAATTCAGACCTCAGGGACAAAAAAAAAAGATACCAAAAAATATTGACATATTTTATATCAGAAGGCAAAGGGAGAGTTAAAAGTCTTTAACAAAGAACAAATTGAAGCAAGCAAGGGTAGGAAAGGGAAAGTGTCGTGGGTAAACAAAGGCTGACACATCAGGTTTGTTTCACCTTGCAAGTGTGCACTGAGGCACAGTAAAACTTCCTAACCAAATAAACACCCTTGCAGTCCCTGCGGGAAGCAACCCGGGAGCGGGGGTAGGGCCAGAGGCCCCGCTGGAGCAGCACGGGGACCTCACATGCAGCACCGCTTCCACCGTGCGCTTGGGAGCACTCGTCATGCCCCTTTAAAAAAACCAAACCACACCAAACCCAGCCCTGAAGCACTTAACAGCTCCGTGGAAAAGCAAGAACGAGCGGAGCACATCCCAGCTGGGGGCAGGGCAGCTCCTGCCGCCTGTGGGAGCGAGCACAGCACGGCACAGCACGGCACGGAGGGACGGGGCTGCGGGGGAGCACACAGGGCACGGAGCCGCTCACTGCGGGGCGCAGCGACCGCACAGCGCAGTGCCAGCCCCCGTGCCCAGCCCCCGTGCCCAGCCCCCGTGCCCAGCCTCCGTGCCCAGCCCCCGTGGCCACGCCCCGTGGCNGTGCCCAGCCCCCGTGCCCAGCCCCCGTGCCCAGCCTCCGTGCCCAGCCCCCGTGCCCTCGGGCCAGCGTCCGGCCCCACCGCCGACACGCCCGCGACACGATCACTAACGTCGGACACGGGAGCATTACCCAAAGCTGGAGGTTTCAGCCCATCCCGATGCCCAATTCCTTGCTCAGCTCTGTGCTGCGCTGCTGAGGCGGGGAAGGCAGGACAGAGGGCTCAACAGGCCCTGCATCGGTCACTGCTTTTTTTCTCATACAGCTCAGGAATAATTTCCTGCACTAAGTGCTTTCCAGGCCTCCTAACACTGATATTGCGGATCAATATTTCACAAAGACAAAGCTGCCTGATGGATGTGTGCACTCATTTAAGTGTCTCTAACAGGCAGCGCTGCTGTAATCACACACTCTGCACCCCTGCTACCTTCTGCCCCAGAGGTCTGGCCTTGCTCACTTTCCACATGAAACAAAGTGACAGAACAAAAGACCCACTGTAAGGCAGCGTGCAAATAAAGACAGAATCTATCTGCTCTGTCCCCACCAGCGCAGTGCAAATATAATTACAGCTACCAGGAAACATTGCTTGCTCTCAGGAGCTCTCCAGCCTCTCTCTGTTAAAGCTTCTGCATAGGCTTTACTTTTAAAAATGCAACTCTTTGTTAGAACAAATACACACACAGCAGAGACCTGCACTGTAGGAATATGGACCAGGTGAGAGCCTCTGTGTGCTCAGAAATGCGGCTGCAGGGTGAATATTTGATGCAAAAGTCTTGAAAAGCTCAACTCTGTCAGTCACACATTGAGGGGAAAAATGCTCAGAAAAGCTTATGAAATGTGTGACAATGACACCAGAGGAGCAGGAAGACACGTAAACAGCAGAAGCTGTTTTTCAGTGTCTGTCAGGCCTCGCAGAGCACGCGGGCATGCAGGAACGCAGAGGTGCAGATCCATCTGCCCTTGCCGCGCTGCCTCAGCTGCGAACACAGCAGGTCAGTGCACACGGACTAGTGGCAAACACAGGTGGCAGGATTTGTTTCTCTAAAGTTAAATAATCACAAAACATGCCAAAACACTGCTCTGCGGTCAGAATTCCCTTTGACTGTTTGTTTTGACATGGGCACCGACAACTGCAATGTCCTGTTCCAAAGCAGAGCTGTGCAGACGGTGGCAGCACTCTGCTCCTCCACAGGGAAGCTCGGCCCCCGGGCCCATCCCAGCAGCTGCCACAGGGCCAGGCAGGAGGTTCCCCAGGAGGAAGATGCAAAACCCCAACCCAATGGCAAAAAGGAAAGAGGAGTAGTATTTGTTTTACAGATGCAGACCTTCTGTAGGAAGCAGCATTTTCAGGAAGAATTTCTTTACAGAAAAGGTGCTCGGGCCTTGGCAGGGGCTGACCAGGGAGGTGATGGAGCCTCCATCCCTGGAGGTGTCCAAGGAATGACTGGATGTGGTACTCAGTGCTCTGGGCTGGGGACAAGGTAGGGATCGGGCACAGCTTGGACTCAATGATCTTGGAAGTGTTTTCCAACCTAAATGATTCTGTGATTTCTGCTACTGGCAGTTTTTTGTCGTTGTAGGACATTTCGGCAGTGCCACTAACCTTGGCGCACACGCTGAGCTGAAGGAAATGCCACCTCTGCAGATACTATCTGTGTGTGTGTGAGCTCAAACACACGCCCATGAGCTGAAGACTCGAATGCTCTCACTTCAAGCATTCAGCCACATAGCTGGTGGGAAATGAAAAACTTTCCATGTGTGGGAGCCAACCAAGCTGATGAAACAAACAGGAACATTCAGAGGGAGGACTGGCATATCATGATCTCACTGCAGAAGCACTTTTTCCCCAAGTTCAGCATGTGTGAGGCAGAATCAAAGCTCCACAGATGAGAGCATCAGCCTCGGGGCTGGGTTGCAGGGCTGCCTTACAGGTGCTTGCTCTTCAAAAACCTAAATTCTCTTTTAATGTATTTCACTTAGATCTATGAGAGGAAACAACTTGTTTCTGAGTATTAAAATGAAATAAAACAAATATTGAATCCCTCTCTTTTCCCCGGCCATTTTTTTTTTTACATGAGACCTGACTCACTCTAAACGTAGAAAAACAGGAAAGTAGTGAAATAGCAAATGAGAACTTTTCTACCTCACAACCTCCCTACAAAGAAACAAGTTCAAGGTGACAGCTTTGCTCACCATTACGCCCAAGACCTCAGAACCCAGCATTCCAGGGGACCTGGGGATGTGCTGTTCCCAGCAGCTGATCCCGCTCTTCCGTGGCACCACTGCCACTGGGAATCCCTGCGTGCCACAGCCCCCCTGCCACTGGGAATCCCTGCCTTCTGCGGCTCCCAGGGCTCAGACAGCTTTTACACAACATTAAGGAGCAGAAGCTGAACCAAGTAATTTGTCAGGTGTTCAAAACAGAACTTGAGCAGTCACTCAGTAACACTTAATTGTTTGTCATTTAAACAGAACAGAGAGGAAAGAATGGAACAACTACAGATGGTGCTGGACAACTGACCCGTGGCTGTACTCCAGACAACGATAAAATCCAGCAATGCTTTCCAGATTTTAAATATTAAATATGGGCATATTTTTAGCAACTACTATTTTTAATATGTTTAAGCATAAAGTAGCTTCTTAATTCACAAAAGGTCTTTGCAGCTTCTGAAGGCTCCTTGTTGCGTACAAACCCAAAGTCAACACACAAAACACACAGCCTGAAAAAAACTTGGAGGAGTCACTCGGCACCAGCGGCTGCAGTTACTGGAATAATCCACTGCATGCCAAGGATTCGAGAGGCATGGGATGAAATTGCTGGTGTCTAAAGGCCACTTAAAATCCCTGCTGCAGGCAGGGTCACAGGGTGTACCATGATGATAACAACTCTCTGTGGTCCCAAACCAAGCTCTCACGCTGAGCGGAATTCCCACAGAGGTCCCCATGAGCAGTGACACCTCACGAAGCAGCCTGGAGCCCCAGGGCTGTGCCCCCTGCCAGGCCTGAGCGGTGCCAGCTCCAGTGCCACTGCCAGCCCTTCCAGGATGTGCCTCCAGGTGTTGGGAAGGCGCCACTGTCACACCCCTTAAAGACTGCTGGCAGCCCCCTCCAGTGTAAGCCAGTGTATACAGGGAATGGAACTAGGAGAACATTACTTTCCAAAAAATACTGCAACCGAACCACCAAAGTACTGCAAAAACGTGCGCAGCAGTAACGCCTGTCATACATCCAAACCAAGGGAACCCCCCAGCCAACCACAGCTAGATCAGAACATTCGCACAGAGACAGAAAAGTCAGACAGGGAAGGGATGTTCCACCTCCAGAGCCCTGTTGGAATCAGCAGTGGACAAAGTGCAAAACCTAGAAAGTCATTCTGACATCATTTATGCAATTTACATCATACAGTTTAATTTTTAAAAACTGTCATCTGAAATAAAATAGATTAATACCAAGCTCAGCTATTTTTCAAACAAGTGCAGTTAATAAGAGAAAAGAACATCAAGAGAAATCAAAACAAAATCACTTGGCACGTCCCTCACATCTTTGGAGGGAACAAAACTCTCCCTAAAGCCTGGCTCCTGTTCAGCAAAACGGGGGCACTTCCCCTGCCTCTGCCTCATGTGCTCGTGGGGGCTCTCTTGGTCTCTGCACTGGTCAAACAATGCCAAAGACAGCAAGTGCATAAAAAACTTGAAAACCAGCCTGACTTAAAAAACTGTATGTGATATAGACAGAAAGCCAGGAGCAAGCAACACACTGTGATTAGTAAATCACCTACCAGCTGGAACACCTCTGGCTACCTGCACTATGCCAATACACAGAATCACTGAATCCCTGAGGCTGGAAAACACCTCCAAGACGATGGAGTCCCAGCTGTGCCCAATCCCCACCTTGTCCCCAGCCCAGAGCACTGAGTGCCACCTCCAGGCCTTCCTTGGGCACCTCCAGGGATGGGGACTCCAAAGCTCCCTGGGCAGCCCCTGCCAAGGCCTGAGCACCCTTTCCATGGGGAAATTCCTGCTGCTGCCCACCCTGAGCCTCCCCTGGCCCAGCCTGAGGCCGTTCCCTCTCCTCCTGTCCCTGTTCCCTGGGAGCAGAGCCCGACCCCCCCTGGCTGCCCCCTCCTGTCAGGGAGTTGTGCAGAGCCACAAGGTCCCCCCTGAGCTCCTTTTCTCCAGGCTGAGCCCCTTTCCCAGCTACCCCAGCCGCTCCTGGGGCTCCAGAGCCTTCCCCAGCTCTGTTCCCTGCCCTGGACACGCTCCAGCCCCTCAATGTCCTTCCTGAACAGAGGGGCCAGAACTGGACACAGCGCTTGAGGAGGGGCCTCCCCAGTGCAAACAGGTGAGTTTCCCCAGCACACAGCAGGGTACAGCAGATAACCAGTGCTGACACGTGCACACACACGTGTGCAGGCTCCCCAGCACCAGAGGCCTGTCTGCTCACAGCTAAGGAACACCACCACCGTGCATGCGTGCCAAACGCTCTCACGGCAACCCAAACCCATCGCGGGAACCTCGGAGCAATTCTGATATCAGATCTACCGAAACTCCAAGATCCTTTCAAGCAGTTTGAAATAGCATTTGCCTGGATCTGGAGCCACCTCACCCAGCGCCAGGGCGCAAGGCCGGGCTCCATCCAGGCTCCCTCCGGGCAGCAGTGGAGGCACCGCAGCCGCCCCGGGAGGTGAACACCCCGCATCTCCCGAGAACTGCTGCCACAGGAATGGGGCTCCTGCATCCCACACTGCTGGGGCAGCACAGAGCAGCCCCCACAAACACCCCAAACGAGCCCTGAAAGTTTACAACTCCTGTCCCTCACCTGGTGTGAGGGAACCCTGCCCGTGTCATTTATCTGTGATGCTCACATACATACAGACCTATATTACATATAACATACAATGAGTACACACATATACACAGCCTACTACAGCGTGTGCACAGCCCAGAGCAAAACAGCTGACAAGTGTAACAAGTAACTTCAACCTTCCACTGTTGCTGCGTTTTCAGTGTCTAACCACTTAGGTATCTAAAATCACCGGAAACATCTAAACCATAAATATGTGACAAATGCTGTGTAGAAATATTTTACATTGTTATAGACATTAACAGTGTCTTCAGCCAATGGACTAAACATGAACAGGAGACTTCACTTCCCTTCTGATTTTCAGTGCTGGACTTAATGAAGCCAAATGCTAAAGAATTCCATCAAGGCAAAACTAGGTGTGCTTTCCTCCACAGTAAAAAAAAAAAAATCCATCAACAAGTGTTAGTTTTCTCTTCAGATACATTTAATCCCACCAGTAACCACGCTTGGATCTAGGTGCACAAGATCTGTTGCAAAACGCTGGCAGAAGCTGGGAACAAACACATTTTGTCAAGGAATCTTGGAGCCTGTCTGCACACTACGTCCTCCGGCATCTCCTGATCTCCTGTGTCTTGTGCTTTTCTCTTGCTTCCCCTTCCCCTCCCATCTGCTCACACAGTTCAAACAGAGCCTTCTCTCCTGTGTCATCTGCCGGGTGGTGTAACAGCATCTGACCTCTTCAGCCTCACGCCTTTTTGCCTCTCTTCTGTCCCTCCCTTTAATTTCTTTCTCTCCTCTGCCTTGTCTTCTCTTCCAGCTAGAGACTTAATCACCTTTTATTTCAGTGTGCTGAGGAACGCCAGTGGTCATCACCTCCTCTTCCCCTTTGGCTACTTCTTTTCTTATTTCCCTGCGATATCTCCATCTCTGTCTGCTCTGAATGTGCCCCTCACCCATGGGTGCCTCTCCTGGGACCTTTGTGCTACCTCTGGGTACCTCCCCCCAGACCCTTCTTCCACTTGTGGAAAAGGGTCCTTCTTTAACGCATCCATCTCCTCCTATTTAACACACATTTGTGTTGATCTGTTGCTTATTTAACAATTTCATGCAGAAAAGTGTCTTCCTCACCAACATTCACACATTTTATATGCCTTTAGGTGCAGTCTTCCCAAAGAGTTCACTAAGCTTCCCTGCAAACCTGTCTCCCCTCAGCACCAACACTGCTCCGTGTATTCCAGCCTTTGGCAGGTGAGAGCATGGATATGACCCCTACGTGGTCACTGTTGCACCTCCATTCATGAACTGATTACCAGAAGGGTTTTCTGAACACAAAATACAATTTGCAAATAAGCTAATACAAGTTACTGGCAGGGGGAGCAGAAGTTTAAATACTTCCAAGTACTTTTCCCAGCAATGTTTTAAACAACTGTTCAACCCTACACTGCCTCAACCTTTGCCGCTGCCATTAGGAATATGAGCTAGTTTTACTTCCATCACAATGAAATCTGAGTTGACTTTACAGTCTGGAGATTCCTGCTCCCAAGAGTTTAAAATCATTTCCAAAAAAAGCCAGTTTTAGCCAATGCTACATGGTGCTACTGTCATAAAAATTGCCCTGTGTCCTCCTGCTCAGTGCAGCCACAGAAGAAACCCCAAACCCTGGTCCTGGTAGCAGTGAGCTCACCCTGTGCTGCACATCTGTTTTGCAGCTCCACACACAGTCACTTCTGTGCAACAAATGCCCGGCCTGGCAAGGTGTTCCCTGGACTGACCAACCCCACCACACCTGCCCAGTATCACCCGGAAATATTTAAATCACAACTTTTTTTTTCTATGAAACAATTCCTTGTGCTCCACTGTCAACAAGAGCTTTGCATTCTAAGGTACTTTACTTGGAATTAAAGCTGCCGTATATATCCATCCATCCATCACCTGCATGCCCTGTGCAAGGGAAGCACCTCACTCTGCTCCACAGACATGAGATGCAGCCAGCGTTCAACCAACAACAGCAGTTAATAACAACGCAGTAGATACAAAGAACCGACTCTTCTGTTTCCTGTAAGGAGTGTTTAGTGAGTGCTCTTTAACCCTTCAGTTTGCTCGGTCGGGGGCTTTCCCAGTTCACCTGCATTTTTATTTGGTTACAGCCACTGCAGACATCCAGGCTATCTCCTGACTCACATCACCGCAGGGAAGATTTTACCAGGGCACCAGACAAGCAAGGGTATGTCAATGCAGATGATTTTCAGAACATGCCCTACAACCAGAAAGCTGAATTCCAGGCACAATTTCCCATCTACAGATGGCTCTAAACTCTGATTGCACTGTAAAAAATGGGAAGGGATAGCAGAAGCAGCAGCCCGTCCAGCTGCAGCTTGCCCCGTGGCACAATGTGCTCCAAGCTGCTGCATGCTGACAGCCAAATTCTGCACAAAGAGCCCAACCAAGTGAACACTTTCTTTTCCAGTCAGTATTTGCTTCACCAGTGTCAGTTTATAGTGAGCCCCAAGGACCCAGAAAACATTTTATTCTGCCTATTCTTTTCAAAAGACCTCAGTTAAATGTGCACACTCTTGTTCCAATATAACAGAACAAATGAAGAAAAACTGTGCTGCTCCTGACATTGCTGTGGTGGCTACTGCACACCTAAAAACCTGCCAGGCTCCTGGGGAGTGAAAACCTCTCCCTGAGCCAGACAAGGCTGTAAAGATGCTCTCAAATTAAAAAAACACCACCTCCTCCTCACCCAGTATCAAATACCAGCACTGAACCTGTACAGGTTTTTAGACTGAATCCCACCAGGATAAAGAAATTCCCTTCTTCCATTATCAGTCTGTGCTCCCAGAGTGTGCCCACGGTTACAACCTCACCACGGGTTTCTGCCTGCTTGCTTGCACACTTCCACTCATGGTTATTCCTCAGGTACCCCTTGCATATACAAAGCCTGGACTAGTCATGTTTGTTAAAACCCACTCTTGTGTCTCCTTGCAATCTTACACTAATGATGTTTATGACCATCTTATGTTTCTGCTTTCAACAGTGAGGATGTTTTAAAAACATCTAGAGAAAGGTTAGGGAAAGGGAAAACAGCACTGGAAAAGCTGGAAGCTGAAGCAGCATTAACACTGCTAGGGGCTCAAATGCCACAGGGCTCCTGATATTCCTGAAGTTCAGCACGTGGGTAATGCCCTCGGACAGCAACTCCACCCATGGCCAGGAGAGAGGAACAACTTGAGAAGAGCAGAAAACAATGAGTTTTACTCCTGCAAAGTGGTAGTTGCCTACTACACCTGTGGCTGCCCCGGCTTTGCTGGCTACTCCCGGACTGCGGGGTTTTCCAGCATGTCCACATCCAAAGGATACCTCAGGGATACCACAGACCCCTCAGACCTGAGCCGACTCCTGCCCATGACCCGGCTCAACAACAAACTGCCCTGTTCCACCTCAGATTCAATGGAATGCCTGCTCATCCTGGTCCCAGAGGTATGTCCCCTCAACAGAGGTGGCCTCGGAGCCACCCACCTTCCACATCCTCACAGCTCCCCCTCTATGCCAGCTGCCTCCTGGTCCCTTGGGCACACATGGACACATGCCCTCCCATGCAGCTGGCACAGACACGAAGGACAACTTCTGTACTTTGCAATTCCTCCCTTTCAAATTTAAATCTCAATCTCACAACCATTTATGTCTCTATGTAAGCCTGGAATTAACCCATGCAAATTCAGTGAAATCGCACCAACAAAAAGTAACCAGCTTTGCTTCCTCCCAGAACTGCTCCTCTTTTTAAACAGCACTTTCTCTCTTTTTGCTAACTCTCCATACTATTTTGCCAAGTTAGGAAAGGTCCACAGAAATCTGGAGCCGAAGAGCGTCTTTCCAGGAACTTGACAGGACTTGAAGTGCTCCGAGATGAAGCTGGATCCAAACCTGTTCCCCCAGCCGGCCCCTATCCCCCTCCCGCTCCAGCACCGCTGCTCCTGTCAGCAAACTTTGGAAGCATCAGCATTCTCCCATCGGAGCAGCACCGCTGCGCCCACCATCCCGTCTCTGAAAAGACAGAGAACTTTCTGGGATCTCCAGGGCTGAGAGCTGAGAAGTTTATCCAGTGAGTGGAGTATAACAAAAAGGCAATCTGAGGAAGCAGCTTGCCAGTGCCAGGGTGAAGCCCTCCAGCAGCACTAGACTGGATTTCTTCTTCTTTAAAAATCCACTTCATCAGACGTATTTTCCTTTATTTCATCAAAACATTGCAGTTGCTTTAAACTACCTCGACGTGTGTTCTGCATCAGTTAAATCCTGAGATGTTTCCTAATGAAGAGGATAAGTCATAAGTATTTCAATAAATTCAACCATGAACCTGAAGGTTTTCTTACTTGCATAATCCTGTGTTTCAGGACCCGACAATTCAGCGTCGACTTAAATCTCATTTCAACAGTGGTAATCCTCCTAGTGGCACCGTGAAACAGGGAACAAGACAGACCTCTGGATCAGGATAAAAGCAGCTCTTGTTACTTCCTAGAGGGACTGGTTTGAGTGCTGCTGCGCAGCCCTGGGTGCAGGAGCAGCCTGGACCCCCAGCTGCCACGAGGCTGAGGCGGGCAGGGGCCGGCGCGGCACTGCCGGGAGCACGAGCAAACACAGAGCACTGGAGGTGCCCCATACCGACAAAGCCCAAACCCATGCCAGTTCTCTCTCTGCAGGGTTGTCTGGACCTGAGCCTGTTGGAGGGAGGGCTGTGGGCTCTCCCTGGCTTTGGCTGCTCACCTGGAGAAGAGGCTCATTCGCAGGCATCGGACACGGGAGCAGCTCCTGACAGGAAGCGCAGACTCCTAAGCAGCACCCGGGGCAGTAGTCCCTAAATAACATCCAGCTGGGCTAATAAGGCTCTGCAGTCCCAACAAAGAAACACCAGCATTTCTCCAAAGTCAAAAAACAGATGTGATCATTCGGTCTTGAATGTAATTTGTTGCTTCCAACAAATTTCAGTGAGCCTTGGCAACAAGGCATCTGTATTTGGAAAAACAGACACTTGGGGTCATCCTGGGAAAGAGAGAGGCCTCACAGGCTGCTCCTGATCACTCAGTTAAGACTTGGGACAAATGTCTGAATGTTCTTGATATGAGGTTTTTCTTATTTTATGCCTCTTTACATCTTCCCTGCAAACCAGTCCAGAATTTAACTGATTTTGACTATGCCCAGCAGAGTTCCTGACTGTAACAGAAGCCCACGCTGGTTTCTATTATGCACAGCCTTTAAAAAATGACAGTGCAAATGCTGCAGTGCAATGTTTTAATTTCTGCTTAATTTCTTTCTGCCGAGGCAGAGCTGAAGCTGTAAAATGAGCTGTGAAGGCTGTAGTTAGCTGTAACTCTTCTATCCGAGGACCTGATAAGATTTCAAAACACCATCTATCTCCCCACAGAGGAACACACGTGCTTTCAATTGTTTGGTTTGCTAATGGACTGTTTGCCACTCAGCCTAACAATTGCCCCATTTTCCCGACGTATTTGCCACTTTCCCTTTGCTTCCTCTTCTGGAGCTCAGCCTGCTGGCAGACGCACAGGCTGGAGAGGAGAAAAATGGCAAATCAGACCTCAGGAATTTGAACATTGTTTATGTTTTCATTTTTTGCCAAGGGTTACTGCTTTACGAGCTTCCTTGGAATCAGCCATGTGTCCATCTGCCTCCCAGCCTGAGCCTCACCTCATCTCTGCACCCAGAGCCCTGTCACTGCCTTGTGCTCCAGGGATGCCAGATACCACACATGTAAAATTACCCAAGAATCACCCGCTCGAGTGTTCTGGGTTTCTTCTTTCACCTAAATTAAAGAAGAATCAGACCCATGACCTGCCATTCTCAACATGGTTAGTGCAATGTGCTTGAGGGATTTTCTTTTCTTTGTATTAAATGAAATAGGATTCTTACTCTACACCCTTAGGTAAGTGTCACACAAAGGGGAACAAGTCAAAAAAGCCAGTATTTTTTGAAGCAGTGACAAAGAGAGACTTGAACAACTAACAATTGCATCTCTGAGGCAGAAGAAGTAAGATGCTCACCAATTTCAGCAATAACAATAATACTGCTACATTTATATATTTTTAAGCATTCTTGGTAAAAAGGGGCAGTCACTTTTACAGAGTTCAGGAGTTTCATTTTAAAAAAATAAATAATTCTACTCAGAAGATAAAATACTATCATAACAAGTGCTGCTGGGTCTCAGACACAAGGCACCAGAGCTTCAACCTCAGACACCATCAGTGAAGTGACTTCTAGTTTCCAGCTTTTCCTTAGAATTTCAAAAAAGCAGAGAAATATGGAAGTTTAAGACTTTCCAGCTGTTGAAGAAAGAGTAGAAAAAGCTTTTACACTTCAGTGGGACACCGAACTTGAATATGAAGGAGCTGCCTTAGCAGGAGCATAACCTAAGAGAGCAAAAATTGCCTTGGAAGCTGCAGCGCCCGTGGCGCACGTTATCTCCAAAGCCACGGTGTGTGGCTCTGCTCACCCCGGCCGCTGAAGCCACGCGAAGTTCAGATCAGTTCCAAGCAGCAGGCTTGGGAAGGCAGCAGCCCCCAGCCCGCAGCAAGGCGGTGCGGAGCCGTGCGGAGCAAACCCCGAGCCCCCGGGGCAGCCCGAGCCCCCNCCGAGCCCCAGGCACAGCCCGAGCCCCCCGGGGCAGCCCGAGCCCCCAGGCACAGCCCGAGCCCCCCGGGGCAGCCCGAGCCCCCAGGCACAGCCCGAGCCCCCCGGGGCAGCCCGAGCCCCAGGCACAGCCCGAGCCCCCCGGGGCAGCCCGAGCCCCCAGGCACAGCCCGAGCCCCCCGGGGCAGCCCGAGCCCCCAGGCACAGCCCGAGCCCCCCGGGGCAGCCCGAGCCCCAGGCACAGCCCGAGCCCCCCGGGGCAGCCCGAGCCCCCAGGCACAGCCCGAGCCCCCCGGGGCAGCCCGAGCCCCTGCCCTCCCGCGGTCTGACACCCTGCCCGCACTGACGGGCTGTCCTCGGCGCATCTGCCGCTCCCACAACATTTGCATTTGACATCCATCTCCCCATTGTTCAGACATCTTTATCTCAGCTTTCAGGAAACGCGCATGACTCATCTATCGGAACATCTGACGAAGCTAACGTAATTTCAAAAACGAGTTCTGCTTAGGCTTATTTTTCCAAGAAAAAGAAAAAGAAAAATGTTTCAAAATTATGGTAAAAATCAAATTTCTGTTGCAAACCAGTTTCCTGATTTAGGAACTCGAGCTTATTTTTGTTGTAGACAGTCTAACAGGCTTTTAGGCATCCAAATTTAGGAAAAAATCCTACGGCATTTAAACAAGGCAAAGCCAGAGCTGGAGCTGACTCAGCCGCTCCAGCGCATAATTTGAATACACTACATAATCGTTCTCGGTTTAAAATTATCCTCCTAATATCTAAGGGCCAGATTATCCCACACACGTTCATCTCGATTCATGCGCTCCCCTAGGCCAGCCTTGCAGGTTTCATTAGCACTAATTAGGCAGCAGGATGATAACATCTCGCCGGGGCTGTCCCAGCCCTGACCTCCTGCAGCACCTCAGAGGTCACAGCCACGGGCCTGGCTGCCTTTTGCTCCCCACGCTCCCAATTAACACGGGCCAGCAGCTGCTTGTTCCTGCTCACAGGTAAGAAGGAGCTGCCAGGTGCACCCACAGGAGGTGTTTCCCAACCAGAGATGGTGTCCAGAGCCCAGTGCCACTGCTCCCACACAGCACAGGAGAGAACCTCGGGAGGCAACACTGCTTTCCTTGCTCCAGCCCTACACAGAGTTTGTGCCTTCATTTCACAGGAAGGGGAAATAATATATTTTTTTTAAAAGTGCTTTACCCAAGCTGAAAGTTTCACTTCTGGCATCTATTTTTGCCTCCTCCAGGCAGGGCAGGGCAGGGCAATGGTGTCTGGCCGCGGCGGCTGCGCGCTCGGTGTGCTCTGTCCCTGCGCCCGCAGAGGACACCTGGGCCAGGGCCAGAGGCGAAGGGCACTGCCGCTGCACAGGGTCCCCTCCGAGTATCTGCTCTGCCTGTTTATGTTCTAAATATAGCAGGGCACACAGGCCATCTCCAGCTCGGAGAAGTCCTGCTCCAGGGGCTGCAGCTCTGCAGCACTCACACCTGCCCGACGTCAGCTCCACACAGCAGTCACTCCTAAGGCACACTCGCACCAAGTCTTGGAGTGACACATCACAGCCGTCACACGGTGGGCTGGGCTGGAAGGGACCTCAAAGGTCACCTCATCTCAACTCCTGCCAAGATGCAGGAGTTTGTAAAGAAAAATTCAGTGACTAAGTATCTGTCTTATGTCCAAGAGATAATGCAAGAACAGCTAATTAATATTAGTATTATATACATTAATAAGAAATCAAATATTTTAACATTAAGGTCAATTTTTCAGCGTACTGCTATTTTAGTAAAGAACAAGGACGTTACATCCATATTGAATTACTGAAAAAATTAAAAATTACTTTTGACTGTCCTAACCAAAAACCCTTTTTAATCTGTACTAAAGTATTGACTGACCTTATAAGGTCCAGACAGAGCTGGTGCAGCATTTCCCTAAATTGTTTTTGCAGAACATCGTAAGTTTGGGATACTGCAGATAAGGTAACTCAGTGACTAGTGCTGGTTGAGCTCAGCACACACCAAAACTGACACAGAGCTGAAACAAAACCAAAACTGAGCAATGGCTTCAGCAATGGGGATAGAACTGGGAATTCCCCGAAGGGAGATATTCCATTTTCTGTTTACTCAGGGTATTCTCGTACATGATACAGCTACTTAACTAACCACCCCTGCCCAGGGGCTGGGGAGCCGCTGGCAGCCACAGGCGCCAGGCCCACGCCGGGACACCGCGGGATCCTGCCCCGGGCTGCAGCGAGGGGATGGCCAGATCCCCGGGAGCCTCTCCAGCACACAGGAGCTCAGCCACTGGCAAACCTTTTAGCATGAGCACAAGTAAACAGCTCTGGTCAGCAGTGTATTTTTAAACAGCAGATTCTTTCCCAGCTCCCAGCTCGGCCACTGCGCTGACTTCACAGGGCAGCAGCACGCTCCTCTCCTCCGAGGATCCGCAGCAACGCTGTAACGTTACCCACGGTTATCACCCACGGACCTTGCAGTGCTTGGCAAAGGTCAGCCTTAGTTCCTGCATTAAAAAAGGAACCGAAGAGCCCTGCTGACAGCAGCAGAAGGGCCAGTCACGCTGCTGGGGCCGGGGAAGCCAGGCCAGGGCCCAGTCCATCCCCTCTTAGACACCAGCCCATGCTGCCGTCCGGCTCCAGCACTGCCAGCATTCCCATCCAGCACCGAGATATTAGGGCACTTCCAGCGACCACTGACATCATGTCCGGTTCACTCCAGTGGCTGGTTTCCAGCCTTTGCCAGATCCTTGTGCTGAGAAGCGCAAGGCCAGTGGGGTCAGGCCGCGGAGGCCAGACACACGTTGCTGGGAAACCAAACCGGGGACACTGCGGGTGTTACTGCACCAGCAAACCCATTGTGGCTCTCACAGCCCCTCACTCAAGAACAGGCGAGAGGCTCCGGGGCCAGGCCTGTGCTCTGGCAGCACCGCCATCCCCACGGCGAGGCCGCGCAGCCGCCGAAGGCCACGCCGGCACGCGGTGGCACCGCATCCTCGTGATGGCACCGCGGGGCTGGGGCTCCCCACCAGCACTGGCAGCCCTGGCTCTGCTCCTACCTCCAAGCACATGCTTAATGCATAAAAACATCTTATTTCCACATTTTAAAATTAATACCCCTGCATGCATTGTAATTGCATGTATAAAAATATACTGAACAACGCAGAAACAAACCCTTTCAGTATCTGCAAGTTAAGCCATGGCTGGGGGTGCTGGAGCGGGTATTTCAGGCCTGAGAGCACTGTAAAGCTTTACCCTGTCCCCTGACCTGAGACAAGACAAATTTTCAAGCTCGGGACGTTGCAGGATTTACACAAACTCGCTGTAACCCACTTCCTGCCCCGCTCGCGCTGCACTGGGGCCCGGCTGGGCCGCGACCTGCAGGAGCTGCTCCAGCCACAACTCCCTCCCCGAGCACGGCGGTGCCAGCAGCCAGCTCCACACACTCGGCTCCACTTCCCGGGACCGGGGCCCAGGAAGAGAAAATCACACTGTAGAAAAAACTGACAGACAAATTTCTGCTTCCCAAGTTTTGATTTTTTCATGACTCCACTGAATTAATTCTGTACTGTTTGTGGTATGAGTATTTTATATGCTAGGTTATTTAAATCATGAAAAACCAAGGGAAGGAGCTGGGGCTCGCACATTTAACACCTATCACTGAAACTACAGCTACAGTGAAACAACAGCCCTACGTTTACAGTGCCTAGCTGGGATGTGCCTCCTGAAAACGCTCTCTGCTCCCACCATGCTTGCATGTCCAGAGGCACCTTGCCTTTTGCTAAGTGCTGTCCTTCCCTTAAGCAAGTGCACTTGGGAAAAAGATGGGATAACCACACCAGTGCCAACCACAGAAAGGTATGCAGGGTGCTCACAGACACCCGAATAACCCAGGGAGGAAAACACTCTTCTAAGGTTCACCATCAGCTGTCCAGAGACACCAACAACCCGCTGGTAGTTACGAGACGGAAACAAATCCTCATATTGCTTACGTGGTTTGTGCTATTAAAAACAAAGAATCCTCACAGTGACTTTGCTGTTTCTACGTGAAGTGCCCTTTATTCCAGCTACAGGCAGGGAATAATTTGGAGGCAAAGAATGAGCCCCTGTAGCCATACTGGAGGATTTGAGCTCTGCCAGATGTATCTTCCCTTCGTTCCTATATCCTTCCCCTTCCCCTGAGGAAAACAGCAACACAAATCGACAAGCATCAATAAAATAAAAGCAGCAAAACACCCCACTGCTAGCAGCCAGCACTTGCTCCCGTTCGGCTGCAGGATTTCTCTGGCTACAACTGCTTCTTTCATTAACCACATATCCTTGAAAATAATGTAATATTTACTCACTTTCAATGAGTCAAAGCAGGCGATTACGCGTCCGTTTTCAACTTGGCAGCTTTTCGATGGGTGTGCAAATTTACATTCCGTGTCTGGTCGTGAGCAAGTCCCCCTTTGGAACTCCCTACACACTTCCAGCGTTAGCCATTTTGTGTCCCGGATCGGTGTGACGCTAACAGCCATCTTTAGATTTTACAGGTAGTTAAAATTTCCAATAAAAATGGGCAAACGAGTAGCTGAACTGATAAACTGGAAGTGATGAAAGTGCCACCTCCAGAACACTTTTTCCCCCCGCTCCCTATATTAAAATAAGTACGTGTAAAACTGGGTGGCTGCAATCTCGAGGAAGAGCTGTGTCACCAGAGTTCAGAGCGTGGCACCGTTACCGGGGCTCGGGGGAAGGCCGGGACCGCCAGCCAGGTGCGCCTGCGGGAGCGTGGCCGGGATTAGCCCCGCGCGCTCAGCATCCCGTCCTGAGTGCGGCCGCGGCAAGCATGGGAACGTGGCGGGCTCTGGCAGCGCTTCCCGAGCTGCTCCCGGGGACGGCGGCTGGCAGGTGCCTCCAGGCAGCGGGCTCGCAGCGGGCTCTGCGGTGCAATCGGGATCGATTAGTTTGGCATAGACAGATGCAGCAGTTTAGAGCAACGACCGACACTGGATTTGGGCTGGGGTTTTTCTCCTCCTCTCCTTGGCTTTCGGGCAGCAGAGCTCTGACCTTCGGGGCACACTTTAGTGCACAGTGCAGCGGCGGCGGGGGAGCAGCGCCGGACCCTCCTCCCGGCGGGCGCGGGGCTGGCAGCGGCGGAGCGCTGTCGTCGCAGTCTAGCTGGCAGCAAGCAAGGCAAAAGCAGCGGCTGCTCTAGAAGCGGTCCCAAGCAGCAGCGACGTCAGGAAAGGCACTTCTT
>VZTI01002702.1:667847-683022 GCA_013397865.1 Struthidea cinerea
GGGCCAGCCCGCGTTCAGCCGAGAGCTCGGGGGACGCCGACCCGCCCGCGCCGCCTCCGCCACGGGCGGAGCGCTCTGCCCCCGGCTGCCGCCCGGCACCGTGCTGCGGGAGCGCTACGGCCACCGCAAAACCACCCGGGAACGAGGGAAAACCTTCCCCCGCGGTGGGCTGGATGGGTTTCCCTCCAAGGCGCGATTCAGACGCCCAGCTCTGCCACAGACGCCTGGTGCCACCTGCCAATACGAATCTAGTCCAATGAACTGCAGCTCCTGTCCCCACCTGAGGATCTCAGCCCAGAGCACGGAGCAGAGGGGCCCTCGTGGCACTGCCTGGGACACACGGACAACACCAACGATGGAATTCTCCTGCCAGCACTGCAACCCCAACAGCATCCTCCACCTGCACTAAGGGGAGGACTACTCCCATCCCTGTCTTTCTAAAGATGCTGCTTCATCATCTTCCTCTTTCCCACCACCCTCCAATGCAGGTCACTGACACAGTCACCAGAATCACACCCTGGCAAGCGATGCTGTCAGCGTGGGTGCAAACCGACAGATGAGAAAAAGCTACAGAGTCTTTTTCTAGGGACATAGTGATCAGAACAACCAACTGCAGGGGAAGGAAAACACACCTAACAGAGCTAACGAGATTACAACAGGCACCGTGGGTTCTTTGCCAGGACACTTGAAATCATGCCACACTTTTAATCCCTGCTAGCAAGAGGCAAACAACTGCATAATTACTTGCAAGCACAAGTTAACAACTAAGTGTCTTCGTGGTAAACACAGATACTCATTTGCTTCAAGTGCCTAAAACTTTGAAGTCGGGGGTCATCCTGCACCAGCAGTCACTACTCCTCAGTACTTGGGATATTGAAGACCTAGGTCTTGAAAACTTGTTCTGTAACAAGTGTCCGGGCAAACCAGGTTGGTTGTTGCACTTGTGCCACGCTTCCCAGCCATGACAGATTAGCACCCAGAGATCTGAAAGCAGAGAACGTGCTGCCAGGGCCGTGTGCCAGCAGGTCCACCAGGCATCCCTGCAGCCTCATGCAGGACTGCCAGCACATCAGAGCGCTTCTGGAAGCCTAAACCACGTCTCCCAGCCTTCAGTCAAGGTGCACTGCAACTTGTCCTCGTCAGACAGGAGCTGGATCTGCATCCTCCCACCATCACTCCTGCACTGCACAAAATGACTTCTGAGTGTTACTTTGTTAGGAACATTTGTTTCCTGTGAGACGCTCAGGGCAGGGTGCTGCCAACGCCGGCAAGAAGAGCTCTATCACAAAGCTGTAGAACAGCTCTAAGCAGGGTTTTCTCCTCTTCATCAGCTTGGTAACCAATCCATACCAAGCATTGATTTTTCCAAACACCAAGGAGAGTGAGAGCAGCAAATTGATGCATTTTATACGCTAAAGCCAATGCAAGTTGAAGGCCACCGTTTCCGAACAAGATATTTAATTTCACTGTCATTACACAAGTAGTCACCCCTAACAAGAAATGAAAGAGAGCATGAAGGCAGCACCCAAAATGAAAACAGATGAAAACTAGCTTTTGTGCTCACATGCACTGACAGGAGAAATATTCCTGGTAAGACTCCCCAAACTATGTTTTACTCCTAGGTTTGTAGTAAGCTTTCTGTTAGGATTTGGACAGTCACTCGGAGAGAAATCCCGCTCCTGCTGAGGTCAGTGACACACTTGTGACTGCACTGAGCTTGAATTCCACCCTTCCTTCTTCAGGCTGCCAGCCACAAAAAGAAAAGTATTACTCAGAGGAGCTGATGCCTCGAAGGTAGCTCTTCAGAACACAAAGAAATACTAGATGTATATTTTGTATGAACAGTTATTTGAAGAAAAAGTGTTTTGTCATAGTTTGTTATCTACCTGAAAACAGCCAGAAATGTCAGCTTTAAAAATAGCCTTCGAGCAGAAATAAAGACTGACGTCAGACCAGAGGTTTATCTTCAATATCTCCACTAAATAAAGGAAGATGTTAGCATAGAATTATCTTTTTTTAACTACATGAACTATTTTCCCCTCACTTTGAAATTCTCTTGTGATACTCACTAAGTCACTAAGGAGTCCCCAGTAAGCTTCACATGCTAGAAGATACACTGTCTGCAAAACCCAGCTGATACATGTGATGCCTCCTTTGGGCTGTCTCTGATAAGATGGGAATGACTGCAACAAATCCAGAGGGAGAACCATAGGGACAGGACAGGAAAAGAACTGAACTTTTTATTTTTTATTTAATTAAAATTGATTTAGGGGTTGACAATTTCTTGACGCCATCTAGCAGACCAGCCAGTACTAAAGACTCTTCTGATCCACAGGTGGGTTTTAAGGTTCACCTTTTGAAATTTGGAAGCATTTGCTACTTGTCTTGGGAATATTGCAACATTGGTTTGGCCAAAGCAGAACCTTCCCTTCACTGAATATCAGGAATACGAGGATTGAAAGCAAATTAAAAAGTGATTCTCAGAAGAGACAGAAGAGAGAAATAACACTGAGAAGTCATTCCCTTAGGAGGGTAACAGAGATGACTTAGTTGTCTCCTGAGCTGGGTCAATGAAAATGATTAAGAAACAGCCTCACAAATCAATGGAAAGGTTATGTGGAAATGTCCAAGAAAGTGAATCTGACACAGAAGAGACTCCTATTACTTCCCCTTATTGCTATAAAGAAATGTACAGACAGGTTAATGATGCATTTTTCCTCCTCCTTACAGTCTCTGACACAAAAATAAGGTGTCTCCCTGCACTGAGAATTGCTCCCAAAAAGACGTTGTTTTCACTGTTCCTGTAACTGGGTTTGCTGGACATCCCTGTTTTCTCTATCTCAATTCACACACATCTCTCAAAGAAAGATGTAGAAAGCTAGGCAGACAAGAAGCCCAACACTGAAGGAGAAGATGGCAGGGAAGAATGCTATTTTTATGCTTAGAGAAAGTGGAAGCTGAAAACAGCAGTCTCAATGACATGAGAACTGTCAGCAAGAACAGATAATTACACAACGTGAATTCATCCTCATGACAATGACTCTAATGAGATAGGAAATGGAATAAAATCAATATTCTATTTACACTGATAAGGCAGTCTCAAAGCTTGAAATTGCCAAATGGCTGTCTTTTAAATCAAGGAACACAAAATTACTGACTGCCTTACAGTATTTTCAAAACACCTCTGCCAAACGCAAAGTTTACCAATAACATATCTCACTATAAAATTTGGAAGAGATACAGCAATTACTCCATGGCACAACTGAGGGATATAATTATAGCACTGTCACAAAATTAGGCTGAAACAATGAGCTAATTAACATCTTGTCACATAACAGTATAGGATTGGATAAAGGAAAATACTCTTTAGTAAACTACAGCTGAAGAACCCAATTGTCTCACACTCAGGGCTGCTCCCATACGACAGCACTGAAAAGCAAGACGACTCCTCTTTCAATTTTGTACTTTTGTATATTTCAGGAAAAAAGGGGAGTGCAAAGGCAGGAGCAGAGAGCAGCCAGCTGTAGGACAGGACTGCCGGGGTACTGTACCCTGGGCTGGATTTCAGAGCTCCGCAGCCCAGCAACTCGGGACTTGGAGCGCGGTAAAACTACAAGCACATGTTAGCTTTGAACTACTAAGTGCCACACCAGATTCGTAAAAAAACTGCCAACGCTGCTTCTATGACCCAGATATTTTGCATGATATACATAGTTTTAGTACTACTACTACTAGTGTTTTAAAGGTTTTTTCTGTACTGTTTTAGCTCTGACAGACTTGCCTGGTGCAACCTCCCACTGACTTCAGTGGCTCCTCCGGCACATCCCATCAGACGTGGTTTTATCTTGAGTCTATTTCACAGTTTCTGAAACTGTTTTAGCAGAACCACCTAACTGTGACATTCCATCTGAATTTAACACACCCAAGTGTACTCGGTTCATGAAAACTTGATAAATAATGAAAAAAGAGGCCACATGTTGTACACTACGTGCCCCAACCACGTGCAGAAATCAGGTACTGCTCCAAGATTTCCATCCCTAATCAAACTGCAAACCAATTCCCACCAGCAGCGCATGGGCACTGACGTACAAATCCCACAGCCCAATCCTCTCTTACTTTAGATTACAGTAATGCTATTTTCCAGTCAGAAAGTTACACTGCAAATTCCATAAACCCTCTTTCCTTTAAGGAGCAGACGGTTATGGATTAACTGCTCTTGCTGTAATTTAAAAAATTTTTAAAGTCAAGAAACATGCCTGTTGAATTTTTTTTTAATAACCTGGGGTATATATCCATCACTTTTACAAAATTTGAGACTTCGGGGACACACAGGATTCACAATTTGACAGCATTAGCTAGATGTGTATTTAAGAACAAGAACAAGCACAGGCCAGTCCCTGTCTCTGGATAAGGATATGGCACACAAGCTGTTACTCTGTTCTTGCAACTTTAAGCCAGGGACACAAAATGGGGAAGGACTACTCTGCCTTTAATCCACTTTTCATCAATTTATGTATTACAAAGCATTTACATATCCATCCCCACCCACCACTGAAGTTGCAAATACTGTTTCTGGCAATAAAAACACATTTACACTGTAATTCCTTTACCAAAACATTCACATAATGTATTTTAGGAATGGGAAGTTCTGTATTGTTCTGTATTATTGTGGCACAGGTGAATTTCAACCACAAAAGAAGTGACATTGTCCAAGCAAGTCTAAAAAGAAGCTGTTTATCTTTAAAAATAACAGTAATCTGGTGATTTAACTTAAAATTCCAAGAACTAACAAACTGAATTGAAAAAACCAAAACCTGCTTTATTAAAATCAGTTTTATTTTCTTGTTCTAGTAGTAATTTTGAACATGTTTCTATACAAAGACATTTGAGAGGCCATAATAAATCAACTATGCACTCTTCCAAAAACGACAAGCTATTTATTAATCCGACCCTTGCACATGTTGTTTGATTAACTGCGAATGTACACAAGCCAAGCAAGGCAGGAGAGCAGCAAGATGACCCACAGCAGCGGGGTCAGCCCAGGACCAGGCCCCCCGACCCCAGTGTCTCCCCAGGGCAGCACAGGGTGCATGCATACAGACCATTTCACCTGTAAAACCTTCCCTACTCTCTCCTGCACCATGCAGGTGTGACTCCCACGCTCATTGTTGTGCCTGTTTCAGCGGGAGCGGGTGCTGGGTGTTGTCCTCAAGAACAGCCATATGGGAAAGCCCAGGATGAGACCCGCGGCCGAGATTCAAAGCTGGGAGGCACCTGTAGCAGCAGCAAGGAGGCAGAAACGCTCCCATAGTGACGGGTGATTTCTAACTGCATGTGTGTGTATGAATTTATATAAAACGTGATGATTAGCATCATCCATAGTAACAACCACTACAAAAAAAAGCCACGTCCATGACTCAGCAAGGGAAGGAAGCGCTTCCCTCTGACATCAAATTCAGCTGATGCCGCTGGTTTCAGGGAGAAGTGACCCAGAGGAGCTCTCACTGGTGAGAGGTGCAGCAGGCACCAACCCTGGCTTCTTATGGGGCTGGTGCCTGAACATCTCCCGTACTGCAAGGGAAAACAGACCAGCACCTTATCACTGCTCAGGTTTCCACTTAATAATTGGTTTTCACTTCCCTTCCTAATGCAGCTGCCATGTGGCCCTGGTGCAAAGGGTGGCTTTTCCATCCCCAGAGACAGCTGGATAAAGCAGTGGGAAAAAGGAGTCCCGAGAGACCACTGCAGTCAGCACCTGATGGATCAGGACATACTCATGGTCACTACTAATATCATTAATTTATTAATAGCAGCATTTCCTCCAGACAATAAGCTCCTCCCCTTGGCCTCACTAACTCACCCCTGACTGGGCCACCCCTGCCATGTTTGCCCACAGCAAAAACTCCAGATTTCAAAGTTGTTGCCTGTTCACATGACAACCACTTTGTTAGGACAGTAATTTCGAGTCAGGAGTCTGGATGCAGCCACCACATCCCTGCACACATCACACTAACTAGCAAGATTAAACCTGAACCTAACTACCAGGAATAGAACAGGCCACTCGTGTCCCCTGCTCCACGCTGGTGTGTCGTCCCGCTCCCGGTGACAGTGCCGGTAGCTCTCCCGGCCCTGCGGACACACGGACCGCAGTGGGGCACAATTCCACGGGGGACACCTTGCTGCTCGCTGCCTGCAGCTAACAGGCACGCTCCCAGCCAGGCCCAGTGGAGCTACGGCAATTATGGATTGCTTCATCTTGCATCTGACTCGAGGGCAACCAAAAAGGGACCTGAGTCCAGCTAATGAGGAACTCGTTACACCGAGTTCTGCTTGCAGCAGCTCTTAGAACTGGTCACTTCAGCTCAGTCATGGCGAGCTATGGCAATGCAGGGACAATCACATGCTTCTCCCCAAGGACCAGAAAGTTACACAGGAACGAGGGAAAGCAGAGTCATCAATGCAGTTCAGTTTGGACTGAAGGACTGCTGCTGAAGGGGCAAACCAGCACCCTGGCCCTGCAGCATGGCCGAGCAGCGCCAGGCACAGCACCCTCGAGGAAGGACAGGGAGTCCCACACCTCTGAAACCACACCAGTGTCCCATGCTGGGGACACTGGAGCAGGGAGGCAGTGCCAGCTCAGTGCGATGACGACACTGCCCGACTCTGGTCACCAACATGAATCACAAGGCAAGGACAGTCCTGGAAAATGCTCCAGCATCTGCTGTGAGACAGGAGACACAGCCGACTGCATTCATGTTCACAGCTGTCTGTTTCTCAGGCAATCTCAGATCCAAAATAGAGCATTTTCAATGTTTTGATACATTCTGGCCTTACATTTATGTTTATAATCACATCCTTCCAGGATAATAAAAACTTGTACAACTTCTCAGAAAATACAATGAATCTATATAATCTATTTCATTAGTTACATAAGAATCTAAACCACAGACAATGGGATTTTTAACTCTCTCTGCTCTATCACCATCTGAGGTATCAGAGATGACCCATGCACTAAATACAAAATGATTTTTCCATACACAGCAAAACTAAACCAGTTTAGGAGACGCTTTCCTTGACTTAACAGAGATCCCTACATATACAGTGCTCAGCAGCACAAAAACACTTACTGATGTGATTAATTTTGGATCATGACCAATCTCATGCAAACTAAATAAATACATGTGTCTTCAGATACCAAGCAAAAGCTCCCAATTAGTCACTGGTATTAAAAAGAAGTAATAAAAACTGCATGACTTTTATTTTAGGAAAAAAGTGGAAAATATCTTTGAGACAAGTTTTTAATCAGTATTTGCTTTAGTACACTGTTATGCTTGTTCATTTTGAATCATGATATGTACACAGCTAACAATAACCATGAGAAACAACCCTCTAACAGCCCCTGTTCAAAACAGCCTCTGCTGCACACAACCTCAGCCAGGAGAGCTTCCACCACACAGGGGACAAGTTCAGAAGGGGCTCCTGAGCTGGGCTGGTCCCTGTGCATGTGACAGCAGCAGTGCCATTGACACTGTCCCACAGTATTTCTCACATGGAAGATCCTATCCTCTACTCTTGTTCTCCTCAATGTGTCCCTTTTTTCATTAACACACCAGTGCAAGCTACCCAAATTGAATGCAATGAAGGAATTTTGGAAAAACCTCAAAAGTTTACTAGTTTCCTTGTATTTTCCCTCCTACCTCTAAAAGCCACTTTAAAACACCAATAATGAAAGTTTAAATTTCTACTCTTACACAAAAAACTTGGCATATTTGGAAAACAGCTTCTGAAATTACTTAAGAAAAACTAGCTTTTATAAAAATGGTGATTAAAGACAGAATGCTTAGAAGATGTAGGAAACAAAACAAATCCAAAGCAATAATTTTGTCGGTCATGCAGAAAAATGAGTGAAAGAAGTTCAAGTGCTTGTATTTCTGTTCCACCATTAGCTGTATTTAATTAGAAGAATTGAACAGAGCCGTGTCTACTTTTCACAACAAAAATCACACCATTAAAGAATTATTTATTGAATATATTTGCACATAAATACAGGAGCTCAATAAAACGCTGATAAGCAGCAAACAAGATATCTGCCCATGGACTTCCTTCCCAGCAGCCAACAAAGCTCCAGCACCACAGCAAGCACCCCCACTCCCAGAACAACATTTTTAATTGCTACACATCAAAAAGCTGAAACATACATAATTACATTATCAGGATCACAGACTCACTACCTTTGCTTTTTCACTGCTTCAAAGAAGGCTCAAAGTCCACTGAAGTTGTGCCTACGTTGGGAGCATGGAAGGATTCCCATATAAAATTACAGGTAAAGAGTAACAGACTTCACTGAAATCCAGAGGTGGCCATACAAAGTCAAGAATGCTGCCCAGGCACTAATAAACTCTTCCACACACTGGAATAAACATTTTTGTTCGGCTTTTATTCCAAGCTTCAGAGAGTCACAGAAGAAAAAATGGAGAGAGATTTTCTCCCAAGAAAGCCCTGCCGTGTTTATCAGCGCGTGCAGCTGACGGGACCTTCCTTCCATGGAAGCCAGAGGCACAGGCAGCACTGAAATAGCTGGCGAGCGGCGGCCCTTGGGAGCGGCGAGGAAGAGGAAGGGCGGGTGGCCCTGCACAGCACCTCCGCCAGCGGCTCCCGGCGCCTGCGCACACCCAGACACCTACTTTATATGGCCAAGCCAGGCCTGCTGCCTGTGCCTTCAGCTTGGCAACCTGCTCGGAAAACCTGACACACGTGCCTGGTGCAGCGTGCTCCGCAGCCCACTCGCTGCTGCACGGTGCCCGGGGAGTGCGGAGCTCAAAGGCTCGAGACCTGGGGTACATCTAGACCCAACTGACACAGCAAACTCCATGTGCTCCCACAGCAATTTACTTACTTCTAAAGGAACAGCTTATCTCCTCGAGCGCTGGGTACTGTCACTGCAGTGCAGATAATGCCACTGCAGCGCCACAGCTCCAGCAGCCTCAGGAGCACATCCCACAGGGGGCTTTGGCTGCCCGCAGCCCCTCCCTGCCCAGGGCAACGGGGGAGCCTGGGCTTACACACGACACCGAGAGGAGCGCCGAGGGCCTTGCAGGGCCAAGCTGGGCAGTTCTGCTTGCTCTCCCTTTTTTAGAAGGAAAGAATTCCAGTTAACTTCTCTGGAAGCAGGATTGGGCCCAGAGCCCAAAAATGCTCTGGGTTCCCAAGTCCTTACTCACTGCTCGCAGTTGGACTCGCTGGCGCGGGAGACAGCAACGCAGCAGGAATGCGCGGAGCTGCTGCAGGAGGATTTGGGAGCCCGGGGCCCAGCCCTGCTCCTCCAGCCTGCGCCCGAGCTCAGCCAGGGCCCCGAACGTGCTGCAGTAAATGCCAGCCATGTACGGTACAAACGCTGCCCTCGCTCTCCCCGTCCCTCCGAAGGGGGAATGCAGATGCCATCAGCTGCCTCCTGTGCAGGCTCTGCAGGCAGACCTGAACCCACGGCCACCCAAGTCGGGACACGCTATTTATAATGCTTTCAACATTTCACTTTTCTCTGCAAATAATACCTGCTCCAAGTTCAAGTCCAAGGCATATTTTGCCTTGCCAGATGATCTGCGACCGTCTCATGACTTATTACATTGTTATCGCTGCTAAGCTGAGCAAACAGGGCTGCTAAGTCTATTAATCTTCTGAAACACGGAGTCTGAAACTGTAGAAACAAAACATCTCACTACAAGATACAAAAAATGTGCTATAGAGAGATAAGGGGGGAATTCAGTGCACGCTCTGGTAAGTTTTTTCTGTGCCACTGCAAGCAAGACTGACGCAGTTTTGCAAGAGCCGACTCTGGATGTAACGTTACCAACAAGTTACATAAGGGAAAAGAAATTCCTTTTACAAGAGCAGCCTGCCCCAGGGCGGACAGCAAGGTACACTTCCCACAGGAAAACCTGGACACTCTGCAGACGCTGGAACTGCCACCTGTACATTCACAAGAAGGACTGACAAAGGGAATCCAACCCAGCCAGGCTAACCATGGCGGGCTGGGCAGAAGCTCTGCTCGAAACACCAAAGGACTGGACATATTTCAACCTGTCTAGTACTTACTGCTTTTTATTGTGCAGAAATTCACTCAATTCAGCTGCTCATATACAGCTTGCATATTTATGTAACAAAATATTTTTCTGTGAAAACAAGTATTTGGCCTATTTGCCCAAAGCAAAGGTCCCATGAGCACATGGGAGTCATATATTTTATCACAGTGCTCAGATCAGGGCAGCTCCAGGAGGTAGTGGGGCTGTGGAAGGACAGACAGACCCAGGCTGAGCTGGCCCATGCCCCAGGCTGGGCTAATGCTGGTCATGCACTTGTCTTATGGGAATTATAATCTGGCTACACAAAACTCGGGCCCAGATGCATTTTCCTCAGGCCTGGCTGCCTCAGTTTTCCTGTACAACCTGTAGATTCAAACCAAAATGAACTCAAACTGCAGGAGTTTACACCCTCGTGACAGAAGTGCTGTCACCTTACACACTGCTGCTGCTCTTGCTAATTTGTACCAACAGCAATTATACCTTCAAAAATTCAAGCTTAGTCAAGCTGAATTGTGAGAACTCAAGTTAGGTTTTACTGAGGATAGATTATACTTATTGTAAACTTTTTTTCTTCCCGGCTACTTAAAATAAAAATGTTTTGGATAAAAATACTCTTCTATAACAACTACATGCATATAATCTGAAACATGGACTATTTCACAGGGTAGGAGTTAACAGAAAGTAGACTTCTAAAAAAATTCATTGACCCCTTAGGAAAAGCAGGTCTCCTGACAGATAGTGGGATTTCACCCCGAGGTCAGCACACAACAAACCCAGCCCCCAAACGGCCCAATGGCCATAGCCAACCTCGTATACATCAACCTGCCCCAGCTCAGGGCGCTGCTGTCGCTCTCCTGTCGCTGCCTCTGAAGCTGTTGAAGAGGTTTCAGAGCACCTTCAGGACAGGAGAACTTACTGCTGGTTTTGAATGCACAGGTCAGGGTAAACCAGCATTTGTCACTGGCTTTATTCTCTGAGCAAACTACTGACTAGGACATTCCCCCTGCACAGACTGCTGAAGGGAGAGTGGGCTCCAGCATCCCCACAGGAACCACACAAAGCCTTCACCTCCCAACTCTGTACATTAACTGTGTATTTTCTTATCTTGGGATGTACTGAAATTTCATCACAACTACAACATGGTTTTAATAGTCTCTTCTCTTTCCTTGTTAATTGCTGGGAACTCTCTTTGACACGAATGGAATTGCAACTGCACGTATTCACAGCAGAGCAGGCTCCAAATGCCACCAAGGACAGCATTCAAACGTATTTACATGTTTATGCTTTTGGTAAATAACTATGGGGTAAGAGGCAAGAAATGTTGTTTACTTTGCTGCATTACTTGGGAAACTAAGTTTACAGTATATGATTGTTAATAAAATTCAATTAAATGATAATCATAGGCAACTGCTCTAATCCCTAAGGCACACAAACAGTCATGCAAGGGAAAGGAGAGCCCCCCGTGCAGGGCTGGGCACAGCAGGACACATTGAAGTGTAGGAATTCCCAGGGAAGCGATTGAACCCTGCCAGATCCCCCCCTCTCCCTTCCCTCCAGACAGGAGTAGTAGCAGGAATTTGCTGATAAACTCATAGTTGTAAAAATCATCCTTGGCATGAACACAAATCACAACAAATGGGAACAGAACTTTTCCTGCAGTTTTACCTTAACGAGCTGGCCTAGCTACCGTGCTGTTTACAGCATTCCCATCGAAAATATGCCTGAGGAAAACACCGACTAACCCTTCCAAAGTAACGGAGAGTTACCACAAGGCCTTTTACAACCCAACACGCGTGACTTCCTCAGAGTCAAAAAAATGATGTTTGCAGATTATCCACCAGCTCCTGAGCAGGAATCATCCTGAGAAGAAATAATCCACTATTTAGGAATCAAGAGGTGCTAAGACTCATCCCCCTAATTACAGGCATCCCTGTGTCACTACCACCTCCCCACTGACGCTGAAGCAGCAGAATAAAACAAGTACTCAAAGGAAATAGAAACAGAGAGGGAAGCCTATGATTTAATCTGAGCTGGCCATGAGATCTTCATCTACACCACACATGTAAGAACCTTCCTCTGGCCACAGAAACCCTCCTGGACAGTGAGGCCGAAACCACACGGCTTTTACAGCCTGTCTGCTCTGGGCAGCCAAACCCTGGCCCTGTGGGGCAGCACCCTTCCAATGGCCAATGTGTGCCCCAGCTGTTTGCTGGCATCCACCACCATCCCCTGGACCTCACAGTTACACCCCAGGCTTCCAACACAGGCGGCTCCAAGGACAGGGAAATCAGAGCAGCACCTGATGCAGGGATGCAGCGGGACACGGCTGGGACATCGCACCAAGGCCACAGAGTGGGGCATTCACCTGCCCTCCACAGACCCCTCGGAGGACAGACTGCAGGACTGCACTACAGATTCTCCTCAGCAGGATCTTCCCCACAGGTGAAATTTTGAAATTCTGCTAAGGAGCATTTCCAGTGGACCCAAGACACACAAACTGGACAAGCACCAGAAACCTCCATGCCAATCAAACGGGTTTTAAAAGAAAGCAGCACCTACTACTTTCAAACGCCCATCTGTGTGTGGTATTTGTTACAGATGTGTCTGAAAAGGTTAGTTTATTCAATCCTTGCCCTTGCTATAGGAAGCAGAGTATAGATAACTCAGTAATTACCTAGTAATACCAAAAAATTATGAACAGCACCTAAGACTTAGTGAACCACCACAGTGGACCAATTCAGGAGGTACAGCAATGCAAAGCAAAATTTACCTTGCTCCACAACTGAACAGGAATGTCTACATTTAAGGCTTGAAGCAACTTGACTCAAATATTTATTTCTGATTACACTGTTGAACTTCCAAAGCAAAATGGACCAACAGCATTTCCAATTTTTAGAAAAACCAGCCAAAACTGAAATTTTTATAGGCCCACTCAGCACACCACCAAGAGCTGCGTGCCCCTCATGGAGCCCCCCCTGTACCCTCAGCCTGTGTACACTGACCACAGCCAGGCACCTAAAGAACAACTTCCTGGCCTGACTGCCTACAGAAAAGCCTTTCAGTAAAGACTACTCCCAGTTATGATTACTTCCACAATTAGATAATAATATACCAGAGAAATTCCCTGCTTCCACTAATTAAATTGCATTGTAGATACCTCTGCAGATGGACACACTGTATTACCTTGCTAATCCACCAGATATAGCCATCTAACACCTCCTGCTCCAAGGGTGAAGGAGGTGGTCAGACACCTACCCAGAGGGGACCAGGCTGAAGGCAGCTGTGGGATACACTGGAACTGGCCATTTCCCACGTCTGCTTTCAGCCCAGAAAACAGAGAGCTCATGCCTATCCTGGCACATGGCACAGCTGTGCTTCCCAACACTCCAGAGACAGCGAACACAGAGGAGGATTTGGTGGGTAAATGAAAAGAAAACACAAAGTCAGGCTGTTCCCCGTGCAGGGAAGGCTGGCACTGGGCAGGGGACGGATGGAATCCGTGGACATACCCTTTGCTGCAGCCCAGGGGTTCACACGGCAGCTCTGGCACTGCTGCTGATTGACGTGAAATTACAGATTCCTCACAGGATGCCCCAATTTTGCCCATTGATTCAAGTGCCTCACAGTACCACAAAGCCTCCACAGACTCAGCCTCTTCCAGCCATTCAGAATAAATTTAATCCAATGATGGCTTTAAGGAAATGAGACAATAAATGCACCCCAGTACTTTCACTCTCATATATCAGACCAGGAATTCTGCTTCTGTATATTTTTCCTCAGTAGCCCAAGTAAATAACAACTGCACCATCCTGAACTTCTCCATGTGTCACACAAACCAGGCAGACCCCACAGTTACTATTAACTCCAACACAGAGCAAAAAGTTTTCTAAATTTTTGCAAGCCTGCAGACTGTGAAACATAGACTGTTCAGTCATTGCCATCACTTTTCCATTTAAACAGCTTTTGGTTTAATTAAGCCTGGAGAAGTTTTGCAGCTCAGAAGCCCTGAGCTTTTAAATCCAGGCCTTTTAAACTCAGTGAAGTCTGATTCCACTCTACAGTGTTACAGTCTGTGCCTGATCTGGCATGAGCTAAGGAAAGCAGAGAGACACAGACCTCACAACATTTCAATTCCAGAAGCACACACAGCAACCATCAAGCTCAGCTCAGCATCACCCAGCACCCCTGTCCCTGCTAGACGAGTTGTTGGGATGCCCTGCACCCCAGAACACTTCCCAGGCAGCGCTTCCAGCTCAGCCTGCAGTGCCCTACAAGCAGAGAGACTCCCAACACCTCTGGTTCCTGCAGTGGCACATCCCAACCTTTCGCATACAGCAGTCCTGTCACCATTGCAGTGAGCACGGGGTTGTCAAGCCTTTCATTTCTTCCTCTTTTATCTACTTTACATTATCATAACACTGTTCTACGCCACTGGGCCTGCCCAGGGTCAGTGTCACATGCAGCCAGCCCGAGGAGAGCCTGCAATCTCTCCTCAGCTCTCACCCCAAACTTCCCCTGCAGCAACAAGTGCCATCGGTTAATTATTCATTATGCAAATCATTTCCTTGTCACTTTGGAATGTGTTGTCGTTTCATTAGAACCTTTTCTCCGTAGTGCCAAAAAAAGACATAACCCAGTTAAGTTATTCACCATTACTATTCATTACTCCCGTCCCTCTTTCCCGTTACATCCCTTCCCTGAACCTGCTCTCCTGCACTTCATTATCTCTGTCACCCGTGTCCAGCTTCTCCCTTGCTCTGGGGCATATATTCCCCACCCCCCAAAAAAATCACCAAATTAAATTATTTATTTCTAAAAGAAACAATCACATGTTTTTCCAAGACAACCATTTCACACAAACATTCCTGCATTTTTCTCTTCCACTATACCAACGTCTTAACAAACTGACTTGTATGCAGCTGCAAACCAAAGTTCTGAATTCAAGAACTTTCTGTGAAAAGAAAACAAAAAGCTCTCTTTCCCCCACGGTAACGCGGCAGCTCCCGGGGCCAGGCCGTGCGCTGAGTGCGCGCAGGGCGATGCCGCCCTCACCGCCGCGTGCCGCACCCGCACCGCCGGCCCCGCTCGGGGTCCCC
>VZTI01002702.1:683801-716161 GCA_013397865.1 Struthidea cinerea
GCCCTCCCTCATCCTCCCCGCGGCGGAGCGGCCGGCGCCTCATGAGTCACCGAGCCCGAGCCCGGGCCCGCACACGTGCCCGGCCCCGCCGCCTCCGGCCGGGGGAGGGACGGCAGGGGCGGCCTAGGGGCGGGCAGCGCTGCCCGCGGCCCGGCCGTGTCCGCAGAACACCCAGCGCGATTGCTCCAGACCCCACAAACGCCGTCCCTGAGGACACGATCCTATAAAGATTTGCTTCCCAAAGCAGGTAGAAGGACCCTGCTTTGCTCCCGGTTCCCGCTCTTCCTTCATCTTAGCAAGAGAAGGCGTTGCAAACCGGTTGTTTTTGCCGGCGTGGCCCCAGCGAGGGCAGCCCGGAGGCTGCTGCGGGGGCTGGCATGGGGCTCCCCCGGCACCCACCGCGGGGACCTGCACCGCTCCCTGTCCCTGCAGAGCAGCAGGCCCAGCACCGAGGCAACAGGTCAGCTGTGCCCCGTGCCGCAGGGCAGGTGTCGGTCTTGCCCTGACAGGAGAGTGCAGAAGCGGAGACATAACAGTCTAGATCAGCCAGAGGTGTATCAGTGTGTCCCCTGCCAGGACACGCACCCAGGGCCACGCGCAAAGGAGGCTCATCAAACCACTGTGGCGCTAACCACGCTTCAGGAAAGACATAAACTGAAAAGATTCCAAGAAAGGGCAAAAATTATGAGATTTAAAAACATGACTTACCATGGCAAGAGGAACTGATAAAGAAGACTAAGGAAGAACCAATTTAATTTTTTTTGCCTATAAAAAGTCATTATAAACTTGATGGTTATCTACTGTTCTCTGCATTAACCCAGAGGACAAAAAAAGAGAGACACATCCCTAAGCATGTGCAGAGGCAGGTGGGCTGCCAGGCAAGGGGAGGTATGGGGGCATGGGGAGCACCGGGTCCGGTCCCACCGGTGTCAGCTTGACGGGCAGTGGGATGAGAGCTCCAGGGACAGCCGTGGGGGTGAAAGCATGGAAAGAAGCATGGAAAGAGCTGGAAGCAGCACCGAGAATGACTCAAGCACAGCAATGATAACCTGAAATTTAAGGGCACGATAAAGAGCAAGGAACACTTTTTCATTGTATTTATGGCAGTGAGGACATGAAGATGGGCTTAAACTGCAGGGAGAGAGAGTAAGGCTGGACTGAGAGGGGAAAAAAGGACTGATAAGGTACTAAATCAAGGTTAGGCACTCTTCTGGAAGAGTGATTCAGGTACACTCCACCGTGCCTGGGGCAAGGGAACAGATCAAGTGACCTTCTGTGGTCCCTCTTCCAGCTCTTTCTTCCCCTGGCCCTGACAGGTTTACACTGTTTGATCTCATTTCTATGTTACAGCAGCAGCCCAGTCCCTCCCCAGGCTCACAATAACCTCCTACATTCCCTCATCCTTTCTCTTTTATTTTTGTGCGATTTGCCATAAAAGTGTCCTGTGCCTGTGAAAACTGGTTTGCGGTTCTCTCTATTTTACCATTTTAATAAAGTCAGTGGCAGCATTCTCTGACTTTGTCCCTTGCTGTCTAGGCAGCAGCAGTGTCTGAGCCAAACTCACACCCAAAACCTACAAATATTTGTGATGATTCCTGGAGACATCTTGCTTAATATTTTATTCTCAAGTATTCTAGCATATGAAGCAACTGCTTATTGATAAGGCTGATTGCATCTTACTGATAAGGCTGAGCACATCTCACTACATATACACATACGCTTCCAAAAAAACTCAGTTATTCTCTTTTCCCCTAAACGTTTAGTTTCAATTTCTGTTTCCTTCCGTAGGGAACAACGCAGAGTGCTGTTGCCTCATGGCGAGTACTCTAGCAGTTTCTGTTCCTCCCTGTTGCTAAATTTAACGGTGCCAGTTAACCAACACAGGGAAAACCCTTCCTGCCCTGGGCACAGGCTCTGCCCAGTGGCTCCGGCAGGCACCAAAGCCCAGGTGGGTGCCTGACCACCTCCCTGTGGGTCCCTTGGGGTCAGGTTGCCAGATGATCAGCACTGCTGCCTCTCCACAGGAACATCAATTACCACTTCCTAGAGGCTTTAACCACTCCGTGATTCAGGAAGCACTATAAAACAGACATGTCACACACTCACAGCTGCACCTCCAAAGAGCTTTCTCCTCGCTGTGGTTATGAAAATGGCCACCAAATAAATGAGTGTTCATGGAGAGAAAGAGTGGGACTCCTGCACATGGGCCCTGCTGCCAGCATAGCCTACCCCATGCAAAACAACATCCTAATGTCTGTAAGGAGGCAATTTTGTCCCATAGTTGTTTCACATCGGCCCTGCACCAGCAGGGACTGCAGCACACAGCGAGGCTCTGAGGGCTGCTGCAAGGATTGGGTTCCACGGGTACCACGCACCTTAGAAACCAAAGCACAGAAATTATAGAAGGCTTTTCTGTGGTTAAGTTTTCAAATTGGGTCTGATTTCCCTTCCAGCTCCCTTCACAGCTCAGGCCAGTGCCCCAGCCCGGCACAGCCACTTCACTGAAGGGCTGCCCCACTGCTCTCCTCCTGTGGGGAAACACCAGATACTCCACAGAGTATCCTCTGTCCTTTACACCTTACACTTCTTGATGACTTTATTTTGAATCCTCATCCCTCTCTCTTTTGCTATTTTCGGCGTTACTGGCACGTTACCATCTCTCTCCAGAAACACGTGGTGGCCACAGCAGCCCTTGGGGCTAGGTGCTGTGACAAGCAGAGGTCGTGCAGTGGTGCCCTGTTGCCAGAAAATGAACACCAAACTCCCTCCCACCCTCCTTCCCCCCAGGCTCCCATATTCAGCCATGGTTTAATTTCAGCCTCTCTCTGTTGCTACAGACTGGGATTCCCATGCCACCTGTTTTTTTAAACTGGGGTGTTCATCCCTAGCCAGCAGGAATAGCAGCCTCTAAGGAAACCACAAGGCACATTGACATCAGTGAAGACAAAGAAAGAGACAAGGAACAAAACAATTAAAAAGACAAGGAAAAAGACAAAGAGTTTACCTGCAGTCTCAGGGGTGTTAAACATCTTTTAACACAGACACCTAAGCAGAGGGTTATGTTTTCTGAGATGAAGTAATATGAATAATTCCTCACTTGACTTTGGGAGACAGATTTTGTTACCTGGTCTCGAGATCTAACTCCAGCTGCTTCCTTCATGAGGCTTTTTGTTCTGTTGCACAGCTTGGAGGGGATATAATTAACTTTGCCTTTTTTGTGCTCTAATCACCCCTTTGCAGCAGCACTTTGGAAACAGAATGGGTTTAGTGAGCATCCCTCCTCAGAGCTGCCCAGCCTCGGGAGCATCCAGGCATGTCGCATGCCCGAGGGAGTGCAGGCACCCCACTGGCTGGGAGAGCTTTCTGATACCTGCTGGTTAGCTCTTATGGCTTTTTTCTAGAAACTGGAGACTGAAAGGACAAAGAAGCATTCCATTTTCTTTCAGAAAAATGTCATGTTCTTACACTTGTGTTTCAATGAAGTTTAATCCTGATCAGAATAAAATCCACGACAATTGGTATCCCATCATATTTTATATTTACCTGCCTCACTGTGGTGCAGTGCAGATGTCCCCTCAGATAACGCAGCCCTGGCTGCACAGCCCCGAGGGGCTCTGGGAGTGAACATTGTGCTGGGCCATTTGTGCTTTTCCTGTTCCTGTTGGAGCACAAAGAACTCCGTGGGCCATTTCCTCCCTGAGCACCGACATCACCGCGCTGGGCATTTCCAGAGCACTCGTTCTGGTCACAGAGTTTCTGTACAAACTCCTCCCTGCCCAAATTCTTCTTAAATGATAGTGAAGGACAGTGTCTGCACAAGTGACCTTTCCTATACACAGAGCTTAGGCCTTTCCTAAAAAACAACCAGTGCCTAAGCTGTGCCTCCTAGTGCTACCTGGGCAGCATGGTGGGGGTGTGGGCACCAGCTGCTCCCACTGGAAGGGCAGCTCCCACTCCACCCCTGGTCGCAGAGCTGAGCTCCATTGGTTGCATTGGTATTTAGGCTTATTTAATTTAATTTCCCCATCTAAGTCCATTTTCACGTGGGAACAACCTGCCCACTGGGTTGGGTGCTGCTCCCTGCAGTGGGAGGCACTGCCTCGAGTGCTGGTGTCTGCTGGGAACCCTGCTTGGACACCTCCCTCTGGGACAAGGCACAGCTCCAGTCTGTCTTAGTGCTGGGGGACTGGAGCTGTGTCCTGGGCACCTGCGATGGCATTTCTCACTGTATCCTGTAAAGTGAAGGCATTCCATTTACACTGGTTTATGCACATTACAGGGGATCAAACGCTAGGGCATGGGTGCCAGGCACAAACTCTGTCATAACAAAATGTCCAGGCAGGGCAGGGTAAAGAGGAAACGGTAAGGAAATCTCAGATCCAGGGGTCTCCTGGATCATCATCCAATACCAGCAGCAATCACCACCTGGGATTTCAAACACTCAACAGACTAATTGCCTTACAGCAAAGATAAAGAAATATGTCACTGCACACTCAGCATTGTGTGCCACTCAACCCAGAAGACATAAATCAGTACTCGAGGACAAAGAGAAATATTGTGTGCTGAGAATGTTTTTTGAGAGATATTTTGTGTTTTAGAGTCCCTGTGTGCTATTGCAACCGCTGCAAGAAAGAGGAGCTCTCCTGGCTGAGTCAGTGCAGCCCTGGTGCTGCTGAGGTGAGAGGCTGACCTACGAAAACGGTGCCAAGGTGCCTGCCCTTCCCTCTGAGCCCGGCAGGGCCAGTGGTCACCTGGAGCACGGGGAGGGTGGCTATGGGAATCCTCTTCACAGCTGCACCTCGAGCAGAACAAAAACACTTCCTCACTGCAGGGCCCCCACCCAGGAAGGGTACAGGGGACTCCGTACCTGGCCTCACACACAGTCAGAAACCACAATGCAAATCCACCCGAGCTCCAAGTATGTCCTGTGTCTTCACTTCATCTCACCAAAAAGCTGCAATACAGCAGTCACAGAATCAAGCTATACTCTGATTTTCCTTCTCTCCTTGAGCCTTTATTAAACGCAGACACAGGAGTTGCTGCAAACCCAGACTGAACACAACTGCGACCCTGGAGAAGCCGTTTGCTTCCTGATGCCCTTATTTGTGCAACACTGGTGAAGCTCAAGTTCCCCAAAAAGGTCTGACACAAGCTCCAGTGCTGCCGCCACAGAAGGCCCTGCTGCCTCCCTGCTCTTCCGGAACCCGCTCCTGCGGCTGCTGCATGGCACACGCAGCCATCGCTTCCCCACCAGGCCAGAGCACATTCGTTTCTGTTTTAATGATCTCATCTGCATGTGCATTTTTGTAAATATAACGCACAAATTTATGACTTGGCCCTTGCACTGTTTTGTCCTTTCATTTTAAAGGCTCCTGCAACTACTATGTGACAGTATTTTTGTTGAAAGCAATAAAATACTTATAATCTCTTCTAGTCTACGAGCACATAAATGAGCAAAATCCACACCGCAAATTCCCAGCAAATAATTGTGATACATGTTACAGCTTTTGCACTTTCTGCACAGGCGATTTCTTTCCTTCTCTGCAGCTCATGCTGGAGCCCCTCCCGCAGCGCCTGGTCACTCCCCCAGCCCCATGGAAGCAGTGTGGGTGCTCAGCCCGGTGGCTGCTGTGTGCGCTCCAACATGCTGCTTAGTCACCGAAAACTGGCGGGACCTTCACCAGCAGCAGCGGATTTCGCGGCAGGAAGCGGAGGGTCACTCTCAGAGGATTAATGTCGTTTTAATCTCCCAAGCGCTTCTCCAGCTCCCCCAGAGTGCCAGAGCGGGGCTGAGGGGTGATGCTCCAGGGATGGACACCCACCTGCCTTGCCCAGGGCTGGCAGGACCCTGCGGAGGAGCAGCGCTTGTCCCCGTTGTGCACCCAAAGTGGCGCACAGCCATGGTGGGAGTGCCTCGCCAGCCCCGTCTCCACTCTACCGCCAGAACAGAGCAGATGTTAAACCAGCTCACAGGGCTCTTGTAAGCATGTGAAAACCTCTCTCTCAACTTTTCCAGCACAGTAAGCACCACAGGTGATGAAGTGATAAAATTGTAGCAAAAGCAGAAGAAAAGAGAAGATGCACCCGCCGGCGCCATGGCAGTGGCTCCCGCGCTGTGCTTGTCCCGCGCGTCCCTGGGAGCAGGTTGGTGCTCACTCAGGGTGGAGCTCCACACCACAGGGGCTCCAGCAGACCCCCAGCACACGCCACAGAGGGTCTGACTGCGGCTTTTAATGCTCTTCAGAACCACAGAGTTTTGTTACTCATGCCTTGCATAAAAACACCTTGCAGTTAGTGTTCATTTCTCTAATGCATTATTTAAATCTTCACTAACTCAAGATAGCAAGACTCACATGCGAAAGCAGCACAATGAAAGACGACAATAAAACCATCCAGCTTGGCGAACAACTCACCGTCCGTCACCGACGGCCGCACTGTCCTGCTGCGCTCTGCGGGCTGGCGAGGCCCCGCGCTGGGGCGAGCGGCTCGGTCCCCACCTGGGGCTCCTGCGCAGTGCACGGGGCGCCAGCAGCGCTGCTGGCACAGCCACCGCCTCCCCGGTGCCGCGGGGCCAATTACAACATGCTGCTCATGCTGCTCTGTGCGACCGCAGCACGGCGGCCTGGCGAGGGGGAAGCACTGACGGGCCAGAGAGTGACACCAAACCTACGGGGCCGAGGGTTTGAAGCGAGCCCTGCAGCGGTAACCACGGCCACGGGCTGGGCTTTGCATATATATTTTCTTAAGGAAGCAAAAATTACTTTCTGCTAATAAAAAAGGACGTGCCAGAGGAAGTGCTTTGCATGGCGGCTGCAGCCCAGCTCGCTGATGGGGAGCTCACGTCAGGGACACGGACACGCGGTTTGAAGCGCTCCGGTTGCAGAAGTCTCCCTGTGAGCCATTAATCTGCCCGCTGGCAGCTGGTGGGGGAAAGGGGCTCGGGCCGCTGACGTGGGCCATCGCCCGCAGTCCCTGGAAATGGGGCAATGGCTGGGGCGGTGCCCCCGGGACTCCTTCCTTCTGCAAGCCGCAGATAACGGCTGCCTGGCCAGCCAGCACCCACAACATGGCTGCCCTCACCAACCAGACACTTTCAGGCCCATTTTTGCTATTTCTGCTGTGGTTACCACCATCTCCAGGCTTCCAAAGCCAGCAGCCCTTCCGCCCAAAGCTCTGCCGCACTCAGGGCCAGAAACGTCCCTCGCTCAGCCCAGGGGGAAAGCGCCACGGCAGCCCATCTTCACTGGTCATGCCAGCTTCGGTAAACCCGTGGAGTGGCTCCCGCCCGGCAGCGTCCATGGTGGGCATGGCCCAGGCAAGGGCTGCGTGGGCGGCAGCCGAGAGGCGCAGCGTGGGCACCGCTGCAGTGGACACGCCGCGTGGCTCCGCTCGGCTGTGCCAGCTGCTCCCCACGGCCGGAGCACGAGGCCTCGTACCCACAGCCCCGTGCCGGGAGCGCAGCCGCCTCTCGCGGGGCCTGGGCCCTGCACTGCCCGAGCTCGGGGCTGCTGGAGGTGCAGCTGGAGGTGCAACAGGCGGTTGAGCAGCCTGGAAGCGCTGCCGAGGGACGCCGCAGCCAGCACAGCCATGCACAGGATTTCCTGTCACTTCTTTCCACTCCGCCACCAGCGTCCTCCTCTGCTCCTGCCCTGTGTTAGAGCGCTGCTGGATTCACCATCCCACCCTACGGGGCATCGCAGGACTTAAGGGAACAACTTTCCATGAGTCCCTGAGCTGGCTCATGGCAGGTACCAGCCAGCCCTGGCCTGGCACAGCCCCAGCTTGGCTGCAGCACCCACAGCAGACTGGGGGGAGCATGTCTCTGTCTGCACAGCTTCCTCGCTGAGGCTGCCGCAAGAACTGCCCCATGGTAAAAAAGACAAAGCCTGAGTCCTGATTTCAATCACTAATAAATAATAAAATCAATTGCAGAGAGTAAATGATACAATGATTTGATGTTATTAGGATTTGGAATAATCACCTGAGAAATATCCATTCCTATTACAGAATTTTGTGTGTTTTGGCAGGGATAGGGACACTCTGCATGAGGGATCTCTTCCTGTCCTGAAGCCTTTTTCCAAGCAAAGCACAGGCACCCTGGTCCCTTCTCTGGGCTTTCCAGAGATTCAGCAGCCTGGTCAGAGTAAAATCCCTGATGAGGGTGAAGGGTACCTGGAAATTTCACCCAGAGAGATACAACAGATAAAATTTCCCATGGTTGTCACCTATCTGTGCAGGAACCCAACATCCTTAAGGCCTCCATCGGAAAAGAGGCATCCATGGAGAGGGGCCCTGGTCTAGTCTGAAAATCATGGCTGAACTGACAGATTTTCTCCTTTGCCCTGGTACAGCTCTGGCACTGCCGGGCACAGTGCCTTAGCAGACACCCCCGCTTAATCTGACATGAATACCCGGGCTGTAAACAGAGCAGAGCCCGTCACCTTCCCTGTGGTGTCAGACATGCAGCAGGGGGAGTCTTCATGCTCTGATGAATGAGTGAAACCGCTCAATAAATACTGATCTTAGACGCACTTGTTGGCACATCATTACTCAGGCCACGGTTTGCTTTGCCACGTTGGTTCTGAACTGAGCTAAAGTGTTGTTGGCCCCAGACTGCGCAGGGTGAGCAGCGGCAGTGGGACACATGACAGCACTGCCTAGCTTTTTTCCTTTTTTTTGCTATTGTTCCTGAAGAGTCCAAAGCCTGAGGGTTTTCTTAGGCTGCAATTATTAAAATAACGAGTTCCCTAAGAAAGGCTTTCTTGTCTCTCAGCTCAGATGCCCTCCTGCAGGGGCTGGCAGGGGAAGGACAGCGGGGACTGAGCACGGTGTCACCGTCTGCCTCTCGCCCGCGCTGGAACACCCCAAGCCTGCCATCCCAGCGACCCTGCCACAGCCACGGCCCGCGGGACGGCTGCAGCCGAGGCGCCCTGTCACAGACACGGACACCACACCAGAGAGCAGAGCTGAGCAAAGGCTTCCTCGCCTTGCAAATGTCACCAGCGCCTGCGAGCTCCGTGGAGGAGCATCTCTGGAGGGGACTGGGGATGTGTCTGCTCCCGGCCGTGCTGTCCCGAGGGCAGGTGTCTGCACCAGGGACTGTGCCACTGGCAGCAGCAGGGTCATCGTGCTGCTGAAGGGGTTTCTGTTCCCAACATTTCAGTAGCTTTAATTCTTTCTCATTAAAGCTGACAGTGTCTGACCAATCACACAACTCCATTCTTCTCATTGTTTTTCCAAATTTTGGTCATGTCTTTGTTGTGAAAACTAATGACTGTAAAAGTTTTCAGGGGCAGGAGCATTTTGTTTTGTTTGCAAAGAATGTTTTGCCTCTGGTTAATCTGTAAAAGATTATCTGAATCAGAGGAAGTGTAGGAAACATATGGACAATCTCGTCTCTCCCTCATTAGGAGATAAAGTGTCCTCGCTCCCCATTTTCATCCCAGCATTGGAGATAACAGTTTTGCCTTCCTGCTGGATATCATGCCAAACAGATCCAGATTGGAAACAAAGGTCTCTTCCCTGATAGGGGAACCAGGAGCAGGATCCTCATGTTTTTATATTAAACCCCAGTGTGAAATAATAACACAGTGACCCTTTTGTACCTTCTTGTGTTGTTTAGGCAGCTTTTGTATTTTCCGTGAGGAATTGTGTAACCGAGGCAGACCTGTGCTGTGGGCACACCAGCCTGGCTGGCACTGGGCAGGAGTGGGAGCACCTCAACATCCCTGAGCTCCATCCCATAGAGCATTGTTTGAGTCCAACCCTAAAGGAGCATGGGGTTGGCTCAAAAAATAAAACATGTAGCTCCCAAAAGTGAAATTCATATGTAAATGCAAAGTGCACCAGGTAAAACAACAGACACTTATTTGCTTTGTTTGGCATTTTGTTCCTTTCAGAAGGTAGATCCCAAACAAGTGATGCTACTAAAGGCATTCCTGCTGTATCCTTTGCCTTTTTTTCCTCTTTTTCTTTTTTTACTAAATGTAAAATACATAAAATAAAATACATTTTTAAGAAATTAGCAGATTTTCAGGCACTTCATTTCATTTTCAGTCCTACATGTTATCATCCCAGTGCCTGGCAAAGAGCCAGTGGAATTCCATTCCTTCCCTGCCTTTCACAGCCTCCCTGGGCTTCCAGAGCAACGGCACATTCCTGCCCACACCGATGCGGCCAAATTAAATATTAACTCCTGGAAATGTTCCTCATTTCTCTCACATATGATCTGGGCGAGGCTCCCCAGGCTCTGAAGTTCGCCGGTACGGCGGTGCCTGTGATGCTGAGGCACATCCTGGCACATTTCCCCTCCAGAGGAGAGCATTCCCGCCCCAGAGCGGGGTGCAGGCGGGTGCCGGACCCCCATCTCCTGCCGCCCTCAGCACGCAGGCATCGCATCTTGTGCAACCAGGACTTCAGGCACTTTGATCTCACCTCCAAATCTGCTATTTCAAATCTGAGCTGCCCAGCTGTGGGGGGCATTGCCTGTCCCCTAAATGACAGAGGCGTCAATAGTTCACAGCCACATTTAGAAACAAAGAAATTCTTCAGGGAAAAACCACAGCCAACTACTTATTAGTTACTCTCAATATTTAACTCAAAGCACGGCTGCTGCTGAGCAAGCAACACTGCTCTGGTGAAAGCTCTGGAGTTTTACCATGGTATCCCTTTTGCCTCCAGGGGATTTGCGTATCTGTGATCCAAAACAGCCACATTTAAAAGTATTCTGCTGCGAAACTGCCAAGGGGCACAAGTGGAAGCACGAGGTGAGTCTGCCTTCACACAGAACACAGCAATTCCAGACACGGAGATGTTTCTAAAGGACAACAATAATGCACAGCCTCTCCCGTGCGGTGAAATAACGCACAGCCTTTCATACAGCCCCACGCTATGTAACCCGGCCATGCTCCAGCACTGCCACAGACCGGCAGGCAGTGACAGGGAGCAGCAGTCCCCTCCTGCAAGCAGGGACATTAAGATGACGTTGCAAAGTCTGACTTAATTTCCATGTGACCATGGAGGGTTGTCGCTACTTGGCCTACACATACATTGAAATATTACAGTATAAGGAGCGAGGCAGACGTGACTCAGTGACCCCCATATTTTTAGTCAAATAACAAGGATGCTATTTTTTTTTTTCCCCATGTTTTAGCAAGCTCTGACCCCAGCAGTGCCCAGCTCCAGCCTGACACTCTTTGACACCACCCTATGCATACTCGCAAACCTGTTTAAGTGTCACACCCGTTCCACCAGCTCCGGCAAAGCCGAATGCGTGCCACTCCCCTCTTAGAGCGCCAGGCTCGTGTGCCAAGAGGGAAACGCTGTTCCAGTCCTCCCAAGGGGCCCGGCCCTGGTGGGAGGGCCGCGGCCAGAGGCAGTGCCGGGCCCTGACGGACCGGGCACGGGTGGGCAGTGGGAGCGTGGCAGGGAGGCAAGGCAAGCACAGCCAGCGGCTCTGCGGGAGCGCCGCGAAGCCTCCCCGGCACCTACGGGACATCGTGTCACAACCTTGCCGCGCACAGCCGAGAGCCGCGGAACGCCCTGCGCTGCCCAGCCGCGCCTGCCGAGCGCCGGGCCGCGGGGTCGGGGCCGCGGGGACCCTCCCTGTGCCCGGCCACGCTCCCCACAGCGCCGGAGCACGACGGGCCGGGAACTGCGGTGCCAAGGCGCAGCCACGAGCACTCAGACCCGGACAGTCCCGGCGAGCGGGGCTTGGGGCCCTTGTTGCTGGGGACGGGCTGGGGAGCGGCCACCGCCGGAGCCCCCGGCACCACCGCCCGCCCCCGGCTCGGGGCCGGGTACCCCAGGGCAGCTGCTGCTCGGGGCGGGGTGCGGGGCTGGGCTCGAGGAAACAGGGCTGTCGGTGGTTCTGTGGCGGCACGGAGCGCAGCCATCCCCTGGGAGGGCGGCTCGGGGGATGCGGGGGAGAAAGAGGGAGCCCAGGTGGTGTGGGACAGCCAAGACCCTTCATGTCCCTGCCTGGGAGAGGGCACTGTCTTTTTGCCGCTTTATTGAAGTGATGCCTAAAGGTTTCCTCCAGCCTTGCAAACATTCAAATCAATATATCTTTCTGTCTCTTCAGGAAACCACAGTCCTCAATTTCTTCAGCAGACACTGCTAATTCACACGGGTCTAGTTGAGACCTACTTTCAGACACATCATCTGCTATGAGACACCCTCCAGACAAGCATTTTATAGCACATGTTTTCCCAGCCTGAGGAATTAACCAACACAGATAAAGTATTTTGGGGGGGTTATTGGGTTCACAGCATATGAGAGGCCACATTACTTCACTGGAGCAACTTCTCTGGCTGACAGCCCTCGTCTGGATGCACCAGCCCCATCCTGTCATGCCCAAAGTAAAATAATCAGAATAAAAATATAGGAAGACAACAGAAGTGTTGTTTCTGTCTTGCTCTCATCAAGGCCATGTCAAAAAAGACAGTTTCGGGGTTCTTTTCTGTAATCACACATCGCTCAAGAACTGCAAACAGGATGGTGGACCCCCAGTTAACCAAAGCACGGTGACCAGCACAGACCCCACAGACGGACAGAGGACAGACTGAACACACCGCCCACTTCACTCTGACACAAACCGAGCACTTCCATGATCTGCTTTTCTATGACACAGCTGTTCATAGAACATCCATCCCGTTTGCCCGTGCCCAGGCTCACGGCCGTATTCCAGTGGGGCACAGCCCTTCCACAACCTGCCATGCCATGGGCAGAAAACCAGAGCAGTGCTTGCCCAGTACAGACCAGTTGGTGCAATGGGCATACTGGGATGGAGGGTGACATCTCCAGAGCCAGGGTTAACGATCAGCTCATTCTGTAAACATCAGCTGGATTCTCTAACTCAGTATTTAAAGTTGTACTCCTTCTAATTAAGTAGTGGCTATAGCTACATGTCATAAAAATCAGATTGCAAGTAGCTAATCATTAGCTCATATTTTAATTGGATTTTTTTAGTAAAAAGGGCATACTTTGTATCTTGTGCTTTTGAAAAGGATATAAAGAAAGATATGAAAGATACTATTACAGAAGGAGAGAAAAATAAATAAGAAGTGGCACATCCAGACAGTGAGGCCATTGAACAGATTTACAGTCTGCATGTTACAGGCATGAAGCACAAACCTTCTTTAAATTAAGATTTAAGAAGCCCAAGGAATCAAAATCAAGCCTGTCATGCTAAGAAATACTGTTGGAGAAACTTATGTTCAATGCTATCAGTACAACAGGCTGAATCACTGTAATGATAGGCAGCAGCTTTAAGAAAAGCTAATTTTTCTGATATAATTCAATATAGGAATAAAGTAGCCAAGAGGAAGCATTTAACTCTGTTTATTTTTATCTTTGTGTAAAGCAATACTGGGTGCTATACAGAGTGGTTTGGAAAGCGTTTTGGGAGGTAAGCAGGCTCATTTTTCCTCACACAGGCAGCAGGTCTGGAAAAGCTGCTTTCATAAACATAGCAAAAGTCACACCAAACCCCTTGGAGCCTTGTATGTCACCGTAAGCAGAGGAACTGTTAATGAGAACAGGATAATTGTGACTAAACATTAATTCCTCTCTATTTATTTTAGTACAAGGTCAATTCTGATGTTATTTCTTCCCTTGCCAAGTTATACCAAACACTCTGCCCAAAGGTGTTGCAGGCAGGAGAAAACAAAGACTGGATTAATCTCTGATGGGAACAGGAAAAGTCATTTCGGGATCCTTTGAGGCTACTACTGAAATCCTTCTAGGAAAGAGCAGAAATCAAAGCGGAGGAGAGAGCATCTGCTCATCAACTCCAGCTCCACGCACAGGATGAGGATGAAGGACATGCACTGGTCCCGGGGGAAGGCAAGGATGAGGCTGGGACGAGCACTTGGGGGTCACAGCACTCCTCCTGAAACACAACCAAACCCTGAACTCAAAGGGATTTTATGGAAATCAAGCCATCTAAAGCATCTGGTGACACTTTTCTTCGTGAAGCAAAATGAGCACCACCATTTCATAACGAGTGCTCTGAAATGCACAACAACCAATTAAAAGGAAATAAGAAAAAACACCCTGAAAGCCAAATGGGCACTGAAAATAAATTGCTCCCAGATCAGGGAAAGCTTATTTCTCTGTGACAGAGCTATAGACACAAACCTCAGAGAAGCCAGCATTTCTTAGAGTGGTCGATAGCTAAAGCAATCCCTGCTAAAATACTGGGTTGAAATACAAAGAAACTAGAATATTGCCATATACCATAAAGAAAAATAATCATTAGGATGATAAAGTACTTCCTCTCCAATCAAAAATATATTGCTAGATATAAAATTATGGCAATTGAACCTCATATATGAGTTTTTAAATTCAGGCCTCTGTAGAAATATGCTCTAACAGGATGATGTTTGTTTTCCCTGGCTGCTGCTCACCCTGGAGAGCCCCCAGCCATTGTGCTCCTGCAGGAGGAGGATTTCCGCTAGTAAACCTGCCAGGGAAACACAGCCAGGCATCCCAGGAGCTGTATTTCGTTAGGAGAATGGAAAACCCCTCAAGCACCAGGAGCTGCTCAGTATCAAAGTAGATATGAGCGGCCCAGGCTCCACCAGGTAAAGTCATGTTTGTTTGGAGACTCTCCATAGGCTGACCGGGGAAAGGAGACACGGGGACTGTTTGTTTAAAGGAAAAAAGGGGAAATCCAAATTACTTTTAAAACTACCATCCCAAGGACAGAGGGAGCCCGTGGGAATGAGTCACACATCCCGAGCCATTTGCCAGATCAGCCCAAGACAGACGTGCCCTGTGTCCCTGCAGAGCTTCGGGCTGGTGCCTTGGCTTGCAGCTGCTCCTTGTCCTTCCAGTTACAGGGGATGCTTCTGAGTAGTTTTACTTGTAAGCCAGCTCTAGGGATTAGTTTTTTGCACATTGCCTCTCAGTTACTGCAACTGCAGAAGCCACAGGCCTTGCTTCCATGTGCCACATTTCGCCATCCTCCTGCCTTAGCACAGACCAGTTTCCCCTCGTGTTGCTGCACGAACGCTGAACACACATTTCCGTTGCTAGATAAACCAAACTGGGTCACCTTATTTCTCTACAGTAACTCCTGATTCCATCTGACTGTCCCACCACAATGCACATGCAAGCTCTCTCTCCAGCAGATCACCGAGCCAGGCTTCCCCAAGAAATGCCACATTCAGCAGTAATTTCTTCTGCTGTAACTTAGTTAAAGAGACCTTTGAGAACTGCCACCTCATTCTTACCTGTTCGGCCTGCTCCTTCCTCGTGCACCTGCAGCACCCACCACCACAGCACACAGGCAGCACAGGATCCTTGTGCAGGCAGGGAAGCAGCACCACGGCTCCTATTTAACCCCTCTGGGCCCCACATCCTGTCTGATGGAGCTCCTGGGCCAGGTGGGATCCGTTCCCTCCTCTGGCTCGTCAGCACTGCCCGCTGCTCCAGCCCCTCACCTGGGCAGGGGACACTCCCCAGCCCCTGCCCAGTGCTGCGTCACCTGGGTTAACAGCTCCCTCAGTGTATTTCCCCCAGGGTGTTTGGAAAGCTGGGCTGTGCCTGGCTCACTCCCCACCTTTCCCATCAGAAAGAAGGAATTGGGCCAACAGCAAGTGGGCTGTGTCTGCTCCTGAACAGCATTCACCAAACAGAGCAGGTCTCTGGGAAGGAAAAAGAATTCCCAAGACCAAGCCTTGGAGCAGCCGAAGGCACAGGGTTCGTTTCAAAAGGCAGCAGGCAAGCTGCTGGATTGCTTTATTTGTAAAATAATTTAATTATTTCATCTGGACGGTTATTTGTGAGACCTTCCATCCTGTGACTCTTATGTGGCTGTGTCAGGAAGTGAGGCAAGAGTGCAAGAATGAACAAAGCAGCAGTTAAATGTTCCACTTCACGTATGTGGGTCAAAATCTCGATAAGACACAGAAGACTGAAAGGAAGATGAGTCTTACAGGCACCTGCCCTGGCATCAGATCCCTGCAGAGCTCTGCCCCCAGGTGTTTGTGTGCTCAGGTCAGACCCTGATGCTGCTGATCCAAAAGCTGCTTTGAACAAACATGTGAAGCTGTAAGTGTTTACATGTGTGTTGCTGCACACCTCAGGTGCTGCCCAGAGACCTCGGGGGCTGCTGAGGTGACCACACCTCACTGGCCAAAGGAGAGTGTTGGGCTGGCATACAGACTGCCCGGAGGGTAAAGATCCTCCTGGGCTCCAGGAAGATTATTTTTAGCTTAAATATTTTTAGAAAGTGAAAACCAAATTGAAAGCAAGCAGAAGTCAACTGAATTAGTATCTTCATTACTGTCAACATGAGCAGTTAAAGGCTGAATTGCCAATGTGGCAGTGACATGGTCAGGACACCCCGGTGGGAATCCATGCAGAGGGTGTCAGCTCATTCCAGATGTCCAGGGCTGGACAGGCAGCCACCCCTCACGCAGCACAGTGCTGAATCCACGGTCCCTGTGGCAGCCTGTGGGCAGTCTTGCTCTTCTGGAGACATGTTCTTATAAATCATTGTTAAAATAACGCAGAGCAGGAGCTGCTGTGGCACAGAGCACTGCAGAGAGCTGGGGGCAAGGAGCAGAGGCACCCGACCCCAGAGCAGCACTGGAGGGGCAAGAAGTGATGGGAACAAAGGCAAGCCCTGGAAATTCCCTCTAAATGTCAGGAAAAACATTGTAGAACGTTTTACACATTCCAAGCTGCAGACGATCTGAGGTTTGGTTGGGTTTGGAATGAATAGGAAATAGATCCATGTGTTGTCTCGTGGGTGTGGAGCTGGTTGTGAATTCCCTCCAAAGACAGGTTCCTGCAGCTCCGTCCCATCCAAGCGGGCATCTGCTGGAGAGCAGCTCTGCCTGTCCAGCTGCCACGTCAGGCACAGAGAGGTGACTGAGTGTAGCCGGGGCCTGGGCCCTGTGTTTGCCCGGGAGAGCGGCTGCGGGGCTGGGAACGCCGAGCTGGGCCGGGCAGAGGCAAGGGCGGCCCCGCAGCCCCCCGCCCTGCCCACGCCGCTCTGCCCAGGAACAGTTATTTTTAGGTCACTTACCGCCACTAGAACATACTTGGACTGTTTTCAGGCTGACTCACAGCTGAATTCCTGTTCTGGAGGCATTTTCAGTCCACACCCAAAATAAGGGAAGACAAAACAAAATTAAACAAAAAAACTCCGCTGACTGGATCAGAACCAAAGCCCAAAGCCCGTGTCCAGCTGTGCTGATGCCGGTGCCTGCAGCCCAAGCGTGGCTCTGCCTGGGGTGAACCTGCACCCACAACCCACAACCCATTGCCCATACCCACATCTGCACCCACCTTAGCCCTGCTTAGCCCAGCTCAGGTGAACCAGGTAGTGCTTCGGAGCTTTATTGATTTAAATTTGTCCATGTACTACTCAGGAGTAGAAGAATTAAGCAGAGAGGAACATGTATGTGAAACTTGAATGTAGTGGTTTTTATTCTATTTTATCACATTTTTAATTGCAAGACCATCAGCACCACAGTAAGGATCAGAAGTTTCATTCATTAGTTTAGGGAAAGGGAAGTCATAGAGACTTTAGAGACTGCCACTAAACCAAAGGTACAAACCAGGGCTGTCTCAGAAGGGGGGAAGGGACCAGAGCCCAGCAGGTCTTTGAATCCCTTTGAGGTGCCTGGGCTCTGTCTGGAGCTCCCCAGCTGAAGAGAACCTGCCGTGGCCAGTGCGGGTCACAGGTGACCAGGCATGTGCTGGGCAAAACCAGCATCACTGTGGTGAAACCCGGTGATAGGATGCTGGGAGCTCTGTTCAGCACTGGGATCCCAGGACACAGGCACTAGCTCTGCCTTTGCACCTTTTTGGTGATGGATCCATGGTGTATATTGACAGAAAGAGCATATATCTGATGATTACCCGTGGGTAAATGCCATGCCAGTGTGTACACAGGCAGGAACCCGTAGTGACTCAGTCACTCAGAAGGAGCAGATGACCCTGCTCACCTCAGTGGACACAGCAAAACAAATAGTCGAGCATATTAATGCATAAAAACTGTCACTACACATTGTTTACAAAGAGAAATGAGCTCCTGGCCATCGATACATGGGCGCAGAATGCCACGTGCTGTACAGACACCTCTCTGGAGAGGGCAGTGGCACCCAGTGTGCCTGTGGCTCCAGCCCTGCCTCGGGGCTTGGACTGGATTTGTTGGGCAGGACAGTGGGGCAGGACCCAGGCAAGACCAGGGCAGTGACACCTGGATGCTGCTGGGCTGCCAGTGCCTCCTCTTCCAGCCACGAGGAGGAAATCTAAATTGGCAAAGCAACTTGAGCTTCTACATGGCTGTTTCTGTGCTAAAAAAACCCAAAGCAGGCGAGTTTCTTCCCCATTTCTGCGAAGAGCACAGGGTCACCTCCCGGGCAGGCACAGAAGTGGTGCTGCTGTGTGGGGCTGGGAACCAGACCCTGCTTTGGTAACACTGACAGGGTTGTGTCAAGGCACAGGAGCCTGTGACATGGACCAAGGCAGGTGTTGAGGTTTCATGGACACTCTAGAGATCAGCAAATAAAGTAAAACAACACAGAGGAGACTTTTTCTATTTTTTTAAGCAGTTTATTATCCGGGGGCTGGTGCCACCAGCACAGCGAAGCACATGGCAGGTGACTGGCACATCAGAGAGCAGAACCCAGGATGACCTGGGTGAGACCCGATGGGTTCCCGTTCCCCGTGCTAGGGAGCAGTGAGTCGCCGGGCAGGGCTGGGGCCCCTCGGTGCCTGCGGGAGTGCAGGCAGGGGAGGGGGCTGCCCACACCCTGCCCACACTCCCTCCCAGCAACTCCTGGTCCAGCCCAAGCTCGTATGAGCTCATTCCTCCATTGATCTTTTCCCTGTCTATTTGAAGTCGGGCCAGCCCATTGGAGAGTAACTTGTGCTGCTGATTGATCCTGCAGGGATCAGGCAGGGACTGGCTCCTCATTAGCTCCTGGTTCATTAATAGAACTGCTAATGAAGTTTGAACTCCAAGGTCCAAATTCTGCTTCAGGCTATAGATTCCACTGGCACTTACATTAAAGACAGGTAGCTCCATACTCTGATAGGTGGCTGCGAGAGCCACGTGAGCGTGCCTGGCTGTCCTGGTGACGCATGAAGCACGTTCTATCCCAGCCCAGGCCCACGTTATGGCCCACAAAGCAGCTGTCTGAGAGCAGTGCGTTTTCCCTCCGAGAGCTGACTTGATGGTCTTCTGATTGCAGCATTAATGGGCTGTGGGGCGTCGCTCTCCGAGAGCAGGGGCCCGCTGTCCTGCTGGGAGCCAGCATCCCTCCCGGAGGCAGCTCAGCACAAGGTCTCCCGTACAATAAGGTAACAGGTGCATTTAGAGGAACCCAATCGGCTCATACCTATTCTATCGCATAAATAAAGTATCTAAAAAAATGGCACATTGCTGAATGCTCTCCCTAAGAGAGCTTCCTCCCAGACCTCTCCCACTACAAGGGCTCTCCTTACTCATTCACTTCCCGGTGGTTGTCAGCCTGCCCAAGAGCTGTCTTGTTTTGGCCATCAGCATCTCTCTGAAGTGGTCACCCATTAAGAAATAAAAAACAGGATTGATGGCACTATTTAGAAAGGCAAAGGGCCTCGTGATGACGTAAATGGTGCTGATGATTCCCTGCGTGCACTGAGAGACGTTCAAGGCCGGTATTCGGGAGGCGAGCCGGACGTTGCGCATGACGTGGTAGGGAGTGAAGAGCAGGGAGAAGATAACCACGGTGAGGATCACCAGAGTAAGGGGCTTCTCAAGGGTCAGGGCAGAACTGAGTTGCTCTCTCCTGTTTTTAAGAAAACGAACCATCTTCACGTAGAAGCAGCACATGATGAAGAGAGGGATGAGGAAACCAAAGACTGTCAGGAACATGCTATAGATGAGGTTTGTCGCGGGGTCTCCAGAGCTCGCGTAATCAAGACACTTGTAATCATTGGTGGGTGTTAGAGGCTCCAGGAAATGCACCAGAGGCAGCAGCTCCAGGATCACCCCAATCCATATGGCAACGGACACCATAACAGCTGTTCTCCTCTTCTGTAGGCTGTGGTCCCTGAAGGGGTGTTTTATGAGCATGTACCGGTCAACGCTGATAGCGGTGAGGAAGAGGATGCTGCTGTACAGGTTGGCATGCAGCAGGAATCTGTTGCTGTGGCACAGGATGCCCTCCTTTGCCCACTGATCTTGGGAGTAGCTGTTCACCAGTATTGGCAGAGTGCACAGAAATAACAAATCTGAGATGGATAAATTGAACAGGTAGATGTTGCCGCTTTTCCATTTTTTCAGGCAGAAAATATAGCCAAACACCACAATGGTGTTTCCAATGACGCCTAAAATGAACTCGAGGCTGTACATGGTGGAGAGATAATACTTTTCTAGTACTCTGTTCGTCAGCAAACACTCGCTGGTCTCGTTCACAGCCTGGAAAATCAAAAGGAAAATAATAGACACCAAACCCAAGTAAAAGATCATTGCACAGTTATTGTTTAATCGTTGCGGTAATCAGTGAATGCAGCCTGCTTCTTCCTTCCAGCCTAGAGGGTAAGTAGATATGTGACCTCAAACGTTGTCTCTCACACATGGGATCGGTACTTGCAGACACTGGTCAGAGTTACTGAACAAGATGAAAACTCACCTGAGCAAAGACCTCTGTGAGGAACTTGAAGCAGGAGCATCACCTGAATGAAGGCGTCAGTCACGACGCGCCAGCTGCCGCTTGGCCAAGCCCAGGGCAGTGCCGGGGCCAGGAAAGTGAAACCAGCCCGTGGGTGCCCTGCCAGTGCCTCGTGGAATCATCTGCCCCTGTTACCCAATGCTGGTCCCGTGGGTCCTCCCTCGTCACTGAGGCAGAGGTTTGCTGACGAGGCTGGTGAGGGGTGAACGCATCGGTGGCTCTGACAGCGCTGCTTGGAACTCGTTAGGAAGCCAGGAGACATGTCTTTGCTAAATTAACCCAGCCCTTCACCGAGCACTTTGTGCACTTTGCTGGTAACTGGGTACCAGAATTGCACAGAGGATGGAGCACATCTGTGCATTCTGCCACAGCTTTCTTGGAAGCTGCATCACACATGAGCTTGCTTTCTTTCTAAAGGCTGGTTCAAAAATGCTATAGGGAATGAAATAGAGCAGGATCTCAAGTGTTTACTCCTCTCCCTCCTCAGCAAAGCCACCTGCCCCTGCTGCAGGACTCAGACAGCTTTTGGTCAGAGCCTTGGATAAAGTGTCAGCAAACAACTGGAAAGCAGGGAAAACGAAATGCCAGAAACTGGGATATAGATCAAAACTGAACTCAAGCTAAGGTTAAGCATTGCCAAAGGTGCTCTGGTGTCAAGAACTTGTTCGCAGGTCTCTGCCCTCAAAGAACTGTATTTCATTTTGAAGGGAGATCATGAGGCAGAACAAAAACTTTATAAAGCTATTTCCATCAAGTCTCTACACTTACTCTGTGCCCCCCAGGAGACAGAAACGCTACAGAGAGTGCTCGCTCTGCTCGGAGTGACCTCACCTGCAGCACCTGCCGAGCCCTGGCTGCTCGGCTCTTGAGGAGAAACTCAACACCTTAGTGAGATTCTAAATCTAGAAAGCACATCACAGTCATTAGCTCTTTAAATAGCAATAATAATTTAAAAGTTCAATATTGACAGACACATTAATTTAGCAAGCTGTTAGAAAAAGGCTGATGGATCACTTAAGGTAAGAAGGTAAAGCAGTTAAAAGCCCACTCAGAAATGGGCTTGGTAGAGGAATAGAAGAGGCTGCCCAGCACTGGACCCCTTACCATGCCCCGGGCTGTGGGTGCTGCCTCCCCGCTGGCGCTCCAGGTCCCGGCAGAGCTCTGGGATCCCGGTGCAGCCCCCGCCGCTGTCACGCCGCGTTTGCGCAGGGTTCAATCATTAATGAGTCAAGGCGAAGGCGGGATCTGTTTGCCTGAGCTGCCGAGATGCAAACAACACTTCCCCTTCACAGGAACCCGTTGGGAAACCAGCCGGGCCGGGCGGAGGGAGAGGGCACCCACTGCTCCCATCCCATGCCCCGAGAGAGAGCCAGGGCTCTCTGCAGGAGGGCAGAGCTGGTGCAAAGAAGAACACTTAGTTTTCATACAGTAACACATCACCACCACTCCAAAGCTCGCTGCTTTATGCAGCATCACTACGTAAATCATTGGCAAAGGTAAAAATATAATAAATGCTAATGCAGAAGGATCAAACCCCACAGTGACTAATTCCACCCCCTCTGCCGTGGGCAGGGACACTTCCCCCATTCAGCCTGGCCTTGAACATCCTCAGGTATGGGGCAGCCACAGCTTCTCCTCACTTTTTTCCCCCCATCCTCTTTATTGTGATGTACATCACAGTCAGCAAATATTAACCCTATTAATATATATAAAAAGCTATTGTAGCTTTTCTCTGTGGACAAGGCCAATAAATCAGCTCATATTTATCATTATGGAAGCTGATTTAAAATTTCCCTCATGGCTAATAATCAACACAGGCTTCTCATTTACCAGCTTTTAAATATCTTGTTCATTCAGGCAACTGCTGTTGCACTGAAGGATAAAATAGGTCTGAACAAATGGAGCTTTTCTTCCTTCCTGCTGCAGTAACTCCTCAGAAAACTGGTGAGGGAGCAAGAACTGCTCCTTCACGTCATTTCAGTAGTTTAGATTGGTCCCTGCTTTACAGCTCTGACTATTGCATCAGTTGACTGTGTTCCTAAGCAGTTTTCTAACCCTTCGTTATTTTGAGGCTCTCCCAGTCACACAAACTGGCCCCTGTAATCCCGCTGCCTTCCAGCAGCCCTATCCCTAATAAACACCCGGGCCGGGGGTGCCAGCAGCAGGCTCTGGGGTTGCTGCAGCATTCGGCGCTGGCACTCCACGCCTGCTGCCACGGGCCGTGCCCGGCGGCTCCCAGCACTCCTGGCACGGCCGGCCGGAGCCGTGCTGGCTTCTGCTGGGGAAGTTCCACCCCGGGCTCCAGCCAGCCTCGGCGGGAGGAACCGGAATGAAACCCCAGAGCTCGATGGGGTAACCCCTGATGGCAGCGCTGGGGCCCCTCCCCGAGCCCTTCACGGGAACAAGGGGCTGAGTGCACGGGGATCAACTCAACCAACACTTCCAAAAACACCAGAAACCCACGAGTATTGTCAAATTCTGGGGTTTGGGGTTTTGGTGGTGGTTTGTCGGGTTTTGTTTTGTTTTTTGGTTTTTTTAACCAGTGTAGTACGTGAGCAAAACATAAAAGATTCTTAGGAAATGGGTGATGGGGAAGTCCTGACTGGTGGGGACACTTCGAGAATGCTTTGTTTCCTCCTTGACTCACTCGAAAGCATGAGCCCCATTCTCTTCATACACCTATCACTGCACCCTGTGGTAGGAGGGTCTGTGATCAGTCTCCCTGTGCTTGGTCATCCTTGGAGGGTTTGATCCTTGCAACCAGAGCTGGCTCCAAACTGGGCTGTGAGCCCCTCCGTGGCGAGGCTGAGCCTTGTCCTTGACTGTCAACCACCAAATCCCATGCTCCCTTCAAGGGAAGGCTTTTGGAGTTGTACCAAAGCCTTCCCTTGTGGTGGTTTGTCCTGTTTTCTGGTGTGGATAAATGGTTTACTTACTGCAGCTCCAGCCTCTCCTGCCAGCAACATCAATAGTGCAGCTTTCCCTGTCTCATTTTTGCCTCACCAGGCATTTCAAATCCCAAAAGTCTATTCTAGGAACCTGAACAAAGCACACAGCCCAATCAATCATGAGTCCATATTTAGGTGCTGGTGCTTAAAAGACATTTACTTCTGGTTCCAAGAGAGTCCTATAAAAACACACAAGGGAAGGTTGGCAATTTTTGGCTGGCATTGTTTCTTAGAACATAAATTTCTCTTCTGCCTTGCAGGTAGGCATTCAGCGTCCCTGACGCAGCTGATGCCTGAGCCACACTGGAGGAAACACAGCATTGGTGGCAGCGTGGACAGGGAGGGTGCCCCAGGTTAGCTCCAGCTGGGCTGGCACGGGCACCTCCAGCACCCCTGAAGGGAGGCAAAGCCAACTTAGCCCAGCACTTCAGCCCCGGGCTGCTCTATCAGCAACGTCCCAGTGCTGCAGGGCAGGAGAACAACCAAAGCCAGCCTGGGTCACAGCAGGGAAACCTGCTGAGGGATGTGATGCGGGCATGTCCCCTCCAAATCAAACAACACAACCATCCTCCCTAAGCAGTCTCTTAAGCAAGGTCGTCTTCCTGGAAACCCCAACTGGGCTCATTCCAGTAGCATTTACAACCCAGAAATGCCCATCCCAGGGAATATTCTTGTGGACATGACCCTAAAACTGTATAGAAAATCAGACCAAAGGTGTTACCTAGCAAAACCCCAAAGCCCAGCTTCCTCAGGAATACTAAGAGGCTGTGAATTAACTCCAAATGTGGGAGGAATAGAACTGCAGTGGAACCGCCTCTGCCAGCAGACAGGAGCCCAGCCTGTGGCTGAGCGCTGGGATGTGCTGGCAGTGCTGCGCAGAGACCCGAGGAATAACTCCCAAACACTCTGGGAGGGAGCACACGTGCACAGATGTGCATCCAGAGGGCGTGCAAAGATGCAAAGAGAGACCTCCTCCACCACTGCCCCTTCCCTCCTCGACAGCCCGGCCCAGCACCACCCTGTCCCCATCCCCAGTAACAGCAGGACTGAAACCGGGGGCTGTCTGCAGCGGCCACCCTTGGGCTGCAGCACACCTGCTGCTGCTTCCCCGTTAATGGGACACTTGAGTCCCAAAACACATTGCACTGGAATCAAAGACAAGTTTTATAGTTATATTCAACTTAATAAAGATGAAAACCAGCAATCATCCCATACACATTCCATCTGAACAGGCCGCACACACTCAGGAAAAATAACCCAGAATTATTGAAGATTCAGTACCTTTTATGCGAAAGGAAAGCAGGATACACGAAGTACCTGCTCAGTGTTTGATTTGCTTAAACCAACAGCCAGCCCCTGCATTCATGCTCCAGTCACAAGTTTTAGGTTTATATTTAACACACGAACCATTTACACAGAGGTTATTTGTTCCACACAGACAGCTGAACTATGTTTTTCTCAAGCCTATAAAGCTACTAAGCTAATTTTACTTTTAAGAAATCATGTGTAAAATCTGATAAACAATTTTAAGGACAATTAGAACACCTAGTACATGACTTAACAGGTAAGTAGAGCACAGACCACGCAGCAGTGCTATCGTAAGGATGGGACCTTCACAGCTTCCTTTTACCAGTGAATATCCAGTGCTGGTTTGTTTCATTATTTTCTGCTAGTTCAAGGATTAAAGAAAGCAAGCAGGAGTAAGACAGGTGCTTAAAAAAAAACCCCACAACACAACAGAAAACCCCAAATAAACAAACCCCCCAAAACAAACAAACAAAGCCCAAAACACTTGCACAATTTTTCAGCCATCCCACTGGGTTTCCAAGTGTTTCCCTCCAGCTGTGCAGGGCAGGAACAGCAGCCCCAGCCCAGCCTGCGGTGGGCAGGTCCCTCCAGCTGCCCTGAGCCTCCTGCAGTCAGGTCCCGGTGCTTCCGTTCACCCCATCACCCCTGGCAGCAGCAGGGCCCTGCTGCCACATCCCACAGAGCCAAAGGGGACAGGAGTGAAGCAGCCACCAAGCACGTCCCGCGTGCCCACAGTGACCCAGCCCTTCAGCACACACCCTGAAGCTGTTGTGATGGGAAGAAAGAAGCAGCAACAGAGACAAGACACCAAATCCCAGAGGCTGCAGGGCCAGAAGAGGAACCCCAGGGCAGTCCTGGCAGTCTGGGGGTTTGAGGCTCAGATGACAGCACTGGAAGAACGTGGGGTTTAGGATCAGACCGATTTCCTGCCAGGGAAGATGGGAAATGCTCTAGTCCCAACACCGCGGGCATCGCGAGGGAGACGGCGATCACGGCCAAAATCCAGCACCGCTCCTGCGTCCCCAGTCACAGCTGGCGGGCGTGAGGAGGGCAAACAGGGCACCGTTTCCAGCTCACAGATTCTCATTTAGCCAGGCCACGTATGTGCTGAAGAGCCGATGCCCCACAGCCAGCTCGAACGGCCACAGGATGAACATCATGGCCCCGTGGAAGGCGTCCTTGGCGTGGTGGTGCGTGACGGGCACGCCGGCGGCGCGGAGCCGCTCCGCGTACATCACGCCGTCGTCCCGCAGCACGTCGTGCTCGCAGGTCAGGATGTAGGCGGGGGGCAGGCGGCGCAGCCGGGCGTCGCTGGCCAGCAGCGGGGACGCACGTGGGTCCAGGAACCCGGGGGAGTCGCGAGCCAGCCTCGCGCCGCCGAAGGCAGGGCCGCCGTACTCGTGCGCCCGCCGCATCTCCGCCGGCAGCAAGCGGCTCCAGTTCACAAACTGGAACAGGTGCCCGGACTCGGCGGGGACGTGCCTGTTGGAGGCCATGGCCTCCCTGAGGGCGGGGGCCGACGTGAAATACTCGCTCCAGAACCTGACCATCAGCGACCTGGGCAAGAGCGGCTTGTCGTCATTGTCTCGGTAGGACGGCAGATCCAGGTCCAGGGCCTGCAGAGCAGGGTACAGCAAAATCTGAGCTTTGAGCTTGGTTTTGACTTCAGGGTCCTCCAACAGCTGCAGAAAAAAAGAAAAACCATTGCAAAGAATCAGTAAAGGTGTTGGTTCTCCCACACCGACAGATCATCTGAAGTAAAGAATTAAGACGTACATTTTGCAACATGAGCAAAATAAAATTATCAATGAAACCAGGATAAAGAAATTCTGAATCTATAGGCAGGTCATCTAAAACAGCATGCTATAATAAAAATTCTCAAACATCAAATATATTTTCATTTTATTTCTTATATTGATTTTTGGGGAATACTCTTTTTGAAATTTTGATACTTTCTGAAGTATTAACAGAAGATTTTCTATAGCTACAGAAAATTTCTATTCTTACATTGTGAAACTTTCAGGTTTCTGGATCTCCTCGTTTCACGCAATTTAGAGCTTGTCCATCTCTTTGGTTTTCAACCCTGAGATGCTACAACTCAAGCAATTGCAATTCTGTGCATTTTAGAGATGTAACAAATAAAATGTGATGAATTGAACATTGTAATTTCTTATATGTCAACCTTTTCCCCCCTTCACTAATAAATTTTCCATTTTCTCCCTCATCTTCTGCCTTCAGCATCCACAGCAAATTCACCACCATTCCCAGTGTTTCGTTACAATCCAAACAGCTTCTCAAGAGAGCAACAACATCGTGCTGACTTCATTTAATAACGCTGGAGGAGAAGTGCAAAAGGCACCAAACTGTATGATCAGACACTGCAACGTTTACCGAGGGGTTTTTTGTTTGCTTGTTTTCCCTGCTATTTACGTCTTCATGAGTCACGCAGGTAAAATTCCCTTTTCAAACATCATACCTAGCCCAGTCAACATGTGCTTAAGGTTAGAGTGATGTATGCCCCAATTAGAGGGCAGAGAGCCTTTTTTAGGGGACAGAAGTCTGGGTGGCACTAAAGCTCCTCCAATGCCATTGAGGGGCTCAGGCACAGCCGCTTGCCTGCTCCCTGGAGCCCTGTGACAACCCCGCAGGCTGCGTGACGTCCTGTGGGCACAGACCACGGGAGCAGCCTGTGCTGTGAGCTACGCTTTTGTTTAGTGGTCGTGAAACTACAAAAACAATGATTTTGAGCTTGCAAAGCAGCCTTGTTGTACCTGCTGTGCCACGGCCGCGGCCAGGTTGCCCCCGGCGCTGTCCCCGGCCACGCAGACCCGCGCGGGGTCCACCCCGTACTGGGACAGGACCTTGCTCTGGAGGAAGAACTTGGTCACCGAGTACACGTCTTCAAACGGGACGGGGAAACGGTGCTGAGGGGCCAACCTGTAGCTGGTGGAGGCAAGAGAAGCGTGTTAGTACCTGCTGTTAATAGAGAGCAGGGCTTGCTCGCATCTCCCTGTTGGGGGATGTTTATTTCTGCACCCAGAGAAGCGGGAACTGTCTATCCCAGAGGATCCACTTTATTACCCACCCATCTTTACAAAGCCAAAGTAGCCACCAACCACAATTCACCACTGTCACCCTGGCAGCCTCTGTTCAGAAACCTTTTTAAGTCAGCAGGAAAGCATGTGATCAAATACAGAAACATTGAAAAAGCAGATCAATTGAAACAGATTAATTTACTCCAAACCCTCATCCCATCTAGAAGGAGAATATCTCTTACTTGACTGACACCACGACAGCATTTAGCTCGTTCGAAATCCGCCGAGACATGTGATCATAGGATTTCATGCCTGAAATGAAACCCCGGTACGTGTGAGAATGGACACACACACAGAACTGCCTGTTCCTCTTGGCAGCAGCTGCCAGGTGACTTTCCCAAACCACCCCCAGCTTTTAACTGGTGACACACCAGTCCCCCGCCCCTCCCTGTGGCAACTCCCACAAAACAAAAGGCAGCACTTGACAGGACTGTGGAGATCTTTCCCGCAGAGCCATGGCAGCGATGCAGCAGAGCTTACCTGCGTCTCCCAGGCACCAGCCCCCACCGTGGAAGTAGACCATGGCCCTCCTGAGCCCGCCAGGTGCCCTCCTGGGCAGGTACAGGCGGACAGGGACGTTGTTGAACTCTGTGTCTGTCACAGTGACGTTTTCATCGGGGGTGGGAGCAACGAGCTCGAGAGTTGTGATGAGCCTCATGCCCTCCATGTAGTGCATCAGCCCCAGCACATCAACTGCCTCGGACTAAAGCACAAGACAAGGGGAAACTGCTTCAAGTGCAGCCTTACTCTCAGATTAAATTCCCATGAAGCCATTTGATGCTCTGTACAAACCTGTGAAGTTGCAGCAGAGGTCAGTACAACCGGCCGGGGCGTACCCGTCTGATCGGAACCCGGCAGTGAAACGAGCACTCTGTGGCACGCGCTCGCACCAGCTGCCAGCAAGGCCAGAGCCCAGCCAGAACCGGGGCTGCTGGTTTGTGCCCACACTCAGGCTCCTGCTCGGTGTTGTTGTGGGTCACCTCCGCAGCCCAGTGTCCGGCTCAGTGACCCAGCAGCATCAGCACGGACATCGTGCCACAGAGAGCCACCAACAACCACCCACAGCTCCTGGCCTGCTGCTGGCACCAGCGTGGCGTGGGGACAGCCCAGGGAACGCACTGCGGAGAGCCACCCACGGCTCCTGCACTGCTACCAGCACCTTGGCTCCTCCACCACCACCCCCGGCCATGGGATGTGACCCCCTTCCCACCCCAGCCTCCTCCCTGCCTCATCACACCACAGCTGAAACAATCAAGTAACAAAGACAAGTGCTTACATGTTATCTGAAGGTGCAACAGAAGAAATTCAGAGCAGGTTTGAGTTTTAAAAGAGAGAAGATAGCCAAGCCTGGCGCAGACCCTGTTTGAAGTTTGGCTTCCAAGAGATGCTCTATTCTCCCCAGGAAGAATGTGAAACCCCCACACTGTAAGTGGCCACCGGCTGAGAGGTGTAACCTCTAGCCTTCAGACTGTGATGGTGTAAGTCATACAGTCTGACCCTGCTTGTTGTATTTTTTTTCCTTCAAACTGTATTTAAATCAACTGTTTAATCATCATCTACATATAACCAGGTTTTGAGCAACCTGGTCTAGTGGAAGGTGTCCCTGACCTTGGCAGGAGGGTGGAATGAGATTAAATTTAAGATCTTTTCCAACCCAGACCAGTCTGGGATTCTGGGATTCCATGATAAAACCTTCTTTTTCAGGAGTTAGAATAGCACACAGCTCAGCCCTTGCTGGCGGTCTTTGACAGCGATTGTCACCACATTTTTGAGTCACCTCTTTCTGAAGGCTTGGAGCGGGTGATGCCAGGAGGAGCCCTGCCAATCCCAGTGTGCTGGAATTGGGATGGAGATGAGTGGGCAGGCCCTGGCACACTGCAAAGGGAACCTCAGGTCCTTGCCATCAGCTCCATGAAAACAAACACATGCATACGTGCCAGAACTGCCGTTTTAGCCACAACATTTACACAGTTTACATAAGTATTTCTCAGCTGTTGTTTTTTCCCCAAGGATAAACATCTTGAAAAAACAAATATATCAGTCAAAGTGACTCCACCGAGCTTGTGAAAGCCCCGTGGTGGGAGGAATTCCCTGAGCCCCAGCACTGAGGATTTCCAGTGCTCTCAGAGCTGTGTTTTCCACAAGTGTACAATTTACATTGTGGAAAACCACTGGGCTGCTGCCTGCGGTTCCCAGGCCATTATCAATGAAAGGAAATTGTGCCCTCATCTGAAAATCCTCATTGTCCCAGTGTGAGATTATTGGGTGTTATGAGTCACAGGAAAACCAGCCACTTTGGGGTTTGGGATCCTTGTGCTTTGGAAAGCATCTTCCCCAGTCACTTCCTCCCTCTCCAGAGAGGAGCACTGCAGCAGGGACAAACCCTCCAAAACCCACGGAGAGGGAAGGGAGCCTGGCTGTGCCTGGGCAGGGGCAGTGCCCACACAGCTTCCAGCAGCTCAGGTTTCCAGAGGGACAGCAGCTGGGACGAGGCACCCTCGGGGGACACTCCCCATCAGCCCAACACGGACACAGGCAGCTCGTGAATGGGGCTGGAAAGGACCCGAGTCTGGCTTTCAGTGCCTGGAGCTGCGCTGAGGAGGGAGGGAGCTTTGGGAGGATGTCGCAGAACCACCGCAAAAACATTGTGTTGTGTTTTTTACCTTCTTCAGGTGTTTCAGACCAAGGGCGGGGGGCACTTCCCAAAAGACCTGAAGCATTTTGTGCTCAAGCACCACAGCAAGCGGCAGGCTCGTTCTCAGAGGCAGCACAGGGACACAGGACTTGAGCACCAACAGGCAAAGGGAGACATTCCCAGCCTCCCTGCTGCAAAGAGGGGGCACGAATGGACTCTGGGCACACCAGTGACACCCAGCAGGGCTGCCAAGGGCCTACCACAATGAAGGGGATGGAAATTTGCCATGTTGTGGTGCTCTTGGCACACCCTTTTGGGAGCTCGGAGAGGATTCTGCTGATCAGGAATGCTCGGGTGTGGCATTTTTTTTGTTCAAACCAACACCAGGGAGTCAGAAAGACTAAAACAGGGTCCCCCCTGCAAACACAGACCTGCCGCAAGTGACCACGAGTCGCTGCCCTGCAATTGGACGGCCATTCAGGATATACTCAGGACAATTTCGAGCCACCTCAGATCCAATTTGCAGTAGTGCAGCTCCAGGGAGGCTGTGTCTGTCTCCGTCCCTTGGCATTGTGGTTTCACAGGAGACCAGAGCACAGTTACGAAATGCCTGCCCTCAGCAGGGGAATGGGCTCAGGCTTCCCAGGACAACAGGCACCACGGACACGGCTCCACGTCCCAGTGAAAACACACGATCCTCGCACAAAGAGGATGCTCCTGCTGCCGGCAGTGCCGTGCTGAGGTGACAGAGGTGACACTGTGACCGAGCAGGCACCAGGCGTGCCCGGGCAATGAGCTGCCCGTGGCCGCCCTCCTTGCAGGCTCCTTCCAGCAGGGGATTTAGGAGGGGAAGCAGGAAGGCAGCGCACCAACACTGCAGACTACAGTGTCTTGCTCACCACTGTCATCTTCCACCACCTCAACCCCCAAAATCAAAACAAGAGAGCAGCAAAGAGTCCCTAACACACCAAAAACCCCCTCATCCTCCCTCCTCCTGCAGACAGCCCTAAAAAAGGTACCCCCTGCCAACAAGGGCTCTCTCACACAGAGATGTTGTTTTGTGTAGTTTCCAGACTTATTCTGTCAGTGGATTTCCATGAAACCACAAAAATCAACAGAATGTGAGAGCTGCCCTAGTCTTCCCTCCCCTGACACCCAGCCCTGCCGAGGGAGCTGCGCACGCAGGAAACAGGAGTGGTTCGGGCAGCAGTGCTTCAGCTGCACAGGACTGTAAAGCCAGAGAAATTTGTCTGTGCTTGTCGATCCACAGTCACCTCCCACGTCTCATTCTGGTTACTCTGAACGGCCCTTTCTCAAGGCTGCAAGATCAAATCTTTTCTACATTTCTTTATATCATAGTCACAGTAAGTTTAGTGCTTCGTTTCAGCTACTCCTGCCCCTCAGTCGGTGTGACACCGTACCTCTGTGCAGCAGGACACGCATGTATTGCCGTGTCCGTGAGCCCCAGAGGCTCGAGAACCCCCCTGGCTCCGCAGCTCTGCCCCCCCAGCCCCCACCACCTCACCAGGTGCCCCACGGCCCTGAAGGCAGCCGAGATGAGCATCACTGTCCAGGGCTCCGCCAGGTCCTCGGGCAGCGGGGTGTAGATGTAGTAGCCGAGGAGGGCTGTGAGCAGGCAGAGGCAGAGCAGCCTGGCTCCCATCCTTGCAGGCTCCGCTCCGGCGCTGGTGGGAGCAGC
>VZTI01002702.1:717145-754951 GCA_013397865.1 Struthidea cinerea
GCCGCACGGTGACAGCCAGCTGCGGGCAGCCGTGCTGGATATCCCGGAGCGATGAGCTGAGCTCTCCAAGGCGGAAGCCCAACCAGAGCTCGGGACACAGCGATGCCGCGGGGCAGCGGCTCGGGCAGAGCCCAGCTCGCAGGGATGCCCGGGGGGACCAGCCCAGGGCAGCCCCCGGCCCGCTGCCACCCCTCAGGCAGTGACTGGCACCTCGTGCCCTGGCAAAGGCACCTTTGCCTCGCACAACACACCAACCCCTTGTGCAATAGTAGCGTTGGCAGACCAAAAAAAATAATATTCTACAGTCCAGTGCATCTGGTTAATATTTGACAGAGCAAATTTAATTGCCACTATTCTCAGACTTAAAAGATTTCTAGTCATCTTCCAGAGGCAACCACTTCTGCACAGGGTGGACAGGTAAGAATGAATTCAAACAGGCAATAATTTGACCAAGAAAACACTACAAGTGCAGGCAGGCACACAAGGAGGGGTGAAAAAAAGAGCTGCAGCACTAGAAACCCTGCTCTAGAGATAATTGAGGGTTTTACCTTTTCAGTTTAAAATTGATTTCTTTTGCTGTAGTTCTACCAACAGCAAATCAGCACAGCCTCGTGCTCTCTCAGGCTGAGCAGCCTGTGGGGCTGGAGCACCCTTTGCAGGAGGAGAGCATGAAACACCACAGAAGGCTGAAAGCTGAACCGTGTGCCACCAGCCCAAACACGGATGAAGACTGGCCCTTAGCCAAACTTTCAGACATTTCTTTAAGTTCTGGGCACCTCCAACCTATTCACGTATTTTAAAAATCCATCTCTCTCTCCTCAGTCCTTCTGCAGCACAACAGCCAGTGAAAGCACAATGTTCTTGACCTCGCTCCACCAAAACCAAGAGAGAATACAGCTCCATGGGCACTTCACCTGCCCTGGAGACCAGCACCAGGCGCTGGGCAGAGGGACAGGTGAGCCCATTCCAGCGCCGGTGAGGGTGGCCTGGCCCTGGGTCCCAGCACAGTGACACGTGTACACGTGGGGCTGGGCACAGACCAGCGAGCCCATCTCCTCTTATCGAGGGCTGAGAGGTAAAACATAGGTAAAGGAGCCAGATTTCAGGTGGCATGAGAAGACAAGGCAGAGCTGAGTGATGGGGAATGCAGGACAAAGTCCTCTCCTGCCCCGTCCCTCCCCAGGAGCAATGGGAGCTCCCAGGACAGCTCTGGGATGGGCAAACAGCACAGAGGAAGATGAGGCCAGACTTGGAACCACCACAAAACTGGTGTTTTACTCTGTTGCACTTAGGGAAGGTTTCCCACACTCGTTCCATGCTGGTCTCCAGATGGAAGCATGGCTGTGCAGCGACAGCCTGGGCTCCCTCTGTTCCTGCCCTGAGGTCACCCTTGGCTTAGGCAGGAGCTCACAGTGCTTAACCTACAAAGACCAGCATTTAATGTCTCATCTCTGTCAGAGCCACTCCCCTGCCCTCCAGTGATCCACCCCAGCAACCTCCCCGAAGCCAGAGCACTCCCAGATAAATGAAGTCATAAACTGATTTACCCAAAGGAGCCCTACAGCATCAGCTGCAATATGGAAATGCCCATATGCCAATTTTATTAGAGCCCTTTCAGTCAAAGGGACCAGCTGGGACAGCACAAGACCTCTCTCAGACAGGGGATGAGGTGCCAAATGAAACACGTGGGTGTTAAAATCCAGATCAATCCCGTGCAGTGATTACCCTTCGTGCCTCACCCCAGCAGCAGTCCCCGCACTGCCAACACCGTCCAGAGCCCGCACCAGCACCCACCACTGCTGTGCATCACGTGCTCTCCCACTGCTCACAGCTTTCTAAAGCAAACAAGCATTTGGTTTAGTCGTTTTCCGCCTTATTTATTTCATTAAGTAAGGCTGGACGGAGCTTGGAGCAACTGCTCTAGTGGAAGGTGTCCCTGCCCATGGCACATGGGTGGAACAAGATGATTTTAAGACACCCCCCCAAACCAAATCATGCTGTAGTTGTATGAGGATGAAACCTCACCTTGCTGCCCTTCCTGCACACAGTGTACCAAGAGCCATGCAGCATGCCCTGCTTTCCACCCTCTGCACTTTCATGTAGCCCAAGGTACTGATGTTTCAGAAAAAAATTAATGCAAAGTTAAGCAGACTAAAGCCAGACTTAAAACTGCAATGGGAAGAAGAGCCAGCATGTCACCCTGCTCAGAGCCAGCATCCCCTGCATCCATGTGCTCCACGACACGGACAATCAGAGCTAGAATTGCCTGCCACTGCATATTGTTCAGCCGTGGAGAGAGTGGCATGGACTCAGTCAGGCACTGACCTGCCACCTCAGTAAGTCAGCCCAGCAAAAAATAAGTGTTGCAACATCAGATTGAGTTTTCAAGTTGTGGTTTGGAAAGGAGAAATGTGTGGGTTTACAGCCTTACATCTTGTTTGCAACAGTAATCCAGGCTTACAACCTTACATCTGTTTCTAACAACAATCCTTCTTCCCCCCTCTTATGCCCCTGTTGCATTTCCGCTTACTGCACTCTCACAGCGTCACAAGCCCTTGCTTTGGCTGTCAGTCACAGAATCGCTCAGGCTGGAAAAGCCCTCCAAGTCCATTGAGTCCAACCATCCCCTCAGCACTGCCCAGGCCACCACTAACCCATGTCCCCAGGTGCCACGTCCACACGGCTTCTAAGCTCTCCAGGGATGGGGACTCTGCCACTGCCGTGTGCAGCCTGTGGATGTTACTTCCCAGTGTGCAATCTAAGCCCGCCCTGAGGTTGAGGTGTCCTGCACTACCTCGTGTCCTGGGCACGTCACTGGTGTGGCCCTGGCTGAACCGAGGTGTGCTCCTGGCAGCGATGGCATCCCCGGGCAGCCCTGCTGTCTCACAGACACCGAGTTTTGTACGCCCACCCTGAGAAGGGTCCCGTCTTTCTGGGGTCTGGAGTGACAGCTGCCCAAAATAGCACCGAGGGCTGGCAGGGCCACGCGGGCCCCACGTCTGGGCAGGTCTGTCACACCCCGGTTACCCGGACAGGTGATGGGGTCGGGGCAGCCAGCACCCCACTGCTGCTGGGGACAGAGGTGACAGGCTGGGGACAGCCAGCCCTTGGTGCCCAAGCCCCTGGCAGGGCTCCGGGGGTGAGGGATGGAGACGGGGCGTTGAAGGGCAGTAACATCCCAGCCCAGGGACCGGTGGCAGAAGCTTCATCAGGAGGGGGGCAGATGTGCCAGGCACCGCTGGGGGCTGCAGCCATCGTACGGGCTGAGGGGAACGCAGAAATGCTGCGGGTTGTTACCTCTACAGCTACACACCGGAGCGAGGGGTTTGCGCCCGAACCAAGTGTTTCAGGAAAGGAAGGGAGAAGCCACCGGGAGGCAGTGCAGCCCTGCAGACGGTCTCCCTTCCACCCGAGGGACCTCAAAACCCGCGAGCACCAGTTCTGGCGGCCCTTCCCTCCTGGCGGGGCAAGGACAGGCTGTGACAGGCACCTGGAGACTCAAAAAGGGGGAAAGGTGCACAGCACAGCACTGGAGCCACTGAATGTTGTCCACATTTGCCTTCAGACAATCAAGTTGCAACCTTGTAGTAAAAAGCAAAAATTCCTTATTCTGCCCTTTAATGCCTCTGATGGACACCCACTGACTGGTCAGTACAGTCAGAGCAGCTGAAAATACCCCTTGAATCCGGGAACAGCTTTTGGGTTGATATTCCGAAGCCAGTACTAGATTTCATATCACTTCACTAAGCTTCAGTTATTTCTGCTTTCTTTCTTCATTATTAGTATCTGTGCTTTTTAATGACGCTCACAGGACTGAAAACTGGCCTGTTTCTATGAAATGAAGGGATGGAATTCACAAGACATTTTATACAAGAGAATTTGGGTACTGCCTTTTCATCTGTTGCTTATTACCAAATTGCAAGTTGTATAAATGGAAACAAATGTCATCTTTGACAACTCATACCCTGAACTGAAAAAAGCAATTCTCTGAAACTTCATTAAGCAGAAGTGTAGCACATGCAGTATTTCTGAACAGAAGACAAAGCAGCAGCTCCAGAAACATACTGGGTTCATGAAGGCATTAAAGTATCCAATAAAACCTCTTCCAACTCTGTCCAAAATGAACATTATTATCAGGATAAGATAACAGGGGTTTTCAAATAAGTCAGTGTTTTGCTTTGATGCTTTCAAACTGAAATCTTGTTTTCAAACATGCAACTTTTACTGTTTGGCAGGAAGGCAGCCACAGTTTTCCTTTTCACTCTTTCTGTTCCAAGTGGAGCAACAGGCTCAGCGGAGCAGAGCTGCTCCCTGGGTGCACGAGGGTATCTCACTCTGAACCAGCACAGCTACTGCTTTGGAGGCAGATCAGGACAGAAACCCCCTCACTGAGCACACACAGAACCAGGATCTACACACACTCCCAACCACCTCCACTGGTTTTCTCTGCTACAATGAAGTTTGTGGATCAAAGTAATTTAAGAAACCCGAACTTATAACAGGAATTTCATCTAGCTCACACCTCCCATTGCCCACTTCTCAATGTTCACGTAGCTCTAGTTCTCATGCAGTTTCCCATTTTTACAACAATAAGCACAATTCCTGAATTCTGGATCCAGCAGCAGCTTGCTGGAGTTAGATTTGCCATCCTGGGGGAACAGAGACTGGCAGAGAAGGAACCTGAGGGACAGTCAGCAGGAATCTTACACAAAGTTGAAGCAGTACATTTGAAAAAATAATTGATAGAATTGAAGCCCAAGGCAGTCACTTGGGAAGGGGAACGAGCACCTGAAAGACCGTGAACAGGAAAGAGACCATTTGGAAATGTTTGCAGCAAGAGGGGGGTTGGGTTTGTTGACTCAAACACGTCTCTGGCTTTGTGAATGCACATATGTACACAAGCAGCAGCACATGCTAGAGGCTGAATTCTGAAATTAGTGACACTTTGGAATTGCAGAGTCACCAGGCATGAGGAACAGGAGAGACTTTATCCAACCCAGAGGTTCACAGCTTCTCCAGTTGAGCTGCAATGGCACTGGGGGGATTAAGCTGCTGCTAAAGCAACAGAGCTCTGAAACGGAACTGCAATAGCAAATGAGAAAAAAAAAAGCAGGATGAAATCCAGGACTGAGCTTCTTTTGCTGTTTATCTTTGCAAATGAACACTTTGAGATGTTTTTGAAGAGTATATCTAAGATTATACAGAGTTCTGTCTGCTCTGGGGTGCAGGAGACCAGCTCTACCCCAGTGCTCCAGGACGGCCCCATTATTCCAGGCTATACCCGAGGTCAGGGAAGTGATTGCAGGTTTGTTCTGATAGGACAAACTACAAATTGAGGGAGGGCAGCTCCTGACTCACACAGATCCCAGGGGTCGGGAGGGTGTCCAGTCTGAGACCAGTCACTGGAATGGGATTGTCGGGTGTGGGTCGGGTGTCTCTCTCCTCAGAGACACAGAGCCTGTGCTGCCAAGGCACCCTCGGGGTGCTGGGAGCAGCCCGGTTCCTCTCCAGCCCTGCGGGGGAAGGCAGCCCGTGCTGCACAGCCCGATGCCATGTTGCTCTCACTGCCCTCCCCACTCTTTTCTCCAAAATTAGGAAAAAAGGAAAGCGAGGACGGGGATTCCCATGTGCTGGGAAGACTCCGATATTGCTGTTAAGCAGATAAAGCCATGGTGAACAGGACTAGCAGAAAGTAACCATTTACACTGGATCTAATATTTATTAAACCAAATATGCAGCTTATGTCCCAGATATGGGACTTCCACTGACACGGAGATAATTACATGACTTGTGCTGAATGAGTACAGTGCCTTAGGGAAAGTGTGGACTCTTGGGACACAGTTTGCCCCTCAGGTGCATTGCACATTTCCCCCTCCACAGATCTCTCTTACCCTGTTTCTCCCAGCACCGCAGGAGAGGTGCCCCATGCCCACCTCCCTGCAGGCCCTTGCCAAAGGCTCTCCCTTGCATAAGCAAGTCCTGCAGCACAAAACAAAGACCCAACTGCTGCCCAGACCTCATTTCTACAAAGCTTTTTCTCTCATTTTGTAAGCAGAAAATCTTGACTTTCTTAATTTGTTCCTTTTGTGAATAGGAGAGGGAAAGGAAACAACCAGGAGTAATTCTCAGCAGCTGCTGGAAACACCAACACAAAGAACCCCGGGGAGTTTCTTTATGCAAGAGGAGGGTTGGCCAAAGTGCCACAGATAGTCGGCCTGTGTATTTGTAAGAGAAAGGTTAACAAAAGCTAAAACGGTGTGCTACCTGTTACCCATCCCCTGAGGCCATCCCTGCAGCCGTGCCAGAGGATGGATTTGAACTGTTCCTATTCCCACTGGAAAAGTGGGGGCTCAGCCAGGGTACGCTACATAACTCAGATGGGCATAAAACCATCTTACGGATCTTTGGAAGATCTTAATGCTCCGGAGAAACAGGGGTCACATCCCATTTGTGCCAACAGAAGGTCCATTCTGTGGCAGCACCCAGAAATGGCATCACCGTTGTGGAGTCATGGAAGTGCTCTGAGGGAGCCTGGGTTGTTTCCTGCGGGGGCTGGTTTAGCAGCAGCTCCGTGCTGTGAAGCTGTATCCTGCTGGCTGCTACCAACCTACAGTGAGAATTACGCTCAAAAGCACCAGAACTTGAGCAGCAGCCACGTGCCCGATGCGTCTCTCACGTGTGGTGCAGTCAGAACTGGCAAACCTGCAGGTGTCATCTTGTTTCCACAAAGATCATAGGGAAAGGTTACTCCCCAATAAATGCATTTTTAAAGGAAGTATCACACTAACATTCTAGTTTTCATTCTCTCAGTGTAACAAAATCAGTCATTTGGCTAAAATCAAACACAAAACTGAAAACTTGAACCCCCAATATCCTCGTTTGGGGACACATTCTCTCCCCTCACTTCTGTTTCTCACACCCATTCTCAGCCAGACCCAGACATCCTGAACCAATGCTCTCCCAGCATCTGTGGCCAGCTGGAGCTGAGGAGCACTGGAAGTCCCAGGGAGATCCAGGCCACAGAGTTTTGAACAAGCTGCGACCACCACAGAACGGTGGCTGCTCAAACCAACCAGCTGACACTCACCCATCAGGATGGGACATGCAGGGAGCACAAATGCACGAGGGGACACGGAATGGGGCTGAACAGCTCCTCAGAAGAGCTGAATGCCCCTGGTCACACCAGGTACCACCAATGTGTTTTCTCAAATCACCCTGCAAAGCATTTGGGGTCGTGGGTCCCCCTCTGACTGCTCAGAGCTGAGCCAACAGAAATCCCTCCTGCAATAACCTCACCATGCAAGGGCTAAGAGTGAGGATTCAAGCCAGGACCACATACAGTACCTCCATCTTTCAATCCACCAGAGTTGTACAAAACTAGAAGAAAATATTGCAGGAAGTATTTGGTTGATGTTAAAATTGAAACTGTTTAAAACCAAAGCAGAAAATCCACGACTTCAGTAGATGCACTGTGAGGAGAAAACCCCTCTGTGTGAGCAGAGTCCTGTCCATACAGACTCTCCTTACCAGGAGCAGGTGAGCAACACCTCTGTGCTCAGTGCAGAGTTTGTTCTTCACTCTCAGCCAGTTCTTAGAACGGACTCACAGGGTCTGGCCTCACAAGAATTCTGAGCAGTGTTGCAATGTCAAATACTTCTAATAAGCCTCAAGGACATGAATTTGCAGCAACTGATTGTTAGCATTCATTAACTGAAGGTTCATTACAGAGCCTTTCGTTAAGCTTTGAAGCACCTGCAGTGCCCAGCGGGTTGCAGTGCGGCTGCGGGACCCTGCTCAGCCTCCAGCAAAAGACTCACGATTCTCAAGTTGAAGCTGGAAGGCAACAAGTGACACAACAGGGGAAACAGCCTCAAGCTGCGCTGAGGAGGTTCAGGTTGGACATCAGGAAGAATTTCTTCACTGAATGGGTTGTTGAATGTTGGCAGGGGCTGCCCAGGGAGGTGTGGAGTCTCCATCCCTGGAGGTGTCCAAGGAAAGACTGGATGTGGCACTGGTGCCCTGGGCTGGGGACAAGGTGGTGTTTAGTCAAAGGCTGCACTTCATGATCTCAGAGGTCTTTTCCAGCCTCAGTGATTCTGAAGCAACTGCAGAGGATTTGCAATGAAACAACCAAGTCCCTGAGGCTCATCACTGCTGCAGCTCAGGTTTCCCCATTTCGCAGAGCCAGTCCCAGTGCTCCCACTGGGTGATTCGAAGTGAAAACCATCTACAATTATAACTCACTAAAACATTTAAAAACCCATTTCTGTCTTTAATAATAATAGTGCAAGCTAAGCAAATAGCTCTCAAACCACTTCTCTAAGTATTAAATCAGCTCCAAGACCGTGTTTTGCCTGTGGGAAGGTGAAGGCAGGGATGGGAAGTGATGCACAGCTTTGCACAGTCCGAGGGACAAAGGCAAACCTGACTGTTGGTGCCTGCAGACTCCCTGGCAAGTCTCGCTCTCTGGCCCCATCACTTTGGAAAGCACATCCCTTCATTTTCTCATGCATAAAACCATTAAAAAGCTGCAAGAGAATCCACAGCCTTTGCCAATAACCAACAGAGCCGAGGAAAATAATTAGAATGTTAACAGGACTGAGATTTGACCAAGGACTGGCCTAAAGGGTTGACCAAAACTTCATAGGAACAGCCTCAGAAGGTGAATGGTGTCAGATTAAAAACCCACAACCCTTACTTTTTAAACAATCCAGCAGTCAGCAGCCGGTGTTTCTTGCCCCAGCCCATCACAGCCTGGTGGCCTTGGCAACCTTCCTGCGGCATTGAATTGAGCCATAACATCCAGGTACCCCCAAGCTGCATCCCCGAGCCCCCGGGGTGCTGCGGGAGCAGGAGCTGCACGCCCACCCAGGCAACGGGACACAAGGAAGGGGGGCAGGCATGAATCCCGGGAAAAGAGGGACTCTGGGAAGCCTGCTCCGAGTGCTAGTTTGGGACTGCATCCAGCTTCCAGGCAGTCAGTGGAAAGTGTCCCCAGGGTGAGCCAGGTACCTGTGCCACAGGTCCTGGAACAGCAGCAGCTTCACCCTTTGGAAGAGGCACAGAGCTGCCAGGTTTGACCCCAGCAGGGCTGAATCTAAACACGGAGCAATCCTGAGTGACCCAGGTAACGCACTAAATTCCAAAATAAAAGTACCTTTGCCTGCAGTTTTGCTAGCTCTAATGAAACACAATTTCACAACAAAAAGGATATTTTTAAAATTATAAAATGCATTGCAGAAGATTTAGCTTCTACAAAACAAAAATCAACTTCGGGAGGAAGTTGGCTTCAAGCCACAAAGAGGCAAATATAAAATTATCAATGTCTGTATTTGAGTGGAAACTGAGTTCCTGAGAAATTTCATTCCTGCTGTAATCCTGCTCCAAGCAGAAACTTTCACTGTCAGCCCTGCTGTAATCCTGCCGCAACCAGAAACTTTTATGGTTTTTCCATGGACTGAATTCTTTCTGGCTAGAAACAAATTCTGGCTTTAGCTCTCAGAGCCAGTTTATCCCAGAGGTGTTCACAAGCCAGAGCTGACTGGCTGCTGCCATGTTCCCCATCCACAGCAGCCTCCCCTTGTCCAGGAGGGGACCTGACCCCGGGCAGGGACTGGTTCCCCTGGGGGAGCAGCTCCCACTAGGCAGGGACCCAGCCCAGCTACAGCAGCCTGGCTCCCACAGCGAGGGGAAAACGGTCTCAGCTTCCTCCATGGACAAGAGACCCAGGCCCTGGGTGTCTGAGACCCTTTCTTATCACCTGTGGGAAGCCTCAGCAAGGTCAGCTCTTTCCTTTGTCAGATTTTCAGATGAAGCCAGAAATAAGAGCTGGATCCGAATCAGCTGTCCAAGCCAAGGAAATTACTGTCTCTGGGAATGAGCCCATGAGCTGGACATGTCATTCAGGCTCTCTGGCTTGTATTGGTCTTGAGATAAAAGTATTTCAAAACTATACCTGGAAATGTATCACAGCCTCCTAATAACACCTATGAACCATTTAAACACAACCTGTTGTTGCAGGTGGAAAAGGCTCCCTCCTTCCATCCACTTTCACCAGCTCGGGAAGGAAAAACTTCCTGGGATATTCTGGGCTTTACCTCCACAGTGCAAGGAGAGGGCAGCGGGCCGTGGCAGAGCCCCAGGAGATGCCGTGCAAAGGGCACCTGGCATCCCCAGCTCAGCCCCTGCAGCGCCGGGCAGGTGAGGTGCTTACCGGGGACTTCCACCTCGTGCACAGGGAGTCATTTAGGCTGGGAGAGACCCTGAAGGTCGTCGAGTCCAAGGGCAAACCCAGCACTGCCAAGTCCGTGCAGACACCTGCAGGTGGAGGGCAATGCAGGGAGCAGGAGGGGTGCTGCGGCAGGGGGCTGGCACCCAGGCCAGCGCCGGCGGGGCTGTGCTCCAGCACGGGCTGCTTTGCCCCCGAGGGCAGCACTGTGCCCTGGAGCTCCCATGGCGTGGGAACACCTCGGCTGAGTTAACAGCTGCACTCAACCTCAGAGGTCTCTTCCAACACGAAGATTCTATGATTTATGGCCCTGTGCTGAATGCTGCATATGTGGCAGTGACCACAGGAACTACAGCAAAAAAACCCCAGGAAACTGCAAAGGAAAACCAGGATAGCGTTAGATATCCAGGAAAGCAGAGAGGAGGAAGCATCAATGAGTCAAACTGCTCTGTGCAATGGCTTAACAAGCGTGAAAGTATGTTACGTCCAGCATTCCTTGACTCCCTGCTGACTGCTGCTTCCATGCAGTGCTTTGGTTTTAGCACAAAATTACAGCTCATAATATTGAATAAAAAATAGCAAAGAACAGTGTGTACATCCAGAAGGACAGAGAAAACCTCCACATCCCCTGCCACGCCAGGCCAGAAAGGAAATGAGGGTAGAACATTCCCTCTGTGCAGCACCAGAGCTGCTGACCACACGATCTGAAGGCAGAGACTCGTGGAGCCTTCGGTGCAAACCCCTCTCAGTCGTGTGCCCCGTTTCAGAGGCTGCTCTGGCAGTCACACACAACGTCAGAGCTCTGCACATTGGGGCAGTTCCCCGAACACCCTGCTCTGTGGAAGGTGTTTATGCTTGGTTTCATGTCTTCCCACCACGCGTCACTCCTACACTCCTGCACCTGAAAGCACATTTCACTGAGGTGACTGCTCCTCTCAGAGCCATATAGATAAATTTTATTGTATTTTTAATACATGGAATGAAATTGTAAAAATTGTTGCACATGCTGCTGTGCTGGCTTTGGCTGGGGCTTAAACTACAACAGTTGCTTATCTCAATATCAAGATAAACAAATCACACTGGCTCAGTACTGCACTGCAGGACCTGCAGGGAAGGTTCTGGCCCCAAATTTGTTTTGCACTGCTAATTATAGACATGTGCTGCTAATATCTACATCTCATGCTTCAAAAATCACTTATCCTTATGACATAAGAGGGTTTTGTCTCTGAGCATTCTGCCCACCATAAATTTCAGTGCCCTTATGAAAACCTGGTTGCCATTTCAGGCTCACCTGGAGCACCAGGCCAGTGGGGTTCAGCCCTTGTGCCGATCTGGGAGGTGGCAGCTGTGGGAACTCTGACCAGAAACCTGCATCCTCCCAGCCAGGAGAAACCAGAGGAGCAGAGCTGTGAGACAAGGGTACAAGAGCTTTGTAAGGCTCTTCCAGCTGAGCAGAGCTGATGGCATTTGCTGTATTTGTTTAGTTTCATTTATACCCTCAAATGTATCCAGACGCATTCAGCCTCTCCAGCCAGCAAGCACTCACATAAACATCTGAACTAGGGAAAAAATAATGGAGTGCTGGCAGAAATTGAGCCAAATGTGTTTGTCAGAGGCACTTGGATTTGCAAAACTCAGCCCTCTACAGCCAATTCAGTCTTTGGAAATCAGTGGGAGTTTACCCATGTCATCACTGGATCAGAATTTGGCCCCTCATTCCTGCTTACCATGACCTAGAAATTAAATCCAGCTCCTACACAACCAACCAGGTATTTTCTACACGCAGTCCCAAGGGAAAACTTGCCAGCAGGAGCAGAGGAAGCTCTGTGGCACTCCTACCTTGGTTTATACTTGAATCAGTGTTACCAGGGGAAAAGGAAAAGCCAGCAAGAGACCATCCACAGAAGATTGCCAGGTAGAGCAGAGGCTCAGCACAGGGGAAAGTGTCAGATGTTTCAACAACAAAGAAAACTCGAGCTCTATATTTGTACACAAATCTCCAAAGCATCTGCATTTAAAAGATCTGAGCTACGTGGCCTCTCTGCCAGATGTTTCTTATTCCTTTAACATCAGAGATGGATAGAGGGAGCAGAGTGCACCTCCTGGGTCAGAGCAGCCCACGTGGAACCTGCCTGCCTCGGAGGCAGCCTGAGCTCGGAGCCTGGCACAGCCTGTCAGCCACGGATCCCCACCATTTCCAGTGCTCCACTCACTTCCCCTGAGAGGCATTTTCCCCTGCTGGGAAAGCAGCCCCAGAAACCCAGCGATGTTCCTGGTAAGACGCTGGTGGGATGTGCACACATCCAGCCCCAGGAGCACGCACAGACACGGGAAAGCAGCCGAAGGAGTGGGCAAGAGGGACCCTCTGTCACCTCAGGGCTGTCTGAGTCAGCAGGAGGAATCCCCCAAGGACTGGGGTCGACAGCAGCTCCCCACTCTGTCCCTGATCCCTCACTGCTCCTGCCCTGGGACCCACGGTGCAGGAATTGCAGCTCCCACTGGGAATATCACAGATACTTGGTACGGCTCTGGGACTGACACAAGAACTCAACTGGAATAAAACGTTATTTCACTTATACGTCATGCCACCACACGATCAGCAGTGCAAAGAAGCTGCCAGCTTTGCCCAGCACACATGATTTTAATCTCAGGACTGTAACATCCTTCTGGTGAAATCACTTTGGACCTCACATCGTCAGCAAAACCGGAACAAAGCCAAAGGCTTTCTGCTAAACACACATGAGATAAAACAAACCAGAGGCCAAGAGCATGTGAATTTACAGCTAAGTATGCCCAGACAGCGACGCTCTGGTCTTGGCTAATTTCAGCATCAGAAAATGCTTTTCCAGGAAGGACTCCGAAATGAGCTGAGCCTTTTAGAAAAGGAAAGAAGCCAAGTTGTCCTTTTTCATTCTTACAGTGAAAAGGGAATTCTGAAAGTCCTTTTCTAGAAAAGGAAAGACTACTTCAGTTCAGGTGCTGGAAAACCAATCATTTTGCCCAGGTATAGCTTTGGGTTCCTCCATCTGTCGACACTGACCGGGAAACCTCCCTTCCTCAGCTGCTCTGATGGACACAGCCTCTGCCTGAAGAGGAAAAAAGGGTCAGTGCTTTGCAGCTGCGGCAGGGGTCCATCACTGCACTGAGCTGCCACACCGACGCAGCCCTGCGCACTGACCTCAGCGCGAGTGCAGGGCAGAGCACAGAGAAAAGAGGAGGAGTGGGGTGAAGCTGCTGTAGAGCCACCCACGCACTCCTTCCAACAGGTAACCAGTGCCTGATTCTCTGCTACAAAGCAAAGCAAAAAATATGCATAATGTCTGCAAAGTCAGATGAAAGTCTTCTGTGATTAAGCACAACATTTACTGCAAATAAATCCAGTGTTTAGAGTTGTTTTCCAAGTGCTTTGCAAATGAACAAGGCTTTATTAACATGCTGGCAGAGGTTTAAAAACTGTTTAATTGCACAAGTCCCCACTGTCTCAGGGCTGGCAGGGACAATTCAGCAGGACAAACCAGCTGGACTTCGATCTAGACCGGCTTCTGGCCACAGGGTTCCAGCCCATACCTACAGCACCAGCCCAGGTTACAGCGCCTCACAGAGCTGAGCTGCCTCGGGAAACCATTTGTGCACATATATTGACAAGTACCTCCAGCCCTGAGATAGCACTGAGGAAAAAAGTCATTTTCTCCTCATACCAAAAAATGTCAGAAAACAGGAGATTGAGGCAAACATTGTAGAAATAAGAGCAACATTACTGGGGTCTGTGAACAGAGTCGCTGAACGTGTGGCTCAAGAACTGCTGAAAGAATTAAGGGCACATTCCTTTCAGCTTGATTCAACAATTTTCTTTATGCAAAAATTGCAGCGTTAAGCTGACTGTTGTGGAAAAATTACCAGCTTTTAGCAGAGACTTGCCAGCTTTAAACAGAAAGCTCTCAGCCTGCATTCACAACTTGCTGTAGTTTTACCCAAGACCAGCATTAAAGTCTTTACTGATCTGATTATTTCCTGTTGCTTGTTTCAACCATTCAAAACCAGAGTCACTGCCATGTCCTGACCGAAGTAAAGGTTTGCTGTACAGCAGTGATGTACTGTACCTACAGCCTCTCTAAAATCAGTGACTTTTCCTAGTGCAACAACAGAAGTCAGTCATGCTTTTGGGTTTGACCTGTATTCAATTAAAGACACAGTAAGACAGTCAAAGTCTGAGATTCCTAATGCAGCACATTTAATTTCCAGATGCAAGCCAAGGAATAAACAGAAAAGAACATTTATTTTAGTGGCTGTCGAGTTGCTTCCAAGTGCTCTCTATCCCACATCCCTCACAGGATAAATAAAACCAGATTATGCTGGGCTGAATGCAGGGAATCCCAAATCCCAGAGCCTGACTCCTGACCAGAGGATCCCTGCTTGCCCAGGTGTCCCAGGGGACCCTGCAGCATCTCCTGCCCCTGGAGCTGCCGGTGAGGAGCACAGTGCTCCCCCAGCTCGGCACCAGGGGCTGTCCCAGCACTCTGCCCCTTCCCCCGCTCCCCAAGATGATGGAATTTGCATTAAGGGTTATGCCAACAGCAACAGGGAGACAAGAAACTGGAGTAAGATGTAGGGCAAATAAATGGAGGTTTATTGTATTTTGATATGTACGACAGCATCAGATTTCTTGACTTTCAGCACAGCAGCTGGATATTCCATAGGAGGCTTTTATGGAAGAAAATGGTGTTTTGGAATAGTTTGCAGCATTCGTCCTTGGAGAGTTTATTATGTTCAGTAATGGAAAGGACATTCGATCCAGCCGACAGTGCCGACACAAACCAACGTACAGCGAAGCCTGAAACACGCATTCCAAAACCGATGGAACACGAGAGCAGTCCCTCAGGGAGACAGTAAGGAAATGCTCTGCCCCTCACCAGCCCCTTCTTGCTTTACAATACCCCTAAGAGAAAGCTTTTGTTTCACCCAGCACTGCTGAAGGGTGCCCAGCCTCATCCATCCCACTCAGGGTCAGCAGGATGTGCCGGAAGGGCTGGTCAGACGATGGCATTTCCCCCCCATCCCAATGAAGATATGGAGCCAGACCCCAGAGCAGGGTTAAAGCTGACTGCCCAGTGTCAGCCCAAGGCCCTGTCCCACACCTGGCTTAGTGCAGTGGCAACCAGCCAAGGGCACTCCCCAGGTAAATAAATGCTGGTACAAATATCAGCCTATAAACGTCTTTGGTGTGTCACATTGGACTCTGGTTTCTTGGAACTGAAGGGGGATCCACTTCACTGATAAAAACGAGTTTTCAGGAACCTCTGGGCTCAGGGGACCCAGATCTCTGCCATCATCAATACATCCATAGCTTACAGCTACCACACCAAAGCTCAGAGTGTTCTAGAAATAATTTTAGTCATAAAATTAATTCAAAATTGCCCCTTTCCTTGTAATCAGTCAGTAGCATGATCCAAGGGGCACAGGCCTTTAGCCAGCACCTTTACTGGATTTATTGGGAATGCCACAGGTGGGCATTCCAGTTCAGCAGTGGTGCTCCTGTCCATCCACCCTCATGTTACCCAGGTCACTCCTGCTTGAGACACGAGGACTTCAAACTGTGTTACAGTGACCTCTTTATATGCTTCACAGATTTCAGACATTTTTAGCATTGCACTTAAAACCATCGATTTTTTAAAACGCTGAGTCACATTATTGTGTGTAACAGCTCAGATACTTCTCTGCACAAGCACGAGGTTAAACACAACCTGGACAACCAGCTTGCAGGACAAAGAGAAAGAGGCTGCACAATATTACTCAATGCCTGAGCATAACTAACCAACACAGATCTCAGAAACCTCATCTGGAGATGCTTGTGAAGTGGTTTTTGGACTAAACCTTGATTTTGCCTGTGGTGATCCACTTTAAACCAGAACACAAATAAACTTATTAAATCTAATAAGTGACACCACAGCTTCAGCGTGGTTTAAATGCTGAACCACCCCACATCCACAGCTCAAAGCAGAGCAGTTCACGAGCATTTAAGTTGCCATAGGACACAGCCACTACCAGAGCTTTGGAAAGCCATCAGCCACACAGCAGTCCCTGCGAACCATTAAAGAAGCCATAGGACAACATTGTCAAGACAACGGTAGCAGAAGAGACAGTGGGAGATCATTATCCAGCTATAACCTCATTGTCTCAATTAGGAGAACTACAGTTTTTTAAAAGAATTTTTAATTAGATATTCTCAACTACTTGAAAGTGGTGGAGAGTTACTGTGCTGAACATACAAATGGAGAAAAAGAGAAAATGACATGATTGAACTCTCCATTATTCACTTTTTAATCCATATCACACGCCTTCTCCTCCCAAACAATTCTTCACATGCTATTCCAGACAAAAATTATTCTGTCACTTAAAGCCAAAGGTTTCAAAAGAGCCCAACAAGTGACCATCCCCTCTGCCTTCATCAGCTTCTGAATGCCAGTTCTCTACAAACCCAGCAGGCTTCATTTAGCACACACAGCCCCAGAACCCTCACAGTTACTATTTGCTGGCATAGCTATAGCAGGAAAGTCTTGTAATGCAAGTTAAACTTACACAGGAAAGTGTAGTCCAGCTTTATGTGACCCACCACGGCAAGCCCAGCAAGTAAATTACATTTATCAGGTAAAAAACACTCTTGCTCCCTATATTGCCAACATGAAGACCCCAGAGCAGCATTCAGGCTTCCTTACCTGCAGAACGGGCATCTTTGCTTCCCTTCTCCTCACAGTTCAGCCCAGAAGAGCTCTCCTTTTCTAGTCTTGACCTTAAAATACTCACACAGGAATTCCTGCATTTACGAGGCTTCTCACATCCTGCTGTTGCTGGTCTCCAGTGATAAGCCTCAAAACAGGGAAGAAGCCACAGCAGAGAACACACAACCCAGCCAAGCAGGGGCTGACCCTGTGCCTGCCTTAAATAGTCCCAGGGGTTTGTGTGCCTGGCACCAGGCACCTGTGCCTCACCCTTCTAACACCTGAAAATAATGCAGCTCTCTGGCTGATCAGAAACTGAGAGCAGCACCAATCGGATGGGCGGGGGAAAGGCTGCACCTGGAAAGCTAAAGGACTCTGCTTTGAAATAGTTTATTTAATTGTCACTGGAAAATAAAACATAATTCAGAAACACACTCTCACCCATATTGGAAATAAGCAGCCACGCCTCATCTCCCTCACCCAGAGGTGTCTGTTGGTTTCTTTGGGTGGGGGTAGGCGGTTGGTTAGTTTCTTTGTTGGGGGTTTCTGTTGGTGTTTTCAACCATTTAAAAGCTGAATTAAAGACCAGTGTGCAAGGCCATCTTCAGCAGATGACAAATTCTTATTCCATCACAAGCAAAAATTACATGCAGCAAAGATCAGCTTTTGGTTTTCTTTCATTTGGCTGGGAGGTGACCAGGTTCTTGTTAATGAACTGCAGAACATTTTCCTTTAACCACTGCATTACACCTATAGGTTATGGGGGCTGTAGATTTGTAAGCTTGCTGCCTTATCCTATGGGTGTAAATCCATGATGTATAGTGGCCATCAAGAAACAGGGACGTGCCTGATTGAGCACTCTCACAATATAACTCCAGAGCGCACAACAGAGACCTCCAAAATCTGATTCAGTGCTGCTTTTGCAATTCAAACCATGAAAAAAACACTCCAGTTAATGTTTAAGATGAGTGTTGAAAACGTCCAGCCTGCACCTGCAGAAGTGCTTTAGCAGGAGTGCCTGTGTTCTGGTGCAGCTGCTGCTGGAGTGGATTTGCAGGTGACTCTCTGCCTGTGAGGTGGTCTGACAGGAGATTAAAGACCTTACTGAGAGCACAGGAACCACCGATGGAGCGTGTCATTGCAGATCAAACGTGGAATTACCCTGGCTGAGGATCTGCTCCAGTAATGAGGAGAGCAGATCTTCCTCAGGCACACCGAGTGTTGAACAGGCTTTTCCTCTAAACTGGAGTGACAGACAAGCCCTCCCTTCATGCCCGCCTCTAACCACTGCCCATGCGAAAGAGAAAGGGGTCACAGCTTTCCAGACAAGAAAACACAGACCTTTCTCAGCTCCGCGGGTTCTGGTCTGCATGCTGGGCTGAGAAGCAGCCAGCAGGAGCTCTTGCTGTGGCTGCCCGCCCTGTGGATGATTTACAGAGTCCCAGGTCATCCATGCTGGATGGAGTTCAAAGGCAGCAGCCACGGGGGGTCCCTGGCCCTTCACACCTGGTGTGGACATCAGCAAGAGCCCATCCCACCCAGGAAAAGATGGATTGCCTCCAGCCCGCCGAACCTCTGAGGTTCTCGGCAGTCAGAGGGAGCACAGGGAGGACAGAAGGAGTCTGGAGCACGGAGCTGCGTGGCACTGCTGCGGACAGGATGGGGCAGGAAGGCAGCCATGGCCCGCAGCCTGCACAACACACATTCCTCTGACGTGCTGCGTGGTTTCCTGGAGCGCAGCATTCACTGCACTGCGCTCAGCACCACGCTGCCCATGCACACAGGGCTGTCCCAAAATCAACATTTGCACAAATACGCCGGCAGCTCCAAACACTGACCGTGCTTCCAGAATCGGTCGCTGCTTTGCTGGGAGCTTGTCCAGCTCGTTACAATGGAGCTGAAATGTCTGACTGTGGCCTTGAGCCACAGGAGAGTTGTACCTAAGTGTGTTATTTTGAAAATTCCCAACAAGGCCCTCGGAGGGTCATGTCATCCTTTTCAAGGCAACCAGCAACGCACCGAGGCATTGAAAGAATTTGGCCAGCAAGAAGCTGTGAAGGAAAAGAACCAACATGAAAACATTTTGCAAAGGGCCTTTAAGCAGAATTGGCACAATGTAAAGAGAAGAGAGAGTGTGAGGAGGGATAAACTGAGGCAGAGTTTATGTGTTGCAGGGAATGCTGTGTTGCAGGAACAGAGGCGCCTGCAGCGCTGGCCTGGGAAACAGCCTGGACTGTATCACAAGGGAACAGTGGGATGAGGGAGGGACCAGGCAATGTCTGCAATGGAAGAACAAATTAAAAAGCAAACGTCATCAAACAAAACCCAGATACATAATTCAGGTACCTAATTAAGATTAGAATTGCAGAAAAAAACCCTTTTGCTGGCACTGATGCATGGAACAGATCAGGGTGGTGGTCTCCAAAGTTGGGTTCTGCCTCCTTAAAATAATTTCTATTGACTCCTGTAAATAAAAAGATCATCCACTATTTCTGTCAAGATCCCAGGTCTGTGGATCAGCCCCACCACAGCTTTCTTGAAGGAAGCTGAAGATCACCTGAAGATCCAAAGCCCCACACAACAACCCCTGATGGGCATGAACTGCATCCAGATTCCCTGTGCTGGGCTCTTCTGCTGCCCCAGGGGTGCCAGCATCATCATTAATAACAGACTAATGAACAGGGCTGCCCACTAGAGATGCAGAGTCCCTGCCTGAAAAGTGAGGCTATTTCCATCTCTTAAGAAAAAAAGAATCATTCCTCCCACACGTCATTTGCTTTCTAAGACTCCATTCCCTGAAGCTCGAGTCATTTTCCGCCGGCTCTCACGCTGAGGAAGGAGAAAAAGAAAACACTCATTTAAAAAGTAAACAGAGGAACAGCAAAGCAAAGCAGGCTCCCCCATGAAGGCTCTGACAGGGCCAGGTGAGTGTGAGTGCTTGGGGAGTCTGCCTGTGCCTGACTCCTGGGCCTGGTGCTCCCAGGGCGGGGAGCGAGGCTGGGGTGTGCGAGACCGAGGGGCGCTCAGGGCCTGAGCGGGGTTTGCTGGACAAAGAGCTCAGTGCCGAGGCTGAGAACAAGAGGGTTACACTGACAGCCTGGCCCCAGGCTCGGGAGAGCCGGGCTGTTTCCTTGTGCCACCTCAGGTGTTTGCTGTCCTGAGCAGGGCTCCTGCCCGCTGGGACCTGCGCGTGCCCCCAGCAGCACGCAAACCGCACGGATGAGCTGTGGAGCAGCAGCACCGCCTTCCCTCCTGGCTTGGACAAAGCCAGGTTATACCACAGAAAGGCACGTTAGGAACTGAACTGCTGAAAAATGAGCTGGAATTGTGCTCCGGTTTTGATACGTACAATTTGCTATGCAGATCCCGTTCACAAACACTTCCTTCGCTCAGCGTTCCTCTTCCCAGCACTCCTGAGCTCACACTCAGTCACACTTTCTTGCCAAAATATAGTTCCACTTAACAAAAAGCTCCCTTCATTCTCCCTAGTAATGAATTCCAGCTAAACCAATGTCTTAATGTCAGACATGGGCCAGAATTGCCAGCAAAGCAGCGAGCTCAGCACGGGTTTGTACAGCCATTGTGTTCTCGGTAAGGCCGCCCTGGGAAACCCCAACCACATTACAATAAAATATTCCACATGTTCCTCAGCCACCTTCCGGAGGGAGAACTTTGTATCTCTTGTAATTTAATGCTCTGCCTCTCAGAAGTGAGAGCTGCAGCTTAATGACAACAGACAGCACATCCTGAGATGAAAACTCTGTTCTTAAAACACTGACAAGGTCCATGTACATTTAAAATATTTGGCTTTATTTTAATGAAGATTTTCTGATATGTGTTTTTGGAAAATGTTCTCAGAAGTTACTTCAGTTCCTTGTCTACCTTGTCTACAAATTATGAAGACTGGTACAAATAATTTAAAAATGTCTTTTACCTCATGTTTACTCTTACAAAAGCCAGCATTGGAACGTGTCACTCCAGAAGCCTTGACCTCAGTCATCCAGAGGAAAAAATTTGATGAATTGAAATAAAGCAATCGATGCTTTGCTCTTCAGACAGTAATTAACATGAAGAAAATGCACTTAACAATAGCCTTGTCACCCTCTCTGTCATTCAGGGGAATAGAATTCAGCGTGAGCTGTCAGGATTTTCCCTGTTCTCAGGGTAGCACCTAGAAATGCCACCTCAGGATTTAGTGCAGGTCTCAGTTGAGGTGTTGTTCTTTTCCCTGAGACCCAAAGTGCCAGTCACACGAGTGGGTCAGTGTTTCTGGGCACCAGCTCCTATGCTGAATCAGTGTGAGACCATCCATGTTTCACTGAGGCAACCCCTGAGATGGTAACAAACGCCAGCCAGCCAATTCCACGAGTAAAGTTCTAACTGGCTTACACAGAACACTCCATCCCTGCCAACCCTCCTGAACTCCCACAGCTCACATTCCATTTTGAACTCGTCTGAACAGTTTTAGAGCCTTTAAAAAGTATGTTTGGGACTTTACCTTATCTTTAAAGTTTTGTATTGCCTTTACATCTCCAGTCGAACTTCTCCTAGGAGGAGGTTTGCCCTAGAATGACACGCTTTCAGCAGAAAGGTGCTGTCAGTCGAGCTCGTGGCTGTTACAGACACCTCTGAGCCGAAAAGAAGGATCTGAAGCACTGACAGACGCCGTCTACAAAGAGAGGAAACCTGTCCCTCCAAAACCCAACTGAAGGTGTCATCGGCCGGTTTTTGGAGGGGTCATGCACGATCTCCCCGGAGAGCAAACGCTCCTCGTCTGCGAGGGCACCCGAGCCCCCGGCGGGGCGGGGCGGGCCGGGGGATGCGGGGCACCCGTGCGGGGAACGCGGGGCCGCGGAGGGAGCGGCGGTGCCGGTCCCGCAGCATCCCCCGGAGAGGCGGCGGCGGCGGCGGGAGCTTCTCCCCTCCCCGCCTCGCAGCGAGCCGTGCCGATCGGGCTGCGGGGAGCCCGGGCGGGCCGGCAGCGTCCCCCGGGAGGAGGAGGCGGTGGCGGGTTTGTCCTTGCCCGGCCCGGCCCCGGAGGTGGGGACGCGCAGGTGGGAACGTGCGGCCGGTCCCGGCCCCGGGGAAGCGCCGAGGGTTTGTGCGAGGGATGCGAAATGAGTTAATTTTGCTTGGAATGGTTCCTGGCGGGTAAGGAGCTGACGTGTGGAGACGCCTCCGGGGGATGAGCCGCCGGCGGAGTCGGGAACGCTCCGCACAACCGGGCCAGGTCCGCAGCTGGGATGCACGGCGGGCACCGCCGGCAGCTCCCCCGGCAGCTCCCCCGGCTGCTCCCTGCGGAATTCCAGCTTTTCCTGTGAGCGGCAGCTCCCGGCACAACGCGCCGGACAGGGGCACGGTGGGGCAGCTGTCAAACGACAACGCTTTAGGTCATGGCACAGATCCGTCGCTGAGGGAAACCCGAGAGTCTGGGGGCTGGTTCGTGGGTGGGTTTTTCTTTCAAGTTAAAAATTCTTTTTTGCTTATGGCTTAAAGCCGAGCGGCTCAGCTCGGCTGTCGCTCTAAGTGCCTGTGTGTTCTGTTTCCCCTGCAGGAACCCGTCCCTCCGCCGCTGTCGGGGATGGCAGCGTAGGATCCCCGCAGGATGGGGGCCCCGCGCAGGGAACGGCCCCGCTGGCTGGGGACCCTCCTGGCCGCCTGCCTGGCCACCCTCCCCGGCATCAGCGCCTGTCCCCGGCCCTGCGCCTGCCACGGCTCCGCCGAGCTCCACTGCACCTTCCGCTACTTCACCGCCGTCCCCCCGCGCATCCCCCCGGACGCGCAGCGCATCAACCTGGGGTACGTGGAACTGCGGGATTTGAATACTCAGACCCCTCCGCACAGCAATAATTAACTTTCCAGATTTAGGGCTAAAAATTAACCAAAGCAATAGGTAAGTCTATAGAGCTTAAAGTTCTGCAGTGCTCAGCAGTGGCTGCAGTCACAGCCAGCAAAGCCTGAGACCACCCACACTAAGGAGAAATTTTGGGGATCTAGCACAGAGCACATGAAAACTTCAGAAAGTTTTGAACTTAACTTTCCTTTATATTACCTGAACATTTTGTGTCTGTAGCATGGAACCCACATGGAACCTGGAAGAAGTCTGAAATAGATTTCTCTCCGGGAAAGGATAGATCAGAGCTCAGAAAGAGGACTGGAAAAGGAGCATGTGTATTAAAATCTGCAGAGACTTTGCTGTGATGTAACACCAAGGTCACAGGTTAGATCCCCGTATGAGCCATTCATTTAAGGGTTGGACTCGATGATCCTTCTGGGTCACAGCCTATTCTGTGATTCTGTCACTTAGAATGTACCACAGCATCAGGGTCTGTGCTTGCATCTGCTGAGTTCAAGGGAAATTTCACTTGTCTGGCTTTATCAGCCTCTGTGGTGGTTCCGTTCTCTGTGTGGTTAAAGGAGCAGGGAACAGATCATACCCAGGCTTGTCTGGCCCCTTCATACAGTTTCCAGCAAGAGTCCTCTCTCTTAAATCAAATTATGAGACCCATCAGCAATATTTGTCTGATCTGTGTATCCCTTTTGATACGAGTAACCTTTGAACCATACAGATGTGTCTGCAGAAAATATACAAGGAATATTTCATTGAAGTGGTAGCAAAATGAACATAGACAGATGTGTTTCATGCTTGCTGTCACTTGCCCCATCCACTGGGAATTCACCATCAGAACACTGCCCTGGAAAAGGATCACCTTTGATGCTAACATGAAGGAATGACTTTGGTTTCATCTCGGCAAGGGGAAGTGCTGCTTCCCTTCAGCCGTTCCCAAAGAGTGGTTCTTTTGTTTTGGGTTGATTGGATTTAAATGTGTGAATTGGGGCTGACTTAACCCATCCTGTACAGCTACAACAGCCTGCGAAAACTGAGCCCCACAGACTTTGCTGGCCTGGAGAAACTGGAGTTACTGATGCTGCACAGCAATGAGATCAACACGATCCCTGAGAAGGTGTTCAGTGATTTACGTTCACTACAGGTAAGAACTAAATGACCCAGTGTTACTTTTTGTTATGATTGAGCTTTCAGTGACACTGGTAAACAGCCACACAGCAGCCTCTGCAGCATTTCGGGTTCCTGTTTCTAACCGTACTCACGCAAAAGTCAAGTGCCTTCAAAATCCAGAGTCCTAATGGGAAAGTCTTTCCTTCCCAGGTGGGCACTCGGGTACAGGGTAAGGAGCATGACAAACACATTGCTAGATATCTCTCAGCTGTATCTTAGCAGCAAACTCTCTTTCATGCAGGGGAGAAAGATTGCAAAGCTCCAACTACTATGTCTGAAAAAGGAAACTTGCCATTGTTAATGTTAGTCAGTTTGGGGGTTTTTGAGGACCTTTTTTCCACTTAGCTTTCCCTGTCCCTTTCTAGCCTTCGTGAAAAAAAGGCCACCACTGTGCAGAAACTTAACACATTGCATATAAACACTTCAGTTCTTTAAAGAAACTCCAGTTTCCTGGCATTCCTGGTCTGGTGAAGAACTTCCACTGCACAGAGCAACCTTCAGCAGCATTTATTAGGGGTCCTACAACTTTAACATGGCTTAATATTATGCATTTGTTACTTTTTCGCAAACAGGTCTTAAAAATGAGTTACAACAAGGTCAGAGTGCTTCAGCAGGATGTATTTTATGGCCTGAACAGCTTGGTACGGCTGCATATGGACCACAATCAAATTGAATTTGTGAATCCCAATGTTTTCTATGGACTCACTTCCTTGAGGTTGGTCCACCTGGATGGAAATTTGCTTCAGCAGCTGCATCCAGACACTTTTGTCACCTTGCGCTATAGTCAAATATTCAAAATATCCTTCCTGAAGCACATCTCTCTGTCTGACAATGTGCTGACTTCACTTCCACAAGAAATGTTTTCCTACATGTCAGAGCTCGAGAGCATTTACCTCCACGGAAACCCCTGGTCCTGTGATTGCAGCCTGCAGGGGTTCGCCGAGTGGGCACAGGAGAGACCAGGTGAGCTGAAGGCTTTGTTTATTCTCTTTAATCCTGTTGTAGCATCTTATTCTTCCCGATACAGGCAATTGTCCTTTACTCATCTATTTCTTCTCCCAAAAAAGACTGGAAGATAGGATTTTTGTAGGTGTGTGTAATCAGGATAAAGAGATTAATACCACTCAGTTTCCCAGATTAAATGAATTCAGTGGCTTTAACGCACTCCTAAGTGCAGCTTTCCTTAATGCAGAATTTTCCTTGGCCAGTCCGAAGCTTCTGTGCACCAGGAGAATCCACAGGGAACAAGCTAACTTTAATGGAATTGGCAAGAGCAAGGGCCACATTGCACTTGATTCTTTAAAAAGAAAATAAGGCACTCAAGGGACTCAAGTACCTTCTCTGCTGCTGCTGTTCACGTGTCACTGCTGGTTTTATTTTATTCAAAAGAACCACTTGTTAGAAGCTGTAAGTCATTTTTAGTACTAAAACTTGTAGCGCAGAAGCTCACTGAAGTTTTCTTCCCTTCAGATGTTATAAAGTGCAGAAAAGAGAGAAGTTCCGGTGTCCATCAATGCCCAGTCTGTGCTAGTCCCAAAAATCATAATGGGAAAAGTTTAGTGGATCTTCCTTCTGCATCTTTCACCTGCACTAAGCCAGTCATCCACGACTCCCTGAAATCCAGAAACCTCACGGTGCCAGACGATGGGGATTTCAGTTTCGTGTCTCCCAAGGATTTAATAGCTCCAATAGGATCTGTGGTTTTGAATATGACTGACCAAGCAGGAAATCGAGGCAACTTGGTTTGCAATGTCCAGAAACCTAAAGAAGTGTCTCCCATCTCATTTGACAAAAATGGTGACAGCACAGTCCTCAAAACCTCGTTCTCAGCATTCCTGGTGTGTGGCATCGATTATGGACACATCCAGCAGCTGTGGAGCATCCTGGCACTGTACAGCAATTCTCCCTTGAAACTGGAGCAAACTGTGCAGACAACTGACCTGCCTTTTATTAGCTACAAATATAAGCAGATCTACAGTGAGAAAGATGAGCTTTTCACCAATATCGAGGCTGACCTGCGAGCTGAGCCAGCCTGGCTGATGCAGAGCAAAGTGTCCCTGCAGCTGGACAGGACAGCCACCACGCTCAGCACGCTGCACATCCGCTACTCCACCGACGCCCAGATCAGTTTGCCCAGCGATGACAAAAACCAGGTGAGAAATAGCTGGGCCATCATTTCCAGGGACAGCAGCACCCAAACGGAGCACACTGTGCTCGTCGGGGGCACCGTGGAACTGGGGTGCCAGGCAGCTGGGGAGCCAGCTCCCACCATGGAGTGGATATTGGCCGATGGCAGCAAAGTGCGAGCCCCCCATATCAGCGAGGATGGGAGAATCATAGTCCTCAAAAGCGGGGCGCTGACGCTGCGCACGGCCGACGTGTTTGACACGGGGCTCTATCACTGCATCGGCACCAACCGCAACGACGCCGACGCGCTCACATTCCGGATTACGGTGGTCGATCCTCACGTGGAACACAACGGTGTGAATGGAGCCCAGCTGCCGACGGCTCTCGGCAGCACGCTCCACCTTCCCTGCACATCCACGGCTGCTCCGGACGCTGCCGTCACCTGGGTGTTACCTGAGCACGCCATTCTTCGTCAGTCTGTAGGAAACAAACATATTTTTGCCAACGGCACCTTGAGAATACAAGGGGTGACGGAGCGGGACGTGGGCTACTTCCGATGTGTTGCAGCCAACCAGTACGGAGTCGATCTTCTGGTCTTCCAAGTGTTGATGAGACAGGATGAAACTGCTCTGAAGAAAAAGCACGGAGCTGTGGGAGAGTGGGAAGAGGGCTCTGGCAATGAACTGCTGCACCCTGCTGCAGCACAGAGACGTCCCTCAGCCACTCCAGCCACCCCGGCAGCTCATGGGCAATCTGCTGCATCAGCAGCCAGCAGCCAGGGAGCACAGAGCGCACGCCAGAGGAGCAGCCACGGGAAAATGCCTCACTGGCCCTACGGAGACAGAACAGGCTGGCGGTTCAGGGGACGCAGGAGACAGTTTGTTTCCTCAGGCAGGAGAGTTGATCCACAGCGCTGGGCAGCCTTGTTGGAGAAAACAAAGAGGAACTTGACAGTGACAGACAAACGAGGAGAAGTTGCAACAGAACCACCCATTCAAGTCCATAAGCTCTCAGAGGAACCTGAGGATGAGGAGGAGGCATCTGGTGATCTCCTATCCCCAGAAGAAGAATTCATGATACCAGCAACAGAGAGACCCCCAGTATCTGCTCTGGGGAGAGCAATAGAACTCGTGCTCACTGCAGGGCCCAGGCAGACCACGGATCCCACTCCTGCCAGGAACGCCTCCCTCCCGCTCACAGTGTCCTTAACTCCCCCACCCTCACCTCCTCCACCTGGCAGCAAAAGGCCACAAACATATCCAAACCCTACAGACTCATGGGAAAGATCTGATTTGAGTCAAATATCAGCAAATGGTGTAAAACAATCAACTGTATCAAGCGGAATATCCATACTTTTCCCTGCTGGGCAAAACTCAATATATTCTGGGAAAAGTAATAACCAGCATCTAAAATCTGCATCTGTGACACCCACAACAGAAGCTACAGCCACCAGCAAGGCTGTGACTCCCCAAAGCACAGCAGACAAGTTACATATTTTTACTGAGTCTATTGATAAGGTTTCCACCAAAACAGATCACCAGGTCCCTGTGACGACAGTCAATGCACCAAGCTCTGAATTTAGCCCCATTTATTTTCATAGTACTCAGAAAGGAGGAACCCCTAAGCCACCATTGGCCTCGACTTTCGCTACTCGTCAGCAAATTCGGGTTATCCAGGACGTTCCAACTCATCCACCCCAGCTCCAGCAGCACTATGGAAGACGAAGGAAAATTTCTGGTCGGAGACGAATTGTTAGACCAGGACGTATCCCAAGTATGAAAGAGCACCGATACAATTTTGGGAGGCCAGGGTCTGCCAGAGGAAGTACAGCTGTGGCTACAGGTGTTCAACTGAATACGAACTATGTATCAAATGTACCAACCTTAAATAACTTGAGCAGTTCCATCAACCCATTTAGCCCAGAAGCACCCCGGTCTCCCCCCACCACCACGAATATGCCATTGCAGCACCCCATGGGTACCCATCAAAACACAGCATTCCTCAGGGAAGAGGAAAATAAACGTAGTGCAAGGCAAAAAGCTGCTGCCACAGGCACGTCTGTCACTGCAAAGGACACTGCCACTACCGCAACCAGTGGATTGGGTGCCACGGCTTTGAAGCCAACAGTTACACTTGTTCTTACTCCTCAAACTAACACCAGAAGTAAAATATTGAGAGTGGGAGGAAGGCGAAGTCAGAGGGGGAAGAGGCCTCCTAAAGCACCTGCCTCACAGCGTGTGGCTGCAGCGAGCACAGCCTCCCCCACGCTGACAGCAGTCACATCCCCAGCTGTGCCTCCAAGCCTCACACCAGCAAAACCTGTCCCTGGCAGCGTCGGTGCGGTCTCCGTGACCGAAACACCAGCACTGCGGATCCCCGACACCCCCGAGGCACCACAGCGCAGGCCCCCGGCAGCCACACAGACCTCAGCGACCCCGGGCACCTGGAGGAACACCCAGGCAGCAACATCGCTGCCTGGCAGTCTGGCTGCTCACAGCCCCACCGTGGCACTCCAAACCACGCCAGGCACACAGAGGAACACCCAGCTGGCCACGTCACCACCCGCCAGTCCTGCCCAGACCCCCAGCACGGGTCTCCAAACCTCACCATGGCTGGACGAGCCTCCCGGTGCCACAAGTGCCCGACCTGCTGCAGTCAGGGCCACGTCAGGGCCAGTACCTGCTCAGCACATCAGAGCCGCTGCCATGGCAGGAGAAAAGTCCTACCTGAAAATGGGGCAGGAAAACCAGGCAGCACAGGCCACATTCGCAGCGAGAACCGTGCCAAGTGCTCCTGCTGCAGTCACGGCTCCCAGCACTCGGCACCCCTCCCCTCTGCCAGCCCCGACCGCAGCCGCGCCACCTGCACCGACCGCCGCAGCCTCCTCGCCTCCGCGGGGGGATGCCAGGCTCCAGCCCGGGCCACCTCCCGCCGGCACAGAGCGGGGCACCACGCCGCAGTCACCGCAGATCGCATCTCCGTGGGGAAGGGACAAGGACAGTTCTGTCAGTGCCTGCTCTGAAAGGAGACAAGATCAAGAAACCACCACCGTCCCCAATCTCATCACCTTAGGGTCTGCAAGGAGAAACCATTTTTCAAAGCCCAGAATTGCTGGAGGGAAATTGGCTGCTTTCACTCTGCTGGCGGATTCTGATGCTTTTATTCCTTGTGAAGCTACTGGGAACCCCCTTCCAATAATACAGTGGACAAAGATATCATCAGGTGAGCTTGATAAACCTCTCTAGAATTTTCCTTCCATTAGTCCTGTAATTTGGCACCTCTTCTGTGTGCCAAACTCAAGTAGTGCTTCATTTCCGAGTACTATGAAATACCAGTGAAGGGTAAACTTGGAAACAGTGACAGAGACTCACTGGAGCATCTTAGTGCTGATTCTGGAAGAGCTCTTTAGTGAAATGATTAAAAAAAAAAAAATCTATGTTGAACTATAATTCCTTGCTTATTGTCGGAAGAATTCAGTATTTATTGTACATTACCTGCTATTCCAGAACAGTGAGACAAGTGAAAAGAAAAATGTGGTAAAAACCACCCAAATCCGGTTACAGCTGTGCCAGGTTTGGACTGCAAAGTCCCATCTGCTTTATCCAAACTTTGCTGGAGATTCTGCTTCATTCTTACTTTAAAGCTTTGTCATTCTATAGGCAAAATACTCTGATTTCTCTCCATTTAATCACTGTTGTCGTGGTTATTTGGGCGAAGCAGACCGGGACACGGGGTGTTAGGGACTGAGGAGAAGGGGCCAAGAGGCAGGTTCTGACAGGCTGCGCTGCCGCTCCCGTTCGCAGGGCCCGATGCTCCGGGACGCCGCGGTGCCGGCCGCTGGCTGGTGCTGGCCAACGGGACGCTGTCCATCCCCCGGGCGCGGCCGGAGGACGGCGGGCAGTACCTGTGCACGGCGGCCAACGCGCACGGCGTGGCCCGGCTCCTGGTCACCGTGTCCGTGCTGGCCTCCCCGCCCCGCCTGGCCGGCGGCCGGCAGCGGCCGCTCACCGCGCTCTCCGGGAGCACCGTGGCCGTGCCGTGCAGAGCGGAGGGCAGGCCCCCTCCCACCATCTCCTGGCTTCTGGCAAACCAGACCCACCTCGTCCACTCCTCCAGAGGAAATGACAAAGCTCACGTGGAACCGGACGGCACTTTGGTGATCCGGGCAGTCACTGTGTACGACAGGGGCCTCTACACGTGCCTGGCCAAAAACCCTGCGGGCACCGACACGCTGGCTGTGAGGCTGCAGGTCGTTGCAGCCCCTCCCACCATCCTGGAGGAGAAGAGACAAAGTGTAGCAGGAATGACGGGGGAAAGCCTGAAACTCCCTTGCACAGTGCAAGGGAACCCCCAGCCCACCGTGCACTGGGTCCTCCCTGACGGCACGGCGGTGAAACCTCTGCAGCTGGTACACACGAGGCTGTTCCTGTTCCCCAACGGCACCCTCCACCTGGGCAGCATCGCCCCTTCCGACAGCGGCAACTACGAGTGCATAGCCACGAGCTCCACGGGCTCGGACAGGAGGGTGGTCAGCCTCGTGGTGGAGCGCAGAGAAATACTTCCAAAAATAGCCATCGCCTCTCAAGAACTGACTCGGCTGAACTTCGGGGAGAGGTTGCTTCTGAACTGTACAGCAACCGGGGAGCCCGAGCCCAGGATAATCTGGAGGTTGCCCTCCAAGGCTGTTGTGGACCAGTGGCACAGGTATGACCCTTTTTTTCTTCACCTCTTTGGAACTTTAAACACTGCCTCCTCTGGTGCTCACGTAAGAGCCTATTACAGCACTAAAACACTGTGAACTAAACCAATTTTTAAGCATGTAGCAGTGGTGAAACATCTGTTCTAACGGCACCTATATCTAGTAACAGATCTAATAACAGATCACATCAATTGCCATACGTGGGTGAGGTCTCAAAACAGGTACAAGTCATATTTGAATTAAGGGAACTCCTGTTATCATGCACTGGCTGACTGCTGTCAGTTTAGAGGAGGAGAAGTTACTTGTAACAGATTGTGAAGCAGGGCTCGGGAGGGAGAGGTTTCTTTTGTCTCTGCCAAGTCTACCTTTGGGGGTCTCCCCACACCCCCTCCCACAGTAACACTCCACCTTTACCTGGGGAGAGACAGACCCAACACAGGATGCTCCCAGCAGAGTCAGCACTGCTCACATCCACCTAACAGCAAAACTGACCATGGCATCAGCTGGCATGGGCACGGTGCCTTTGGAAAGAGGTGCTGTGCTGTACTGTGCTGTTAACACGTTCAGTCCCTTCCAGAGCTCAGTATTCACCCCCAGCACTCGTTTCCATAATCCTTTTCCTCTCTCTCTCCCCACAACAGAATGGGAAGTCGGATCCATGTCTACCCCAATGGATCCCTGGCTATTGAGGCAGTTACAGAAAAGGATGCAGGTGACTATCTGTGTGTCGCAAGAAACAGAATTGGGGATGACCTGATACTGATGAAAGTCAGCATCACAATGAAACCAGCCAAGATTGACCACAAACAGCAGTTCAAGAAACTGGTGCCATATGGGAAGGATTTCAGAGTGGACTGCAAGGCCTCAGGGTCGCCCACACCAGAAATATCCTGGGGTCTGCCAGATGGGACGGTGGTGAACAACGCGATGCTGGCGGATGACAGCGGGCACAGATCTCGCAGGTACGTCCTCTTCGACAACGGGACTCTGTACCTCAACAAAGCCGGAGTGACAGAAGGAGGAGACTACACGTGCTATGCCCAGAACACTCTGGGGAGGGATGAGATGAAGATCCACGTCACGGTCATCGTGGCGGCCCCTCAAATAAAGCACAATTACAAGACATACATTACAGTGACAGCTGGAGACGCAGCACTGCTGGACTGTGAAGCTGCTGGAGAACCCAGGGCACAGATATTCTGGTTGCTGCCTTCCAGTGAGATGATCTCCTCGTCCACAGACAGGCACTCCCTGCACGCCAACGGCTCTCTCTCCATCAGCCACGCCAGCCTGCTGGATGCTGGGGAGTACATGTGCGTGGCTCGGAACCCTGGCGGGGACGACACCAAACTGTACAAGCTGGATGTAGCTGCTAAACCCCCCACCATAAATGGTTTACACGGGAACAAAACGATCATGAAGGTGACGGCAGTGAGGCACTCAAAGAAACACATCGACTGCCGGGCAGAAGGGACACCTCCTCCTCAGATTATGTGGATCATGCCCGATAACATTTTCCTAACAGCCCCATATTACGGGAGCAGGATTGTGGTGCACAAAAATGGGACGCTTGAGATTCGGAACATCAGGCCCTCAGACACAGCGGATTTTATCTGTGTGGCACGCAACGATGGGGGAGAGACTGTGCTGGTGGTGCAGCTGGAAGTCACAGAAATGCTACGGCGACCAATGTTCAAAAATCCTTTCAATGAAAAAATAATAGTGAAACCTGGGAAAACTGTCACACTGAACTGTTCTGTGGATGGAAACCCTCCCCCGGATATAAGCTGGATGCTGCCCAATGGCACATGGTTTTCCAGCAGCATCAGGACATCCCAGTTTTTCACAGGAAGCAATGGGACCCTGACCATCTACAATCCTGAGAGACACCAAGCCGGGCGCTACCGCTGTGCTGCCCGGAACAAGGTTGGCTATATTGAAAAGCTGATGGTCCTGGAGGTAGCCCAGAAGCCCAATATCCTCACCCGCCCTGCAGGGCTGGTGAAGGGTGTCAGTGGCGAGCCTTTGTCGCTTCACTGCCTGGCTGAGGGGAGTCCCAAGCCCAGGATGGCGTGGACGCTGCCAGGGGGCCGCGTGCTGGACCGACCGCAGGTCAGCGGCAGGTACCTGCTGCTGGAGAATGGCACCTTGGTCATTCGGGCAGCCTCGGCCCACGACGCCGGGAATTACGTGTGCAGGGCCCACAACGATGCCGGAGACTCCTCCCTCACCGTTCCTGTCACGGTCACAGCCTACGCCCCGCGGATCGTGGGCAGACCCCCCCCAGCCATCCACACCATGCCAGGGGCAGCAGTTCAGCTCCACTGCGTAGTGCTGGGGATACCAAAACCAGAAATTACCTGGGAATTACCTGACCGCTCCATACTCTCTACAGCTCGCCAGAGCCGGGGATCTGGGGGCGAGCTGCTTCACCCCACGGGGACTCTGCTCCTGCAGAATCCCCGACCCTCCAGTTCCGGCGCGTACAAGTGCACAGCGAGGAACGCCCTTGGCACTGACACTGCAGTAACATATATCCACGTCATCTGAAGCCAGAAATGCAGCAGGAATGGTGGCGAACACAGGCTGCAGCTGGACTGAGGTCATCCTTGCAATGATTTAATCAAAGGCAGCCACAAGCACATGAGTGCCTGAACACATCCACAGCATTCAGTCTGCAGTGACTGGGCAAAAGGACAGAGGAAAGCGAAAATTAGCTCTAGCATTATTTGCTAGCATTGGATCTCTCCATGTTCAGGGGATTTAAATGAAAGCAAAATTAAGGCACTTTTGCTCTGCAAAGTAATAGCAAACATTGACTGTCAATCATGGTAATTTTCTGGAAATGTGCCCAGAGAGCTCTTGTATGGACAGAGTTTTTCATCAGTTCCATATTGCCCACCTTGTATGACTGTCACAAGCATGGATCAGAGAGGGCAAGGACACCTGGGAGCTGACGAGCAGGTTTATTGGGATGCAGATTACCTTCTTACTGTGTTTTGAGATTTAGTATGTTTTTAAAATAAATATTCAATGATGTAACAAGTAGTGAAATATTTTTAATAGCACAGCTGTGGTTGCCACAGTCTCTTCTGCAGAGCTGTGGGATGACACAGAACAGCTCAGTTTGGAACAAGAGAGGAAGCTCTGCTCAGCACTGTTAAGCCAATGCATACAGACTGGGTGTAGAACCATTCCAGCCTGGCAACACTTTTTTATTGTCACAAAAGCATTTTTCAAAGAGTTCTCAATAGAAAAAAAATCACATCCATTTGAATCTCAATTTAGAATTGGGATTCCTCAATTGAGCAGCCAGGTAGGTTTCAAAAGCAAATTGAGTTAGTACAAAGCAGGAAAAAAGTATTACCAGAGTATTTTAAATGCTCCGGCATTTAAAGTTCCTCTTGCAAAATGAGTGCATTGAAAAAGATTCGTATAGACTAACTCCTAAATGACATAAAATAGTGATAAATTCATTCTGCTTTTTCAACTCCCAACACAAGCAGAATTATCATTTGTTTGCGCAGGTTTGAATAACCACGATTTGTTTGTGGTGATTTTGGTTGATAGCTTGCCTGTGGCTTTGCACTCAGCTGATGATGCAGTGCCTCACCCAGCCAAGGACTCCCCCTGGGATGGGGAATACCTGCCGTGCCTCGCTGGCAGCTGACGCAGGAAACAGGAACAACTCCAGCAGGGTGACGCCATCCAAAGGGCAGCTGGCTCCAGGACAGCTGAAACTGCGGGAAGGGCGTGGGGGCTCTTCCACCCTCGTGTGTGAAAGCTGGGATGAGATCTGGCACTGATGGCATCGGGTGGGACACGGGGTTCACCTCCTGCGAGGCTTCGCCAGCGCTCGGAGGTTCCCTGGTGAGCTGGAGGCTCAGCCCCTCTCACCACAGGCGCCCTGGGGACCCTCACCCGAGACCTTCAGAGGGAAGGGAACAGAGAGCAACCACTGCTACTTCCAGTAGGTTTATTAACATTACATTGTGGCTTTTCATGTAAACTTTAAGAAGTTTAATACAAGCAATAAACCCACTTCAGCACCTTCTTACCACAGTAAGAGCAAGAGGAATTGGTACTTTAAACAAAGAACTCTATAAAGTGCATATGAAAATCAGAGTCAAATAAACATGATTTCAAGTGATGCTTATTCGGCCAACGAAGAAAGAGATGAACATTTTAATGAACAAATTAACTTTTATGCTAGAATCAGAAGTGCCTTTTAGTTCAGTAGTTTGGTCCAGTGCAGTTCTTAAAAAAAAAAACCTAATTAAAATAAAAAAGTGTTTCCCACAAATAAATAAATCCTGCATTCTTTGTCCTCTTTGAAAGTAGAAGGACCTAAAAAGCACCAAATTCATAAAATCTGCCATAACATTCCTCAAATAGGCCCACAAAGTCCAGATACTGAAATCTAGTTAAACACAAAAACAGCCCCAAACCCAAACCCCAACCTTGTTACATATTCACATCAACTGCAGCACAAAAAAATAATGATGGAAATAAGAAGAGAACTCATGAGTTCTGCTGTCCAGCAATGACTAGTGCATTGAATTTCCAGTGTCCTGTTCCTCAGTGCAAACGCCCCCTGCGTCCACTCCCACCGTGGTCAGAAGTGGGGGAGGTGCCCATACTGGCACCGGCTCACCCCTTGCTGGTTACCTGGTGGAGGAAGAAAAGGGGGTGACTGTACCAAAATACAGAACAGTACCTGAATTTGGTGCAGCAGTGGCAAGCAGCAGTCAGCAAATCCCTCATCCACCTGAGGTCAGGGGCACTCACTTCCCTGGGGACTTTTCCTGCAGAGGACTGGGGAAGGCAGGTGGGTTCCAGCTGCAGCCCCAGGCTGCCCTGGGGACCGCACGGCACCCCAGCACTGGGGCTACACCAAAAGGACTGGGACATCCATCCAGCTGTCAGTAGATGAATGACCTCCATGTACCTCCAGCAGGAGGCAAACAGGCAGAAAGTCTCCAGAAAGACAATTCCACGTTCAGACACACATGTCCGTGTGTCTGTGCACACACACACTTACTGGAGAGCTGCTTCTGGAGCTGCCTGACCAGCGCCGCCGTCTGCTGCTGCTGCTGGGTCTGCTGCTGCTGCTGGGTCTGCTGCGAGCCTGGCCTTGAGAACTGCAGTGGGAGTGAGAAAGGTGAAAGAAATCCCTCAGTGCCTGAACCACGGCAGGTAACAAATCCCTCAGTGCCCGAACCACGGCAGGTAACAAATCCCTCAGTGCCCGAACCACGGCAGGTAACAAATCCCTCAGTGCCCGAACCACGGCAGGTAAGAAATCCCTCAGTGCCTGAACCACAGCAGGTAACAAATCCCTCAGTGCCTGAACCACGGCAGGTAAGAAATCCCTCAGTGCCTGAACCACGGCAGGTAAGAAATCCCTCAGTGCCTGAACCACAGCAGGTAACAAATCCCTCAGTGCCTGAACCACGGCAGGTAACAAATCCCTCAGTGCCTGACACAGGTGCTCGGCTGTGCCGCCCTGGCGCAGTGGCCAGGACGTGGGAGGGCAGCGAGGGCAGGCAGGTGCCCTGGACAGCAAGGACACAGGGAGCACCCTGAGAACTCTCAGAACATCTGCTCTCCTCCTTCCCTGCAATCTCCCACCAGGGGCCTTCAGCCTGCAGAAGAGAAGGCTTCAGGGAGGCCCCACTGTGGCTGTGGCATTGAGCACAATGGGATTAGCACCCCAAACTCAGCATCTACCATCCATCTCTGGTCTCTCAGCTTTACCGATCTGCCTCCTACACCCCCAATTTTTTTTCTCATTAGACCCAGTGAAAATGCACATGCTTCTAATGCTTTTAATTAAGTGATTCTTCTCACAAGAATACAGGATGCAGTTTGGAAACCTGACATGCTGAATAGAACTGGAGTAATCCAGTACCCTAATAACTCCGTGGGCGCTACAGAAACCGCCTGAGCTTTGCTCAGCGAAACCTCCTGCTTACTGAAGGCAGTTTCAGTGTTTTACAAGACTTCAGCATCTTTTCCCTTTCTGAAACCAAATCCTTCACTTAAAATGTGTTGTGTAATCTCCTGGCTACCAGGCTGTAGTAACTGCTGAGTTTAGTCAAAGGCACTACCCAGCACAGCAGGGTTTTTTGGGGACATAAACCCAACCCACAGCACCTTCTGCTGTGCAGGTGCTGGCACAGGAGTCTTCACCAGGCAGGTGCCCATTGCAGTGACACTCTCCCATCAGTTTGTTCAAGAGATAAGAGCTATTAAAAAAACCTCAAAAATGGATGAAAAGTATCTAAGACTAATGCTTGTAAATTCAGAAGCTGCAATTTCAGCTTTACTGTATTTTCTCTACTTTTCTATAGCAAACTTTTCCTAGTTATCCTCACCTACCTTAAATATGTTTGGAAAAACTGTGGCAATATAGGAAACAAGCATAACAAGATTGAAAAAGGATTTGGCAGTGACAATTACTGGGTAAAATCATTCCCTAACCCACCAAAGGCTCCAATCCAGTAGAAAGTCGTGTCTCAAAAGCAATTCAGTTTGTTCAGCTGTCTTCATGAAACTCTGGTTTATTACTAACAATTTAATTTAAAAGGATCTTCAATCAACAAACCCCGTTTCCCCCCCAGCCTGTTAGTAGTACAGCCTAAAAACTAAAGGCCCCAGGTCAGTAACAGTCCGCTGTGATGGGACATAGCAGGGGCCGCAGTTTGGCCGCGGCGGCTCTGTCAGGCAGCAGGGGTGCTCCACGAACAGCACGAGCGCGGTGACAGGGAGCAGTGCCAGCCACCAGCACCCCACGGGGCCAAGGGTCACTTCTTTGTCTCCGGGGAACAGAGCCCCCCGTCCCTCCCCTCAGCGCTCCCCAGCACAGCCCGGCCGCCCTTGCTCACCTGCGGCTGCACGGGCTGGAGTCCGAGCGCCGGCTGCTGCTGTCCCGGCTGCTGCTGCTGCTGCTGCTGTCCCGGCTGCTGCTGCTGCTGCTGTCCCGGCTGCTGCTGCTGCTGTCCCGGCTGCTGCTGCT
>VZTI01002702.1:755050-777903 GCA_013397865.1 Struthidea cinerea
GCTGCTGCCCCGGCTGCTGCTGCTGCTGCTGCCCCGGCTGCTGCTGCTGCTGCTGGGAGAAGGCGGCGGTGACACAGCAGGGACAGGCGCCGCGCTGCCCCGGGGCCGCCGGGAGCGGGGGATGCGGCACTGACTCGAATGTCCAGAGCTCCCTTCCGGCGGCCCCAAAGGCGAGCACTGGATGTCCGCAGCCAGGTAAGGCAGGCGGGGCTCTGGAGCTTTAGACTCACAGAGCCGTGCAAGCGAGCGTGCAACACCCTCACGGCCACAGAGGTGCTCGCACACGCCCGCACCGCCACATCCCCGCACCAGCGCGGCCGAGCGCTCACCTGCAAGAGCCGCGGGTGCCTCGGCTGCTGCTGCCCCTGCCTGCCCGGCTCCGGCGGCAGCTGCCCCGAGCCCGGCCCCGCGGCCGAGGCAGGGTCCAGTCCCCCTCCAGTCAGGGAACTGGGCTGCAGAGGCTGATGGCTCAGTCTGATGGGGGAAACATAATGGATTAAACTTCATTTACAGGCAGAGCACCATAGTCTGTGAGAACTCAACTACAGTTGTGACATCTGACTGCCACAGACTTAAAAGATGCTACGTTTCACAGGAAGAACGTCTTTCCGAGTATGAATGCTTTGAAAAACATTGCATAATAGCTGTGTAATTGCATAATAATAGCTGTGCCATACTATTGCCCAGTGACTGATGTAGGCAGTAACATGTTCCTCTGAACAGGAACAGATCCAAGCATTCAGCTCTTGCTTTGCTAGGAAGAGGGGTGGGTTTCTAGAGCTTAAGCAATTCCACTAAAATGTTCTCCAGCTCAAAACATCTCAGCGTTCCAACACCATAACTGAAAATCACAAGTAGATGTTTCACCTTCTAAAACACTGAAAAACCCTGAAATTAAATAGTCCTCTTCTAAAATACTGAAAAATGTTAACTACGTCATCAATTTAGCTTAGCTGGTTAGCTCAGCACAGACAAGGCGATCCAGGTTGGCAGCTTCATTCCTACTGTGAGGCACCCTGAAGGTTTGCACACCAGGCTGCCAATCAAGTAAAGGCCAAACTTTTCAAACAGATGCAAGCAAACCCAAAATCTGGAACACTATTAAGATATCTGGGCTCGCAAGAATTTAGAAGTTAAGGAATCAGTAACTATTGCAGAATACACATAACATTCACAACTCCAGAAATGCTGATTTCATTTAAAAAACCCAGAGATTGAGGGAGAATTGCACAGCTTCATACATGACACACCATATTCTGTTTATGACAAGAGCTGGACCATTAGTTTCAGGCTCTTAAAAAAGAAATGTGATTCAAGGCTGTCACTGGAAACTCCTCCACTCTGCTCGCTCTGTAACACTACTACCTTTGACAGACTTCTACCAAGCTGGTCTTACGCTTTCTTGACTACAGACTCTTTGGCAAACCTGGAAAATTGACTGTTTAGTACCACACACATGCTTGTATGATATGGATCCCACATCTGTGTTTGTAGGGAAATAGGATCCAACAACCATCTTTAAATGGATTTTTATGTTCTGCAAACACACAGGACAACTGGACTACAAGGTGTGCCAAGATCAACTCAAAATAAAAATTAAATAAGGGGAAAACAGTGGGATATTGTAGAGAAAGGAGTATTAATTGCTAAGTAGACCCATTAACCTCATTTTGATTAATGAGCAACCTTGTCTAGTGAAAGGCGTTCCTGGCCATGACAGGGGTTGGACCTGGATGGTCTTTACGGTCCTTTCCAACCCAAACCTTTCTGATCCTATGATTCTATTATTAATACACTTTATTTTAAACCAAGCTTCCCCACGCTGTCCCCGTGCTCACCGCGGGGCCGGCGCGGGGCCGTAGGACGCCGGGGGCCGCTGGAGGTACCCGGGGTGGTGGCCCTGCCGCAGCCGCTCCATCAGCGCAGGGCCGGGGGACAGCCCCACGCCGGGGGCCAGCTCCATGCCGGGGGACAGCCCCACGCCGGGGGACAGCTCCATGCCGGGGGACAGCCCCACGCCGGGGGACAGCCCCATGCCTGGGGACAGCCCCACGCCGGGCTGCTGCTGGTGCTGCTGGTGCTGCAAGGGCAGCGCGCCGCTGCAGAGGGGGTAGCCGGGGGGCAGGCTCTGCGGGAAGGAAAACACAGCACTGACTGCGGCGGGCCCCACGGGAGCCGCAGGACAGACAGCCCAGCTGCGGGAGAGACAGCGTGTTTGCTGAGGACAGGGAGCCCGCAGAAGCGGAGGCAAGCTGGGGAGCTGCAGTGCTGCCCCACACATCCCCCACGCCACTGGGACCCCCTCTGTCTACGGGGTCAGGCAGCTGATACGCGGTCACAGTCACACACAGTCACGGTCACATGTACAGAACGGAGCTCACACCGTGCTGCTTTCCCAAGAGGCACTGAGTAGAAGCAGGGCTCTGGTCCATAACAACACCTCTATTTTCCTCCTATCTCCCCAAAATCCCAAGTGCCAGAATGATCATGACATAATAAAGACTTACTGCTATCACCCTCTCACCAAAAACCGGCTAAATATCCGGCTTAATGCTGAAGTAAGCTTGCCATTCCCAGCAACACCAACAAAAACTGAGAAGTGGCCACGTTAAAAATGTTCATGAGCTATTGCATGCAGAGACCATAACCGTGCCAGGGGGAGGCCTCCTTGGTACCCCAGGCCACATGCAGAGGAGCAGGCATGGGGAAGGAGATCTGTCCATCAGCCTTTCTGTGCAGGTGCTCCACGGGATGAGGCGGTACCTGTGCCTGCTGTAAGCCCCGAAACTGCGGGAGCTGGGACTGGGGCTGAGCCTGGGGAGTGAAGACAGCGGCTTGGTCCACTGGCTGCCCCTGCAAGACAAAGCACCATCAGATACAACCCCACACCTCCAACAAGTCTGGTTCTGCACACAAATCCCACCAAACTGTCCTAAAGAGTCATGGAGTGACAACCATTTTCTTCAGGACAGTACTACTGCTTAGTGCTGAGCTTCTGCGCTGTGTTCACTCACAGGAGGTGGAAGCACTGACCTTTGGTGTCTGACACACTGACACTGCAGCCAGGAAGAGGCAGCCCTCCACTGCAGAGGGCTTGCAGAGACCCTTTAAATGCGGCTTTGCGAAGGATTAGAAAAGAAATAGTCTGGTTGTCTTGGGGCCAGTACATCAAACCACCCAGGAAACTCAGAGTGAGGGACAATCTCTGATACTACCACACAGCTGATGGATTTTACTCAGGATACCTGAGTAAAAGGTTCCCGGCTTCCCCCAGATGCAGCAGGCAAAATGCTGATGAGTAAATTTGAAGGTGACATACAAAACACCAGTATGGGTAATGCAAGCAGCTCCAGCTCCAACCAGTGCAGCTGGGAACGCGCTCCAGGTCAGGATCAGCAGCCAGCCTTGCTTGTCCATCCAAAGCACCTCAGTATCTGTGCCCAGTTAAGGGCAAATCATTTAAAGATTTCAACTATAACTGCTGCAGTGTGTTTTGAAGCATGACAAAAGAGAAAAGAATTTCACTGTTAGTCTTAATTTCATGACTGAGATTGTAAAAACCTGGCAAACTAGAATGTACCAAGGATACAACCAATCAGTGTGTTTCCTGTGTGACTGGGATGCTGCATAGCTGCACTTGGCCATTTTTAAAACCATTCCACCAAAAAAGCCCAGTGACAGGAGCTGGAAGCAGCAATGATCCTTCCCCAGTTCCCCACAAAAACAAATACAAATCCAAGTCCTCCAACAAAGCCTTTGCCATTCTAGCCAGGCTATCTTTACAGAGATGTAGAAATTAGGGTTAAAAGTGACTTTGATAACACACTGCAAGCAGCAACATCACAACTTAGGCTACCAGTTGGATACGGATTGGAGAACCCTCCCTGTGTCCCTGCTGCAAATCCAAGTGTGCCTAATTAACTGCAAACGGGGATCCCCCGTTCTGACATGTGGGATCCCCCATTCTGACATGCCCCCAGTAACAACAGCAGTGACTGCACACGTAGGAAATACAGAAATCAGGGTCAATGGCAAAGCCTCTTTAAACACACATCTGGCTTTGCCTTACCAATAGGAGCTGTCAACAGTGTGGCAGTTTCCCTGGGACGGGACCAAAGTCCTGCAGATCAACTCTAGTACAGCTTCACTAATTATTATCTGGAAAGCTTTCCAGCATGGATATTAGGAATGAAACTTCATAGCATCACTGTTTTTCCCAGAAACAACCGAATTCTATGAAAGTCAGTGATTTAGCAGGTAAGTGTTAGCTGTTACTGCTTTTGGAAATGACAAGATCTGATTATTCCCATAATAATATGTCAGCGTAGAACACTCAGCCATGCTCACACAATCACAGCCTTGGGCACATGCTGCAGCTGCTCTCATCTTCCACATGAGAAGAGGAAAACATTGACCAGTGACGCAGCCATTGGAAATAGATGTAAGTAGAAATCACTCCCTGTGCACCAGTGTGTTTGCAGCGTCCCCCATGCAGCTGCCGCGGTCCCGCGTGAGCAGCCCCAAAGCACAGTGTCAACTATCAGAAGCAGAGTGCAGCCTGAGTGGTGACAGGAATGCATGTTTGGGTGAAAGAAAAGTAAAGAGAAGGTCATGGTCTCTGAGTGGTTACCATTATGCTGTCAAAGCCATTCTGAAGGGACACAGCAGAACTACAGACATCCTGCGGGAAAAGGACGGGCAAGAATATAGCAACAGCATGAGGAGCACAGACGATTCAGCTTGGGGGTTAGTGGGGCTGTGCAGCATCACCAGAGAGCTCGCCTGGACGGGCTCAGAGAATGCAGGAACATGGGAAAAATAAAGGGACTAAGAGACCAAAGGAAGTTTAAAGGCAGTTGGCCCTGGTCAGCCAATGTTTGGGGAATTACTGCAACGGAGCTATCAGCTGTCTCCCCACTGTAAGCCAGGCAGGGGACACAGCCCCAGCAGAAGGCAAACCCCCCGTGCTGCTCCTCAGGCGGAAGGGGTTGGACAAACCTGCTGGAGAGCCCGTGCGTGTGCCTGCTGCCGCAGGAGCCACTGCTGCTGCTGCTCTTGCTGCAGGAGCTTCATCTGGAGCAGCTGCTGCTGAGGGAGGATCCCGTGGATCGAGGGCGGCTGCAGCACCGAGCCCGAGCGCCGCTGCAGCAGGTTGGACAGGGCTTGCTTCGTGTTGCTTGGCACAAAGGAGCCTGCTGGGTCCAGCCTGGAACCACCTGAAAACCACCCAAAACAAATATGCATCTTCTGCCTTCCCTGGGAGTGCTGGTGGTACACAGCACTGCTAACCCATCAGCTCCGCATAATGATGATAAATGCATCTCTGCAGAGGCACAGTCTAGATTAAACCTGATTTCTGGCCTGAAAATTTCAACGGGCAAAGTAACTTCGAAGGCTGCCACTTGTAAATGAGAATGAAAAAAGCTCAAAGACTGTGGCCTGCTGTATGTTCCACGTCACATAAAGCATCTCGCTACTACTGCTGAACCACAGTCGCATGTCAGATCAAAAGCATGATATGAACATCTTAATATGTCAAGCCCATTTGATGAGATGGCAGCAGTTTGTGCACTCTCTGCAATTTGATAAAAGCCATGTATCTCTCTGTCAGACCTACAAAGGTAATCTTATACATTTGTTTTCAAAAGCAGCATTTCCTTAAACTTTTTAGCCACTCTCTGGTATATTCTGAAGACATTACACAGTTATAATACAGATTAGTTGTATTTGGAGCTTCGGAAATAAATATTTCACATTTATAACTGGAACCAAACTTTTAAACTTCTGCTTGGAGAAGTCACAATAATGTTTCTCAAACCATCACAAAGTGCTGCCCTCTGGAGCCAGTAAATTGCTGTAAAACTGAAATTCACTAGCTGGAAGAAAGAAGACAATCCTACAGAAAATTAAGCACATATCAGAAATGCTGAAAAAATGTGAGCCTGCGGATTTATTACATCTAGCAGATGGCAAATCAGCCACCATGGCTCTTGGTATGACTGAAAGAGGAAATAACCCAAAGGGCCTTTGTTCCTTTAATTGTTCCTTTCTCCCTTCACTCCTCACTGAACCCCATGAGCTCTCTGACACTGCCACCACAGGAGCTCGTTCTGGCTTATCTACCCAAAAAGCTCAACACTTCAACAGAGACAGAGCTACAACTGAGAGCAGAAAAGCCCTTTGAGAACCCACAGCTGACAAAGGAACCAACCAATGGCACAGGCAGACACAGCCCACGGCGGAGGGAGACACAGGATGTGGTCACAAGTCCCCAGGCTGAGCCCTCCCAGCCGACCTACCTGGGGCGAGGGGCTGGCTCTGCAGGAAGAAGCTGGGCTGTGGAGGGGGCCCCCCCAGGCTGTACCCCCACAGTGCCGGGGGGGCTGCATGAGCCAGCGGGGACGGCAGCGGGGAGTAGGTGGGAGGCACTCCGTATAAGCTGGCCTGTGCATATTCCTAAAATACACAGCAAAAGGAAATGTTAAAGACATTCATACCTTACTAACTTGTAAATAATGCCCATTCTCCTACTGAATTATTAAAAGACAGAGACAGGTCCCCATCATTGGCAATGATGTAAACTCCACGTGAAGTCTGGTAATTCCCCCTGACAGCTCCAGGCACATCCCAGCCTCAAGAGCAGCTACCTTCTCCAGGCCATGGTCAGGTGGAGTACAAGGACAGCTCAAACTGCCAGGATACAAGTAACACGAAGAACTCCACTGAAACATCAAAAAGGCCAGAAAATCATCTTAAAATTACAGCTACTTAAACCACACCACATGGGCAATCCAGCTGGATGCTGAGGGAATACCAGCACATCCACTCCAGGGCCGGCCACACTGGTGCCAGGCATGTTTTCAAACTGCTCTCAGTGACTGTTCAGCTCAGGAACCCACAGCCCCAACCCCAGTAAAAAGGAAAGTGTCTCAGACACCAGACCAAACTGCACAGCAGGACAGTTTATTTGTCTGGAAGAGACTTTTCCAAACTGGTGTCCATTTGAATGAGACCTGGGTTTAAACCAACATGTTTGGTCTCAACACAGTGTGAACAGGAAGCATTTCAGAAACTGGCACATGTGGTTTGCTACCTCAAACAGGAAGAAGCACACACAGAACCTGAGTAACAGCAAGATCCACTCTGGTGTATTTCACACAGTGTGTAAGGTCCTGAGCTCAGCACGTTCCTCCACACTGAGGAATTTCTGCCCGACAGAAATCCACCCTCCTCCTGGCCATCTCCATTCCCTCCCTTCGCTTGGGACTCACTCCTCCAGGTGCAGAACCATTTCCAAGGCAGCGCCACACACGCACCACCAGGAGCTTCGGGGAGGTATTTCAGGTCCTGCGTGGGCACCAACCACTTACCTCAGTCCTGGAGCTCGACTTTGACTTCCTCTTCCTGCCCTTTGCCTTCTTCTCGTCATCTGTGGCATGTTTTCCCTGATCCGAGAGCTCTCCCAGCTTTCTTTCTGGTTCCTGAGACACAGGTGAGGTGGGCTCTTCCTCCTCCTCCTCTGGAGGAAGGGGCAAGGGCTCGAGGTAGTAGCTCCGTGGTTTGGGTTTGGGGTGAGTGTGGTACAGCAGCAGATGCTGCTGCTCCTCGTATTTGATCGCTTTCCTGTCAACACGAACAGTCCCAAACCATGCCCAGGAGAGAGGGGCAGGATTTTTGTGACCTTCAAATAAATCCCAAGGGGACACCTTTTGTTTGGTTGACACCTGAAGACCCTGTTTCAGAATCAAGGGGAAGTCAGGATTTAAGGAAGCTGAACAATACACTCGCTTTTGCACATCACTGTTTGAGTCAGAAAAAAACAGTAAGGATGTCTCCCCTCCACAAAATGCACCAAATGCACACCAGCGGGATTTTAACTTCTGTGCAAGGCTGCCACTAGAGAAAAGCAATTATATTTTTATAGTAGCATTTGCTTATAGACATGCTAAAAATCTCAAGTGCCATTGATATATGATATTTTGGCAGAAAAGACAAATACCTATCAAAAACTGCTGATCTGAGAATAAAAGTTTACATCTCTTGCTAAAAGTTTACACATTCAAATAAGGGGAGGAAGCCTAAGCACTGTATCACCAAAACACGCCTACCCCTTCTGCAGAATGAAAAGCTCTATCCCCAAGCTCTATCCTTCTCTTTTAAATAAATTCACATTAAAAAATTATCCAGGGACGGGGCATCCACAGCTTCTCTGGGCAACCAGTCCTAGGGCCTCACCACCCTCCTTCCCAATATCCCCTCTATCCCTGCCCTCCCTTGTCCTGTCCCTCCAGGCTCTTGTCCAAAGCCCCTCTCCAGCGCTCCGGAGAGACACAAACGCTTTTGACACCGAACACTGTCATTTGCAGCTCTTTTTAAAGGCGTTACTTGCCAAGCCCAGCGCTCCTGGGTGCCGGCAGCACTGCCCACAGAAAGCCCAGCTGTGCAAGGGACCGCAGTGCTGGGGCTGCAGCTCTCGTGGGGACTGAGAGGGCACAAGCAGCTCGGTCACAGCTTCTACAGCCCTGCCCAGGAGCACCTGCACGGCACGGGCTGTGCCTGTCTGCCTGCAGTCCCACACCTGAAACTCATGGCAAAAGTGAGACGAAAGCCAACGTTTGCTCTTGCCTGTTTCTTATCAATGGAGTCAAACCCTGCGATTTTGTTGCCCTTGGTGTCGATGAGGGACCCCATGGGCTCGCAGGCGACGATGTCACACGTGAGCCGGGGCAGCGGCAGCAGCTGCCGGACCTTGTCGATGCTCTCGGAGCGCTTGTCCCCCAGCTCCTTCTGGGGAGCAAACACACCCGTCAGCCAGACACGGACGGGGACAGGACACACACGACACTGCTTTCACTATGAGAAAACATCCACTTTCTGCATGAATCATTTCCTTGTACTTTTACTAAATTTAAGCAAGTGGCTTTGCAAGGTTTTTGGGTTTTTCTCTTTGTTTAGAGAACGTAAGTTTTCTTTTCATCTGTTCTTTAAATGCAACATAGAAAGTACATAATACAAATTTAGTGTCCCAAACATAAATAAAAGTAACTAAGTGCCTTGCAGGGCTCCCAATTTTAATTGAATATGAAGAAAATCCTAGAAATCTCTTCCCACACCCACATTCCTGTATTTTGATTTTCTTCTATTGCTCCTTGTTACCACTAGGAATGTTTCAGTCTCTCCTCTTTTTCCAAGAGGCCTTCCCAGACACTAGGAATGACAGGATTAGAAGATGAGCACAGAAAGCAATTCAAAGGAAATGCTGAAAATGACATACACGACACTTACTTTTAATTTCTTCACCAAATTCATGTAAGCCCTTTTGTTCTCCTCAGGCCCTCCTTGGGGGGCGTTTGACAGGTCTGAGGCGAGCGTCCCATTGATGAGGACCCCCAGCATATCCAGCACAGTCGTGAACAATTCACTGGGAGTAAAGTCAAGTGTTACCCTGGGGGACTATGACTGCCAGGAGATCCAGAGATCTGATTCATGACAGAGGCCCCAAAGGCAGCTCGTCAGCACCAACTGCCCAGAGTCAGTAGGGATTACTGAGTCCAGCTGGGGAAAATGCTCAGCTGAGGAAGAGTGTGAATAAAGGCTCCAGTGCTTTCCCAAATGGAGGTGCCCCCATCCCAGGCCAGCAGAGAACCCCTAAATCCCACTCAAGCAGTAACAGGATAAAAAAGGTAACAATTACATGCATGCAACCTACGCTTAAAGCTCTAAGGGCACGAACTGGCTGTTTGAACAGTGCAGACGTACTTGTTGGTCTGCAGATCCACAGTCCCTGAGGTGATGATCTGGAGGAGCAGAAGGGCCCAGTCTGTGGTCCACTGGGTGCTCCTCTGCACCGTGTCAAACATGCCCCCCACCTGCAAAACAGCACACGGGTAGCAGGGCTCTGCACGCCCGAGCAGCACACGGCCCTTGGCTCCCCTGGCACAGGGATCACTTAGGAATAAAGCAGCTCTCCAGTCCCCCGGGAGCTGGATGCTCTGGAGCTCCTCGCTCCTTACCACCTCCTCCCGAGCAGCTGCTGCATCTTTTCATAACATCAGGATAACCACAAGTTTTGTTACCAGGTTGAGACGCAGTTGCAGAGCTTCGTGCATCATCTGCCTGGCTTTGACATCGTCCTGGTACCGTTCTTCTCTCCAGTTACTGAGGATCTAAGAAAAAGCATTGGACTAAAGTTGTTTTCTTCCTGTAATGTTCTCCCTCCAAGTATTTGTGGCCTTTTAGCTATAAGGAATCATAAAAGACTATTGACCTCTTTAGCCTTCTCTTTACCTTAGAACAGACTAAGAAAACTGATGGGAAGAAAAGGTTAACTTGTAAAGAGCTGATGATCTGCTGTCATTTGTGTGACTGCATCTTCCTGTTGCAGGAAAAAACCCAGTCAGCTTTGTTATGCATTTCTTAGCAATATTGCTTGAAACACACTATTTCACCACCAGTGAGTCAATCAATCTCTTACACTGGATGCAGCTTCCCAACAGGATCTGGTGGGATCTCCAGATGAGAAATGACAGAAACTCAGGGAACCTGATCCAGCTGCAAATCAGGGGACAACCCACACAATGAAATGAAAACCCAAGTGGCAGAAACTAGGGGAAAAAAATCATCAAAGGAATGAATTTCCCTGGGATGTGGAGCTGTGTCACAGCCTGGACCCGAGCTGAGGGGCAATGTGGGAAATACCGGCCCCACAGGTACCAATTCCCACTGTCACAGCAGCTCACAGAAACTACAGTCAGAGAAAGGAGTCATGACCCCCTGCTCTGGGCACTGGATATGCTCAGTCTGAAGGAGCTGCTGGAGGCTGGAGCAGGAGTGGGTGGGAGCAGGAAGTTGTGAGCACAGGCTGCGAGTAAGCACGAGAGACCCAAAGGAGAGCTGCAGGCAGGGGCCAGGCTGGGGCCAGGAATGTTGCTTTTTACAATATGCAAAACTCTTAATCTGTGCCAGCTGGAGAGGGTGATGGTTTTTCCTAAAGAAGGACAGTTTTAAACTTATAAAAACTTTCCAGGATCAAGCAAGGGACTGGGAAGACATGGTCTGAGGACTAACACCTTTATTGTTTCTCCTAGAAAGAACTGAAATCAGACTCCAGTCCATTACATCTCTCTGTAACAAATTTAGGAGAAAAGATGTATTCACGCTCAAAAGAGGAACAAACACCTCCCCATTTTGCCCTCCTGGGACTGCTCCTTTTGGCACACCACTGTAATTTTCCTGGGTTTACACCACTGTATACACATAGAACTGCTGACACACACCCACCTGACCAAGGGTGCTCATGGGTCTGTGCCTGTCTTACCTGAGTAACTTGATTCTGCAGGGATGTGAGGAGCCCTTCCCTTTGCTCATCCTGACCCTTAAGGCAAGTGAGTACCAGTGACAGGAAAGGCTGCTGGCTCAGCAGGGACATGCTTTAGGAGAAGCAAACACAGCACTTCATTAGTAAAGTTATTTTGGTACTTCCTATCCTCACTCCCTTCCTTGTTTTGTCTACACTTTTTCCCCTTAAGTGGCACTGCTGCATCTCTGTCTGTTTCTGTTTTAGTCAATTAAAGTCTTGGCAGAGGCATTAAAGACCATGCTCCCAGGAAGGCACAGTCCCAGCCAGCCCAGCTACACGAGTTGTTACTGAGATCCCCCAGCTCAGGGGGGCCCTGAGGGAGCGAGATCTGCCCACACACCTGAAGGCCTGACCCAGGAACACAGCAGGCTATTTCAAGACTACTTTGACTAACCAGGGATATCATTTTGGTGGTGATAAGGCAGCTAAAGTTTCTAATCCATGTTAGTGGTCTGAAGTAAGTCCCAAGGAAGTTTCCCCTAAAGGCTCTGATTAGAACAAAAGCTGCCTGACTCGCTCTAAAATTCCAGCATGGACTTAATTTAATAGAATGTCTAGCTATGCTAGACCCCAAGAAAGTACAAAAACATTTCAGTCACCGTGGAAAAATATTTTACTGAAGGAAAATCAATAACCATTACGTAATTAAAATTCTCACACGTTTGGAGCTAGAGATGAGCTTAAGCTGAATTCCCAACAGGAAGCAAGTGACATGACAATGGTGGGACCTTAACAGCAAGCAAAATCTCCTACAGCCACAGCAGGGAAGAGGCAGCAAGTGCTCTAACTGTTCCTTTAAATCCCTAACAGTGCCCATCACCAAGCTGCAAAATAGCCCCTGGCAGGTGGGTTACAAAGCTGCCACAATTCTTCCTCTGAAACCAATGGTATCTTGTCAGACCCAATGACATCTTAACCCTCTCTGGGGTTGATAACGTTTTGTGAGGCCAAAATCCCGTCCTCAGTAAACTCCTCCTTCACAAACACCGCTCAGCTCTGCGTGCAGGGGTTCCCCAACGTCGTACCTCTTTTGTTTCTGTCTATCTCTCTCCTTCTTAGAAGATGACCCCAAGTGCTGCCCTTTCTCCAGCTCCTCTCCTGCAGCTTTCAAGACCCTACCTTGAACTGAGGTAGGCAGTTTTGCAATCAGGGGGGCCACCAGCCACACTCCTCGCCGCTCAGACGAACTAGGAGCAGAACAAACTTACTTCAGCCAAAACATCCATGCAGTTTTGTAGCCAGTTTTAACTGTTACAAGACTGAGCTGCCTCAATAAGGCAGCGACACAATGCCTTTGGAGTCACGAGTGAGGACTGAGCAGTCACAATTTCTCATGTGCAGAAAGTTCAAGAATAGCAACTACATTTATTGTTAATCAAAAGTAAACAGAAGGAACCTTCAGACAACTATTTCTGTACATTCCTGGTTCAAGTGCAAAACAGTTTAGGCAATCTACACACAATTAAGCATCATGTCAGCTAAAAGAATTTAAAAAGTGCTACGAAAAATACCTTAGGAATGTCTTTTTACCATTCTGCCTTGTATTACTTGTGTCAGCATTTCCAACAGAGTGTGGACTGAAGAGGCCTATACCAGAGTTAGAAGAGTTATTGTTTAGCTCAGCGGATTGCTGAAACACCTCTATTGTCGCCTTTGCGATATTATCCAACAAGCTGTTCATTTCAGCCACAGACCCAGAACCCTACAGTGAAACACAAGTACACTAGCACATTCACGGCAGGTTTGCTCATGGACCATGTTAAAAGTTAACATACTTTTTTGCATTAAATATTTAAACCAGAAAGTTTGAAAGCCAGTACTTACAGGGTCCTTCATGCACTGTTTGATCATAAGCTGCAGCTCCAGCCACGACTGTCGCAGAGTCCACTGGTCTAAGTTCTAGGGGAGAATTGACATTACAAATGTTAATTGTTAATAATATTAACATTAAAAGTCAACCCTTTACAGGTCTGAAGAAAATAAATAAATTTCATACTTTAACACATCACGTGCAGAAACCTCATGTTATAAGCAGATCATCACAATCACTGATCCTTTTAATAGTTAATGGCATGCCAAAATATCAGACCACAAGAGAACATATGTGCACTTCCACACCTTTCAGCTGCCACTGTTCCTCAGTACTTTTAACCAGGCAGCAGGGAAACCTTGTTCAGCAGCACCCCCAGGGACACTGAACAGGGTCACGGGGAGCTGCTCCACCTCTCCCTGGTGCCTCACCTGAAGGATGCGCTTGATGTGCTGCTGCTGAGGGTTGTCACCCTCGGTGCACTCTTTAATGCCGTGCGGATAACAGATAAGCTGAAGTAGTTTCTGTGCTTGTTTGTTCGAGAGAACAGGATCCAAAATAAGATCTTTGTCTGTGCACAGCCTCTCAGGTTCTTTCAAACAGTGCTCTCCAACCCACTCCTGTAAGGAGTCACATGACAGATTCACTAGAGAGTTTTGAGGCAATACTAACTTTTTGGTAAGCTGAGATATAGGCAGGAAAAGCCCCTCAGTTCTGAGAGAGTGCAGGGGAGGTTAATAACTAACTAAAGCATTTTTTAACCCAAATACTACTCCAAATTGTTCAAATCAGGAAACTCAAACAGAACACAATTAATGACGCATTTCAACACTCATTTTGCACCAAAATATACGTTATGCTTTTCAAATATAGTAACACTCTTTCTCCAAAAGAGGAGAGAGGAACAGTTTTAGGGTGTTACCTGCTGGCAGATCATTCTGAGCACGTATCTCGCATACTCGCTCAGACTGGCAGTTTCAATGGAAACAGCTTTTCCACACGATTTCAATGTTTGAGAGGAACCCCAGATTTCCTCCTCACTGAGCTCATCCAAGAAGCCTCTGACATGGAACTCTTCACTCTTCAAGGAGCCGACATTGCTGCTGCCAATTTCAGCGTCACCTGGAGGGCAGAAGCACAGGGAGAACTCCCAGCCTGGCCCCGGCTCCGAGCAGGGACGGACGCCTTGGGGCACGGGACAGCTGCAGGGTAGACCTGCACTGAGGCCATCGTGCCCCAAAGGGCAGCACTGACTGACTCTGGACATCACCAAAGTACTGTCCTCCAGCTTCATGTTGCAAAGCATCTTTTTAATTGGTATTTCAGAAGCAGGAAAAGTTTTACGCAAATCAAACACAACTAAAGCCACCACATGCTCAACTGTGCATGTGAAAAGGTGAGTGAAAGGAATTGCTTTGGCAAATAAGGAACAGTTGAGTTACTCACTCTTCTCAGATGTGCTTTTTCCAAGTCCTAACTCTCACTTTGATTTATTAACATTCTGTAGTTCAAGAGATCAGTTTGACCAGTGGCCCCTCAGCCACCGAGTGGCCCCTCAATCTTACTATGAGCCCACACCTTGACCAGGAAGGAGGAGAGGGAAGAACCTGGCAGGGAGATAATACAGTGAAGAGAGTGGCACCGAGGCCACATGAAGCTAAAGCCATCCCAGAATACTCTGATAAAACCGGAGCTGCTTCCTCAGCACAGAACTGCAACAGCCACCGTTTACCTGATGCTTTTCTTCAGCAAAGCAAGTAAAAATTTTGAATTACTAATGGAGGGTGCCAACAAGCTGAAGTTGTGCCAAACCAAAGGCAGTTACTTGTTTGGAAAACAACACTCACAATTTGTGGAGAGCTGCTCAGAGTGATGCTTTTACAACTTCCACAATGGCAGACTCCCAGGGTTTGTGGCAAAACATAGAAAAAAGTGGGAAAACTTACCTGAGTCCCAATTTCTTATCTATATTTGAGAAGGGACCTGACTGAGTTTAAATGTCCTGGGACTCCAGGGTGGAGGTCAGGGTCAACATCTGAAATAGTCACATCTGCTTAAAGCCTCTCCACTGGGGCTGACTCACCAGGGAAAGATCTGCCTTTGACCTGGAGCCTGCACTCCCCGCATGCTGCAGGAGCAGGGACAGCAGCCACATTCTTCCCCTGTTCTCAGGGTTTTCCCTCCCAGGAGCATTCCCCCAGAAGTGAACTAGCAGGAGCTGTTTCCCACACTAACACTGGCACAAACACATCACACAGGACCCTTCACACCCTTACCAAGCATCAGAATGGCTTTCAGGACTGCAAACACGGCTCCCACTTCGATGCTGCTGTGAGCAGCAGCCAAGAGGTGACGATCACAAGAAGAACGAATTCCAGGAAATAATTTCTCTATGGAAAGAAGAGGAAATCTTGTAAAAAATGGGTGTTGTTTACCAACTAACATTTCCTTTTTATGAAATCCTCCTCAGTTAGAACAGCTACAGAAGCGCAAGAACTGAAGAAAGAACTGAATCTTCTGAAACTGGAACTGCAGCCCAAGAGGTAAGTGATCAAGTCAGCTGGGATATGTGGTTATGATGGATTAATACCAAAACAAGCTGTGGGCACTGAAACAGAAAAGGAGCCTGTTGGTTCACTGTGTCCATGTGAACAGTGAACTTAACCACAATGAGACACTGAAGGCTGTGCTGGTTTTGACATCACAGATTTAGGAAATTACTTCCCTTACCTCACCTGCATGACAAATGAGGCAAAATGAAGAGCTGTAAACGCGTGCTGCACAGTTACACCTAGTTCTGCAGCCTGCAGAAGCCAGTGAGTGCTCTGTCTAATTTGCAGGAGAAGATGCACAGACTGGAAGTGGGAAGGAGGGAGGGAGGAAGGATGAATCCATCACCTCTGAGGCGGTCAACTGAGCCAGAGATAAGAAGGGTCTGTAACATGGTCACATTCTGTTTGATGCGTGCTACTTCCTACAGTCCAGTCATGATTTCTCCTATCCATTCAAATCCACTTTTATTTCTAAGGAAAGCAGGTCTGTCTGTTCTGTCAGTATTCCTCAAGGCTCTTGCCTGTTTTGCTTAAATATGCAACAAAAGCTCATTCATTTATGGTCAAAAACTAAATTACTCTTACTTTTACAGGGAAGAATTTGACACCACTTAAGAGCTGACTCTTTTTTTCTTTCTCCTTCTTTTTCACATGGATATAATCTTGTTATCGAAATTGCTGAAATACTTTTAAGTCACACACATATATATAAATGTTACAGATATATATATATATATACATAAAACATAGCTTATCACCAGAATTGTTTCATTTCAATTGTCAGGTGCTTTTTCCTTGCCATTTTCCTTCCTCTTTTGGTCTGTGGCAAACACACACAGGTCAGACCTCTTAAATAGTCACATTTAAAAGAAAAAAGAACTACCTTCATATATCCTGAGAACTAATTTTCTAATTCCTTCTGTTGGATGTTTTATTATACTCTACTTGAAATCACATTTACTCTCCACTTCCCTGTAAGGTCCCAAACAGCACAGTGTGTATCCCCGTTAGTGCCTCTGCCACTGCCATTCTCAACACTGCCAGGTGTTGAGAATGAATGTTTCAGCAAACTCCTGTAGTTTTACCTGCATCCCAACCATTTCCCAAACAATTAAGAATCATTGGTATCAACTCCTCAGCAGTGAAACATCTGCAGTTTTGAACTTGCAGTACCGTATTTTCACATCTGCAGCCAACAAAAACCAGTGATGGGTTCACTTTCTGCAATGGAAGGGTCAGGCAGCAGACAACTCACCTGTTTCCTGGGGAAAGAGGCACACCTGGGGTGTCCTGAAGAGGTGCAGGAGCAGCCGGCAGGTCATCCTTGCCCCAGGCTCAGCATCCGGGTCCCCACAGGCTGTGGAAGATGGGACATGGACATAAGGATCTGCCCAGGACCTCACAAGTCCCAGTGTCAGGCCTGGAAATGTTCTTCCTCACAGCCCCATTTTAAATGGAAATACAATTATTTCAGCAACAGGAATTAGCACTTATGGCCTTGAGTCATTAAAAAACAGGAAAAGAACAGCAAGATTTCTGGTAAGCAAGAGCGTGGAGCAGCTGGGAGCTGGGAGCAGCAGGTGAGGCTGCACACACAGGACAGGGGCACGCTGCACTGGCAGCAGCACTGGCCCCACGCCCGGAGCCTGCCCCAGCCTGGCAGCGCTCCTCGGGAGCCGCAGGGACCCCGCACTGCCGGGCACAACCGCCGCCTGCCCCTCCCTGGAGACTTCTTAGGAAGCCTCAAGTCTTTTCGTTTTAGGTTTTTCTCTTGGTGTTTCCTTACCAGCTGCCAGGAGGGAGGGCAGTGCGACGTGCTGGACGACATCCTCCAGGGAGAAGCACTGCCGGGCGATCAGGATGGCAACGAACGTGGCCAGGGAGTCGTGGAACGACAGGTCACTCACCTGGAGGGACAAACACTGCACGGCCTCGCACAACACTGCACACACCCCTGCCACAAGTACTGAGGAATTCATTCATAGAATAAACAGTAAAACATTTACACATAAGCACTCGTCCCTTTTGTACCTTTTAATGCATTTCCCAAACATTTTACGGCAAATACTGACAGCCCTTAACTGAATTTCAACAAATACCAATTTTGAATACCAAAATTCTGGAGTAAAAAACATAAACCTTATAAAAGCCTCAGAAAATTTTATCACTCAATAAAACCAGGTAACACTGAGGCTCCTTCCTCAGCTTCAGGACAGGAATGTCCCCATGGACACAGCTTCAACCGGCTCCCAAAGGCAAATGCCTTCAAACTGAGGATAAATACATGGAAAGAGGTATCGCATCAGACCAGTCACCATAATCCTGCTGACTGTAACAGGGCTGTGGGAACAACAGCAGGTGAGTAAGAAACAACCAAGTGTAGCGCCCCTTTTACAGCTGAGGAGCCAACACCAAAACATGGTCCTTAAAACACAGACAGTTATTTACACATCCATCAGCATCTTAGGAAAAGCACTCAGCTTTGCTTGCTCCTGTTGAAGAGTGACCCTGATACTCTGCATCATCCCATCAGAGAGACAGGAAAAATCTTGCGAAGAGAAAACTCTAAGCACTGCTCAAATTTTACATTAACCCAGAAGATGTAAAAACTAATAAAACTCAATCAGGAATCTCATTAAAAGACTTGAAAATTTAAGTGGACACAAGACTGAATTTGTGCTCCACATTTTGTGTAGAATGGAAGGCCAACTACCTCTCTAAGGAAAACTGGGGTAAATAGGTGTCACAGGTACTCACAGGATACTGAACTTACGTCCACACTGCAGAGCAGATCATTGAAGCCCCAGACATGGTTTGAAGAGCAGCACAGAGCTTTCACGACCCCCAGCCACTCCGAGCTGAGCACGGTGCAGCTCGCTGTCAGCTCCGCACACAGGTTCCCGATGTCATTGATCCTGGGAAGGAGAGCAACACTCTTACAGAACCCAGAGATTTTGTAAGCAATAAATATTCAGGTCAAAGCAGAGCAGTGCTTGGCAGCAGAGCTGGTGTTTCCTTACTCGAGGTGGGTGTTTATGTCCCAATGTGCTTAGGCCACTGCTTGTACCCCACGGCTACCCCGTGGTGAACGGCACCTGGGAAAACCTCTCCTGCAGCAGCGCCAGGGACAGAGGTGTGTGAGGCACTTCTCCTCAGCTCAGTGTTACTGTGACAGCTCCCTGCAGGACCCTTCCCTCTGCCCGGCCAGCACTGCCATCAGGAGGGAGACAAGCCACAACATCAACTGGCATTAATGAATTTCACTTCAGAGATCCCATATGGTATAACATGGGATTTGGGGCATGCTTCAGGGTTATGTAACAGCTTAAGAAACAGCAGAGTTGACTCATCCCAGTGCAAGTTATTTTCTCTCTTTTCCAGAGTGAAACTCATTTGGCTGCATTTAGATGTTCCCTTTTGTGCTCTTACAAAACTGCTTCCTCTCAACTGCTCTGCCCTGCCAAAGATGCCCCCCACTCCAGAGAATCCAGACTGGCTTGGGTTGGAAGGATCTTTAAAGATCATCCCATTCCACGTTCTGCCATGGGCAGGGACACCTTCCACTACCCCAGGCTGCTCTGAGCCCTGTCCAACCTGGCCTTGGGCACTGCCAGGGATCCAGGGGCAGCCACAGCTGCTCTGGGCACCCTGTGCCAGGGCCTCCCCACCCTCACAGGGAAGAATTTCTTCCTCATATCCAATGTAAACCTAGTCTCTGTCAGTTTGAAGCCATTCCCCCAATGAATCTCTTAATACTTTTAAAAACCAGATTTTTCAAAAATCTATGGTGATAAAATCCATAATTTATAAATTACACATTTAATAAATAAAACACCAATTGTACCAGGAGGCAATGACCTAATGCAGCACCTTCCCTCATTTCCAGACTTCTAACAAGCAAAGATTGTCCTGAGCTGTTCAGCCTGAAGCAGCACAACTGCTGACACCAAACTGCTCCTGGCTGACTGGCAGCGAGTGCCTGCTGCTGCTTCCTCCCTTCTGCTGAGCTACACAGACCGACTGAACAAAGCAACTCGCAGCGCTTCACTCAACACATTTTCAGCAACAGGGATGAAAATGAAAACAATTGCAAAAAAAAGACACAAACCAAAAGGTGAAGGAAAATCTCTGCAGAGCCTGTAAACCCGCCCTGGTCCCGCCCCAGCCCGGGCCTCACCTGCCCGGGTCCTGGTGCCCCATGCACACGTTCATCAGGGCGTTGCAGACGAAGCTGTAGCGGTTGGCTGCGTTGTCGCTCAGGATCCTGCCCAGCATGGAGTAGTTGATGCTGTGAGCTGAGGGGTTCTCGAGGAAATCCAGCATGAACTCCGGGTCCCACAGTAAGTTGGAGTTTGAAGGCTGAATGTTGCTGTAGATTGTCTGCTTCACCTTGGAACAGGCACTACTGAGGAGCAAAGACAGAGAGCTGCCTACAAATGCACTCTGCAGGAAAGCTGCTGGGATGAGAAAAGCCTGGTTGGGTTAGCCCTTCATACACATTTTCAAACTCTTCTGGATAAGCAGCATCTGCCAGATAATGAGGCTGATGCATCTACTTCATTCAAGTTTTCCTGCAAACAAAGTCTTGAATTTCCAAAAAGCTTCTTGGACATTTCTGGGACTGAAACTGTGAGCAGCTGGGTAAGGCCCAACATCCTCCTCCCCAGCAACCTCCTGGGACATCAGGTGTCCCTACGGGGCACGTAACCCAGCTTCCCAACACTGCTCCCCCCTTCACGTGCCATGACCCAGCGAGCTGCAGTGCGGCAGGGGGAATTCATTAAGGAGAAATGAGAAAATTTATCCAAATTAAAATCTGCATTTGATAATAAGGTGACTTAACAGACAGGGTCTGGAAATCAGTAAACAGAGAAAAGATACTTAAAGCTCGTATTTTGACATTAATGATTAGACAGAAGGGCAAGAACTGTCCCAGGCCACGCACACCTATATGTGAAGTGTTTTTCTTCAGGGAGAGAAATAGGTGTTCGTGAGGAATGCAAATTTCCTACCCAAAATATTCCAAGGAGTGTTTGTCTCCAGCACAGGGTTTTATATCAGAGGGACAAATTTCACTAATTTGCCCAACTGGGAAGACTTCCTCATCACTGAAAAGAATCTATTAATTGAAGTTAACTTAAAATACGTGAAAATTTTGGTAATTTTTAGAACTGCACTGGCCCCAGGATGAAAAGAGAGAGGAAGCACTGGGCATCCTGGAAGGCAGCTGGGAGCTGAGGGAGGAGCACCAGGTGTGCCTGGCCAAGGGCTCAGAGGGCAACACCCTGTGACCCTGTCACTGCCAGCCCTGGGCCCCCCTGTCACTGCCAGCCCTCAACAGCTGCTCCACATGCCACACCCCAGGGCAGGAGGATGAGGCCATTAGCAGGGTAATTAATTACAAGAAGGACAGTGCCTGGTGTTAACCCTCTGCTCTGACAGCCAGTGCAACAGCAAAGACGGAAGTCCAGTGAGTGGAACACAAACACCCCTCACCAAAACCAGCAGGCACCGAACGGGCACCTGGGCACAGGAACATCCCCGACACCCCAATGTTTACCTACAGCCACGCCACCGTCACAGAAAGCAAGGCCAGACCCAAACAACACTGAGCACGGCAGCAAAGCAGCCTCTGAGACAGCACTTGCACCAGAAGCAATGCTGAAGGAGTGGTCAGGAGATAGAATTTTAAAAAAAGTGAAAGAATGATTTAAAAAGAGGAAGTTTAGGGAAGATAAGTAACTGTTCCAGGCACACGAAACCAAACACCCCCCTCCCTCAGTGACACACACTCAGAAGACGCTCCAGAGGAGACCAGAGCACAGCAAACCACAGAGGGTGAGTCTCTAAATGTGAACACTTGTAAATTGTAATTTATCATGGCTTCAAACTGACTGAGAGAAACAGCTGGGCTTACAGCAGGCTAGAAAGGAGCTGAAAATGTTACTGTGAACATGCAATGGGGTTGGGTGTTTCAAATGTAGCAAGGAGACCAACACGAATGTAATGTTATTACCTTAAATACAGCTGTTTCAAAATGTATACACAAATTTTATTAACAGTTTTCAGGAATTTCTAACTCCACTTGATTAAAAAAAGGTGCTTCCAAACAACTTCTCTGTATCATATCTTTAATAAATTATTTAATACCTTGTATTATTACTAGACACTGTTTTGACTTGTTATTGTAGATTAGTGTTAATAAAACTGTTAATTTTTATTGTGTTACTGAACTTCAGGTTGTAAGCAGAAAAAATTAACATAGAGCTCTGACACTTGTGTAGTTCTTCCATATTTCCTATTTCTTTTTCCTAGTGTTTCTGATTAAATGCTACTGCTCCCAGGCATCTGTAAACCTATTAAAATATTAAGACTATTACTGAGAAATCCTTTCCTGCTCCCTATGAAATGAAACCACAAATCTGAACTATGCATACCCAAACTAGGGACACAAACCAGGAGGGGAAACAGCAACGGAGGCATTTTGTGAGTATCACAAGATGTGGATTTGCACCTGAAAGGTTTCCACTCCCCCTTTACAAAGTAAAAGCCAAAAATACAGCATATAGGAACCTAATTCTTTTTAAATTTAAAAATCAAGGAACTCAACATTCAAGCATAAAACTGCACAAACTCAAACACGTTTGTGCCTCTCCCCGCATCAAAGGAAACCTTTACAGAGCACTACAGCTGCGGCAGCAGAGATTTCGCAGGTTTTCCATCCAGCACTGCCTGCACTGCAGCCGAGGTGCCCCAGGAACCGAGTCAGGCACCCCCAACCCGCGAAGGCAGCGGGGCGAGGGGGATCCGACACCGCGGCTGCACCGAGAGAGTCCCGCGCTGCGGGCAGAGCAGCCCCTGAGCTGACCCAGTCCGGAGCGGGCTCAGCAGCCCCTGCTGCCCGCAGCACAGACCCGGGACCGAACCTCCTCCGGGTACCGAACCTCCTCCGGGTACCGAACCTCCTCCGGGACCGAACCTCCTCCGGGAACCGAACCTCCTCCGGGTACCGAACCTCCTCCGGGGACCGAACACCCTCCGGGGACCGAACACCCTCCGGGACCGAACCTCCTCCGGGTACCGAACACCCTCCGGGTACCGAACATCCTCCGGGGACCGAACCTCCTCCGGG
>VZTI01002702.1:778032-797298 GCA_013397865.1 Struthidea cinerea
GCCCAAGGACCCGAGTCAGGCCCCCCCAACCCGCGAAGGCAGCGGGGCGAGGGGGATCCGACACCGCGGCTGCACCGAGAGAGTCCCGCGCTGCGGGCAGAGCAGCCCCTGAGCTGACCCAGTCCGGAGCGGGCTCAGCAGCCCCTGCTGCCCGCAGCACAGACCCGGGACCGAACCTCCTCCGGGTACCGAACCTCCTCCGGGTACCGAACCTCCTCCGGGACCGAACATCCTCCGGGTACCGAACCTCCTCCGGGACCGAACCTCCTCCGGGGACCGAACACCCTCCGGGGACCGAACCTCCTCCGGGTACCGAACCTCCTCCGGGGACGGAACCTCTTCTGGGACCGAACACCCGCCGGGACCGCACACCCTCCGGGGGACCGAACACCCGCCGGGGACGGCCCCGCCCCGCCCGGCCCCGCAAGCTGCTCTGGCACGGGCAGAGGAGCTGCATCAGTGAAGCGAAGGCTGCAAAGGCCCACGGCGATTTCCAGGGGATGCAAAGTGAAGGGAAAGCCCAGCAGCCCGCATCAGTCTGTGAGCAGGGGTGAGAGCAATCCCTTCACCACCCACCTGAACAGGTCTCCAAACTTGCTTCTCAGGTGGCTGCAGGACACGTACAGGTCGTAGAGGTAAGCTAAAATGCACCGTTCTGGAGAGGAGCACTCAGAGGGATTCACAACGTGCTTCACCACCCCACACAACCTGCAAACAAAACCATCCTGAGTTTGTTCCAATGCACGTGAGAAACGTGTCCCATACTGCCACAGATCATATAAACCCCTCCGTCAGCTGGGGACCGTGAGAGACCCTCATCAGGCTGACAGCGCTCATGTGACATTTGGTGTCACCTGTGGCAGAGGCCCTCAGGGAGCCCAGGGCAGAGCGGGGCCAGCGGGCAGGAAATCAAGATGCACAACCCCCCTCGGCCAAGGCTACAAAGGGTGGGGGTCCCACCAGCCCCGGCAGTGGGGCACAGGCTGTGGAGGCGAATCATCCTCCCCTCTCCCCTGAGCTCACCTACCGCCCCCCACCAGCACTGCAACACCTGCTCCTGCTGCCTGAACCTAAATGCTTTTTCTGCTTAAGAGAGACCAAAACACTCTTTGGAAAGGTGCAGGTGCCACCAACCCTTCGAAGACCTGCGCGGTCTGCTCGGAGCTGAGGATGAGGCAGGCGTGGTACCGCCGCAGCACAGCCACGATGCAGACGCACAGCCCCGTCGTGTAGCTCCCAGCCAGGCTGGACGACTTGAGCAGCAGCTCGGCCTCCACCACGCTCAGCTCGTTCAGCAGCTGAGAATACACACACAAACAACAAACTGAAAGTAACGCCCAAGTTAGGCACCTGAAACAGGAGCAAAAAAAAAAAATACATTAATGATAAACTGTGTGGCAAACAAAAATGCAGTTCACTATTCACTAGAGAATAAGGAGCAGCAGGAGCAAAATAAATGGTTAAAGTAGAAAAACCATCCCTCAGAACTACTCCTCAGAAATCCATGGTATTTCAAGCAATCAGATGTGTTACTGAGTGACTCAATGGTTCAGTCCAAAACAGCAAAGCCCATCCTAAAATCCTTTGTGTTAAAAAAATCCAGAATTTTATTAATTTGAAAGATTTAAAAATACAATGCACGTATTGATTCTCCACAACTATCACAGTACAAGAGAATGGGGAAGTGCCCGGCATTCTGTTTCAGAGGACAGGAAACTGAAACAGATACAAGCACATGGCATCGAATCTGAGGAATTTGCAGTCCAGATCCTGGGGTTTTTCTGGCTTCACAGAAAACGTACTGCAGCTTTGTCCTGACATAACTCCCCAAAATGAACTCTGCTCACCTGTACTGCAAAGTCTATAAGTCCATTGATGTTCAGTGCTGGCTCCATGAGATCGAAGATGAGCTGGATGTGGTGAGCCAAGGGCAAGTGGTACGATGTTCCTGAGGCAAAGCTAGTGATCTGCTCGAGGACATTGCTGGAGATCTGGGAAAAGGAACATCAAAAGTCAGATGTGACTGAGGGCTCCTCGGGTACAGCAGCACTCCGAAGGTCACTGTTTGCCTCAGTACCTGAGACGTCACCTGATGTTGATCGAAATAGGACAACTGCTGCAGTTTTGTGAACATGGTCTCCAGGGTTGGAAACGCCTCCGGATTGTTCTTCCTGGCCTTCTGTCCTTCATCCTCAACTGAACAGATATAAAAGGTTATATACAATTATCAGTAATTTTATATTTAACGGAGCCCTGGCAGAGTTACATTGTTACTGATTTAAAAGACAATAAAAATCTTAGTAAGTTTTACTCATGACTGCACAAACCCTACTTGCCCCAATTTTCCATTATAATTGGGACAGATCCACCAGAGCATGGAGCACTGTCAAAGCTACTGCGAGGTTATCCCAGTGCGAAGAGGTGACACCCCAGAAAAGCTGCAAGCAGTCACTCAGTGCTCCCAGGAGGTAAGGGACATGGATCACTCGCAGTCACTCAGTGCTCCCAGGAGGTAAGGGACATGGATCACTCGCAGTCACTCAGTGCTCCCAGGAGGTAAGGGACATGGATCACTCGCAGTCACTCAGTGCTCCCAGGAGGTAAGGGACATGGATCACTCACATTCCAGGCTTTAGCCCAACACAAGTGTTTGCAGCCAGTTGCTACAATGAAAAACTGGGGTTTCTGGTGGTGGTGGCCACTGGTCATCCCAAGGCCCCGTGGGGCAGGGCAGCAGCCCCAGCCTGTGCTGCGGGGCTCTGCTCAGCCCCTCTCCCAGTGAATGCCAAGCGCAGGAAAACCAAATTATGGGATGACGTGCATGGCTCCAGACAATGTGCTGAGCACCTCACAGCTCCTGTGATCTTCGCTACCAGCGACCCAACAGCAGTGTTAGAGCATTTACCACCCATTTCTGTAGTGCTCTTCTTGTTCAGGATTTTGAGGATGTCTTTGGTAATCTTCTTCAGCTGATGCCTTGCTTCATCACGCTCCTTACCCACACCATAAAGGAGAATCATGCGCTGGTTACACTCATGGCTTGAGGATTCATCCTGAAAAGAGCAGATACAAGTGAAGTCTCTTTGCCCGTCCCTGTCATCACCTGCGGAAACCTGAGCAGCCCGGACTGCAGCAAACAACTGACTCCGACACAAAATCATCTCCCGTGGCTGTCACCAGGGAGGAAACAGTGCCAAAGGGAATCACTGAGGAGTGGTGTAAAAACACAGAAGGGAAAATGCAATCTGCTATTATGAATTCTGTGTGCATCTACAAGGACAGAGTCAGACGACGCAAACGGATGCCCCTCCAAACTGTCCCCTGGATCAATATTCTGCACCAGATCAGTAAATAGAAGACAGATGTTTAAAAGCTCTGTGACACTTACTACATACAAATCCATTGAAAAAAAAGATGCAGCCCGACTCCTAAAGTTCTGTCTTGCACATCCCAAAGAAATTGAAATATGTGTAGTTTATTTCATTGCAACTGTTTATATTTAGTCTTTCAGTTAAATGTATATATCATACAATGTTGACGTACTGTACATAGCTTAAAAACTTGAAGCACTGCTCTACAAAGTCACGTAAGGTAGACATATTTCCTTCAGTAACAACCTTCTCCACAGTAACCAATCACTACTTCTTTCAAGTGCTTTAAAAGTTTTAAGAAACAAGGCCGTGTACAGGAATAACACTAAGGAATCACAGGGCCAAAGGGGCAGACAGGAACGCAGCTCTGCGCACAGAAAAGCTGCACAACCTGACAGATCCCCGCTCCCTTTACAAATAGTGCCTCTGGGAGTCAGCCAAAGGCAGGAAGTAAAACATTAATTATTTCTTAAAATTTCATTTCTCTCTCTTTTCTGCAGAAAACAGAAGCAGAAGCTCATAGTGCATCACCTGGAATCTGCAGCTGTCACTGGCTAAGAAACCAGTTCACAACCAGAGGAAGGTCTCAGCCCCAGGGCTGGGATGCTCAGCTGCTCCTCCCGCCTCTCCCTGCTCCGAGGGATTCCACAGGAACACTCCTGCCCGCTCACATGGTGAAGAGCTGGAGGGGCTGCCAAGGACCCCCCCTCACTGACACCAGCTTCTGCTGCAGGGAACACCCGCGTTCCTCCGCTTCTCCCGGTACCCTTCCCTTGGCTTCTGGGGGGAGAACGTGTCCCTGCTCAGGGAGGGCTTGTTCCAATAGGATAGAACTTGGCAGATGAACCTGTTCCATCCTTCAAAGCAAAAGACAATTTTTTCTACCTTATAGTGATGCCATGATGATTTTTTGCCTTTTCTTTTAAACCCCTTTTATACCTTTTTACAACTTCTGTATTCTTAGTGCTTTTTGCCTACATTCTTGGACTTGATAAACTAGGAGACTAAACATTTTAGAGGTTTCATAGGTAGGGATCATTATGCCCCAGACCCCAAAGTGCTCTCCAGAACACATTTTGTAAACTGAGATAGAACCATCCAGGGGAAGGTTCCTTGGGGAGGGGGGCTCACTCAAGCCTCCCACTGGGGAATTTTTTATAGGTATGCTAATTAGTAACACCTATAATGTTATACCAGATCTTTTGGGGGTGTGCACTGCGGTGTGCATGGAGGTACATTAGACCTGGACGTGGTGCACCTAAGGATCCTTAAAATAAATACCAAGGTAAAATCCCTTTTTCCCTTCTAACTGTGTTTGACTCTTGATTTTAAGACCAGGAAAAGGCATCAACAGGAAGAAATAAATCTCTGCCAGGGATCTGGGCATCAGCTGAGAGCACATTAGCTCCCCCGAGTGCCTGTTTTACACAGGCAGAGCCCAGACAGAGATACAGTCACATAAACAACTGCATCACTACATGCCTGAGAGCTGCCCTGGCCCAGCTGGGGCCCCACCAGCTGAGTGCATTTGTTTACAACACAACAATTCAAAGCTGACTGAAAAGGCTGAAACCTCGTGACAGATAAAACTCACAATTTGGGTTTTTTTTTCTGTTCCTTTCTCCAGGCAGAGGGAATACTACAGTGCAAATGAAAGCCACAACCCAATTTAGCTCCTCCAGGAATGACAGCAACTGCACCAGCGACAGCAGGATCAGCCAAGTCATCTTCCCTCTACTCTACACGTTTCTGTTCCTGGTGGGGATCACCATGAATGGCCTGGCAATGTGGGTCTTCTTTAAAATATCCAGTAAATCCAACTTCATCATCTTCCTCAAGAACACTGTAATTTCTGACTTCCTCATGATCTTGACTTTTCCATTTAAAATCCTCAGTGATGCAAAGCTGGTGTCCTGGGTCCTGCGAGGGTTTGTGTGCCAGGTCACCCAGGTTGTGTTTTACTTCACCATGTACATCAGCATCTTGTTTCTTGGTCTGATAACTATTGATCGCTATCAGAAAGCCACTTCGCCATTCAGAACATCAACTCCACGGAGCCTTTTAGCTGCCAAGATCCTGTCCACAGCAATCTGGGTATCAATGTTTGCTCTCTCATTACCCAACATGATTTTAACTAACAAGAAGAAAACACCCAAGAACGTGAGGAAGTGTGCTCTCCTGAAATCAGAGTTTGGCTTAGTCTGGCACGAAATTGTAAACTACATTTGCCAGCTCATCTTCTGGGTTAACTTAGCAGTCATAGTGGTATGTTACATCCTCATCAGCAAGGAACTGTACAAATCCTATAAAAGGACACGATGTACAGGGAAGGCATCCAAGAAGACTGTCAATCTCAAGGTTTTCATAATCATTGCTGTGTTCTTTATTTGTTTCGTGCCATTCCACTTTACCAGAATCCCCTACACCTTGAGCCAAACGAGAGATGTGTTTGACTGCTCTGCTCAGAACACCCTGTTCTACCTGAAGGAGACCACGCTGTGGCTGACATCCCTCAATGCCTGCCTGGACCCATTCATATACTTTTTCCTTTGCAAATCATTTAGGAAATCCTTGCTAGAAATGCTGTGCAAGCACATGGCAGGGCTCGGGGCACGGACAAAGGAGCAGAACGAGGGGGATGACACAGATGAGACGCCGCTCTAGAACTCTGGCCTCCACATGCCCCTTCCTGGCCACACACGTTTATTGAGAGTGGAAGGAGCACAAATCCATGAAGTGTATCTAGAACTTCACCGACTTCTTTAGAAACAGTCCTGCAGATGAAGCATGAGCACCCTGGAACCACCACCACTGGCTGCAAAACTAGAAAGCTTAAATAACAGAGGAGTCCCCCCGCCCCCAACCTCCATCCTTGCCAAAACAGGAGCTCCCCTGACCCCAACCATGCCTGTCAGAACTGCTGGGAAGAAGTCTGAACTTAAAGGTGGAACTGTGAGGAAAACTTAAAACAGAATCATGAAATGCTACAGATGATATCATGAACTGTAAAGATTTTGCAGAAATGGCTAAACTTGGGGAGAGTAAAGTCCATGACAACACAGGATCTGAGAAACACAGATAAACCCACAGGAAACGTGATTTCTCAATACAGGGAGTTGTTACCTTGTATGCAACTGGCAGACCTAGGCCAGATGTAGAGCAGCCATTTGTGCAAATCTTTGGTAACAGAATAACACTCGGCTTATCTCATGCTATGCTTGCAGTTCCTAATCCATTGACCAATAATTAGTAATTGTACATCAGAGGAAATTATTTCATAATCAGGCTTATCTTGATATGAATTAAACCCCCAACTCCTTTCCCTTACTACATAAATAAACAAAACTGTATGCTTTCACATATATTAGAAAACATACAAAGACTCGATTTACATCATACTGAGATGTTGGGGAAAGACAGGCTTATGGTAACTTCTTTACTGATGATTAAGGGCAGCTTTTTGCACTATACAAAATACTCAACCACTACCCATTTTGCATTTGGAAAACTTGAAATAAAACAGGGAAGTATTTTCAAGTACATGACACTCTGAGGTATCACAACAATTGCACATGAAGTAGATTGTGGGCTATTGGAATAAACTGTGGTTCATTTATCAGCACTGCAAACAGCTCCGACTGGGCAGCGTGGGTCACTGTCACACAAGAGCTCATCCTGCCAAAGCCATCGCCTGTCCACCCTTCCCGGTACGTGTCCCTGCCTGCCAGGGCACTTCTACAGCTGAAACCCAATTCCCTAAGAAGTCAAAAGGCAGCTCTCTCGTTGCTCACTTACTGCCACACTCGGCCCTGGGGTTTGTGCATCTCTGATAACCCGCTAGGATGAATTAACCCTTCCACAAACTGTTTCATGCCCTGCTTGTGCTGGTCCCTGTCCCAGCTGACACAATCAGTAACCAGGTTCCACCACAGAGCTCAGGGCACCAGGATTTCCCTGGAAACAGTGTCCAGCCACCCTGGAGCATGCTCCCTCACCAGCCCACAGGCCCCAGGCCAGATCAGTTCCCATTAATGCCCAGGGAGGGAAGTGCCAAATGCCCCACTCCCACCCAGCACTCATTCCACGCATTTTTTGCACCTATACATGGAGAGAGAGTGGCAATTACCCGGGAGCTGCTTTCCCTGATCAGGTGAGCTGTCCAGACATCAGACACGCCTGTCCCCCAGAGCCACCACGGATGGGGCCTGCAGAGGTACCTGGTACCTGCTGCCTCTGACAGCTGGGAACAGCATCAAGAGCTCAGCCTGGAAGAGAACATGGAAGGCACTGCCTTGGCCATCAGTCCTGGGGCATTGCAGTGGACTGCGAGCCCCTTACATAGTCACCAGGGGGGCAGGTCGGGCAGCCAGGGACACATCACGCTGGTGACAGTGCGGAGGGTGAGCTTCATCCCAGCCATCCTCAAGGCTGTTTGCTCTCAACAGCTATTTAAGACTGACACCAGCACCTACATTAACCAAAATGTCCCAGGTACCGATGCACAAACTACCTGCCACAGCTGCAGCCCGAGCACCTCTTGAAGCAATCCACGCCTATCCCAGGAAACGGCTTGAACACGAGCCACTTCCCAGATGGCAGCGAGCCCTGAGCCAGAGCTGCCACATCAGCAGGCAGGAGTAAACTTACACCAACAGCTCTGTTCACAGAGAAATGCACCGAATTCCAGCATTATACCCAACAAACACATCATCAATCCACAGCTTTCCACGCAGCAGTAGCTCCTGCCAGGACCAGAAAGTGGCTGTAAGTGGCACAGTGCATCCCATGGGCCAAAATAAATCAGGAATCCATTCTGGAGATCCAAAGTCAAGCTCAGGTTCATGCGTCAGTAATACCAGGCTGCAGAGAGAGGGGGCAGTCCCTGAGCACGTTGGTGCACATGGTTTTGGAGCTGAGTACCCACTGTAAGGTGGCTCTGAGCAGACTCTTGTCACACACTGGCAATCACTAGTGCCATCCAGAACTTGGAATTCACACACAAACAACAGCTAGGAGCTACACTTGAGGATTATCCTGGAACGCTGTCAGGAAACACTCTGTGTTTGTTCATCCTCCCAGTGCAGGTGTAGCAGGTCTGTCCCATGCACACACAAACCCTGTCTTGAGGGTCAGGGTCAGATTTCCTTTTCTCGTTTAGGAGAAGATGGTGTGCTTTCTCACGCAGAGCAAAGGGAAGAGACAAAAGCAATTGAAAATACGACTAAGTCAGGCGACATGTGAAAATGAGGAAGGAAACCACACATCACACCAACAGAAAAACGTCTCATCTTTCTACACATTTCCCCACCCTTAATACTTTGCTCGAGGCTTCTGCTGGCAGAGGAACGGCAGATGAGACGGGGACAGCCACAGAGGCCTCTGCAACAGCTGCTGCAGGTTTGTCCAGGTACTTGCACGGTCGGAGCGTTCAGGGGGTGTGATGGGGCGCTGAGGGCTGAGAGCCACCTGTGTGCATCTGATCTTGGAAATGCTATCTAAAGCTGTGCTGAGAAAGGAAAACAGTGGGTGCTTGGAAAGATTTACCAGAAGTCACTTACCCAGAAGTGGCTGGCTTTTGGGCCATGGCTCTGACATTTCTATTCAATGCTAAAATACATTTCCATGGAAAGACCAGTGGTGCTCCAGGCAATCTGCTCTTATACCCTGCTATGACATTACCCTAGGCCTCCAGAATAAGTATAAACTTTTCAGTGGATGTTAGCTTATAAACAATTTAAATTTCTGCAAAGATTTAGATTTTCCATGAATCAGAAGAAGAATTGGTTGGTCTGTTTAACACATGCTCAGGTTTTGTGTTTATTCATGCAAACCTGCTGTCACTGCAAGGAATGTGTAATACTGCATACAGAAGGTTATGTTTTGTGTTCTCTCCCTCCTTTTCACCCAAGTCTACTTCAAACGATGGGAGACTCCGCAAACACGAGCACTGTTGGTAACACCAGTGGAGCACCCTCCTCTGCACAGTGCCCCCGCGACACCACCATCACCCACGTGCTCTTCCCAGTGCTGTACACGCTCGTCTTCCTCCTGGGACTCGCACTGAACAGCCTGGCTTGCTGGGCTTTCTTCCACATTCCAAGCACATCAACTTTCATTGTCTACTTGAAAAATATCTTAGTTTCTGATTTTATAATGACCCTGATGCTTCCTCTGAAGATCCTGACAGACTCTGGCCTGGGACCGTGGCAGCTCAAAGCCTTTGTTTGTCGCTTCTCAGCCGTAATATTCTATGACACCATGTACATTAGCATAGTGCTACTTGGGCTCATTGCCTTCGACAGATTTCTCAAGATTGTGAGACCTTTTGGGAAGTTCTGGGTGCAAAATCTGACCTCAGCAAAGATCCTCTCAAGTCTAGTCTGGCTCTTCTTCCTTGTTCTCTCTCTGCCCAACATGTTCTTGTCCAACAAGACAGCGACGCCCCAGTCCGTGAGGAAGTGTGCCTCCTTGAAGAGTTACCTCGGACTCAAATGGCACGAAGCCATCAACTACATCTGTCAGTTCATCTTCTGGACGGTCCTCATCCTCATGTTGCTCTTTTATATAATTATTGCCAAAAAGGTGTATGAGTCTTACATAAAAACACAGAAGAAAGGCAACAAAAGCGAAAAACGGATCAAGGGGAAAGTATTCATCATTTTTACTGTGTTCTTCTTATGCTTTGCCCCCTTCCACTTCAGCAGGGTCCCCTACACCCTGAGCCAAACAAGTGCCCACGTGGACTGCCGCCTGCAGAACCAGCTCTTCGTGGCCAAGGAGAGCACGCTGTGGCTGGCGGCCACCAACGTCTGCATGGACCCCCTGATCTACATGTTCCTGTGCAGGCCCTTTGTGGAGAAGGTGCTGTACAGGAGGATAAAGACCCTTCAGAGAATGGTCCAGACAAACCCAAAAACTGAACTGGACACACAAATGTCTCCTACTGAGTCTTGATTCTGCAGCTGCACACTCTACTCTGCATGTTCATAGAGAACTTGAAAAATAGTTTGGTTTACTTCTGCTGAAGAACACAAAAGGGTATTTGCCAAGTAGTATTAATACTCAATAAATGCAGCAAAATAGATTTTCTATATATACTCACTGCATAGCCTTAATGGGCAAAAGGCTCTCACTCAAACTGCCTAAGACAATCCACAGGTTAATTCTCTCTGCTTTAAACTAAAACAACTCACTTGCTAACACCTGAGCAGCTCACTGACTCTGGCTGCTTCGAAGGGCAATTCAGCTTTCCTGGGGATTAAACCCCAGAGCTGTTGACTGTGTATGTCAGTAACTCCTACCCTGAGTGTCAGCTTGGCTGCACATCAAGAGTAGGGAAGAGGAGAAACAGAGGGAAGGACACGGTCCCTTCCTGTCCTCCTCGCCTCTCTCACACATGTAATTACTTTCCTACCACCCCCGCTGTTTCACCATCCTTCCTCTCTGCTCCCAGCAGGACCTTGGTGGAGGACAGTGTTGGCAATACCCCAGTTTCCCCCAGGACATGCTCCTCGTCCGGGCGAGCAGAGCACCCAGGACTGCGTCCCCGCCAAAGGCGGCCCCAGAGCCATGTGGGGCTCTGCCCCACCCCACCACTCACCAGAGAGGAACACCCAGGGACGTCCCCCCTGGTGGCACATTCGCCCTTCCCAGTCCCAACAACAGGCGAAGAGAAGGGAGCAAGGAACACTGCCTGAGCCTCCCCATCCAGAGAATCCCTCTCCACCCAGCTCACCAGGGCACTCACAGAGCTCTCCCTTGGCCATCCCACAAGGACAGTGCCTGGAGAGAAACTACTTTCTAATCCAAAATTCTGGAATTTATGTTACTGTTTCAAGACAAAAGTGTCCCTTATCCCAACCATCCCTTCTCCTCCAGCTCTGCTGCCAGCTTTGCGCTCTCCCACACATGCCAGACGCTTTGATCACCACTTGACTGTTGTTTTTAGAAATTCATTGTTTACAGCAGCCTAATCCAATCCAGCAGGTTGCTCCATACAGCTTGATTTTTTCAAAGCTGTTGTAGATTGCTGTGCATGAATTACATCTGCCTCTGGGGTTCCCCAGCCTCTGCCACACAGGGAGATGTATGTCTTATTTAGCAACTTCTACCCACTCCATCTTCTTCACCAGGCATGTTACATACCTTCCACAGCTGTAGCATCCTTCCTAACTGAAAACTGAAAACTGAACAATCCCCTCCCCAATCAGCTTTCAATTAGTTCTGAATTTCCCTATAAATCAGAGTTATCTCAGCCATTGTCTACCTCTCAGATTAAATGCTGTTGCATTAAAGGCTCTCCCCACACACATACGCTGTTAACAGGATTAACTTCGCTCCCTTAGGAAAAGTAAATATAATAAATTCTTAGCTGCAGAAATAGCCACCACTTTAGTAACTGCTCAGAGGAACATACAGGAGGCTGGAAATGTTCCTCTCAACCTGCTGACACAGCGTGACAATTAACAGAGGGGCCTGAGCTAAACACTGGGAGAAGAGGGTCTGTAAACCAGCTGTGACCTTCCACCAGGCAGGTGCCCACTGAAATCTGTGCTCCCAAACCTCGGATGTGTCAGAGAGGAATTCAGGACAAAACTCTCCATCCATCTCAGTCCTCCCTTCCAAACCACACCAGCACAGCTAACACAGAGGTCCCAAGGACTCCCTGCACTGACTGCATCCAGCTCTGGATTTACAGAGCAGTGCGGCAGTGAGAAACTAAGAAAAAGCTGAAGAACAGAAATATCTTTTACTTTCTGATTTCTGCTTGTGATCAGGGCTCATCCAATGCTGTGCACACACACTGGCAGCTCATGCAGTTCAGTGCTGAGAGCCTGTGTGTTGGGGTGGGTGTAACCACAAAATGGGATGAGTTGGTCCTTAAATAAAGGGTGTGCCAAAGGTTTCTGAGGAGGCTTAATCATCTGTTTTTCAGCTGCTGCTTCTTAGGTAGGTAAAAGGGTGCCAAAGCTACCAAACTCTGTAGCAAAGAAGTGAAGGTGACTGCAAGGACAGAACACCTGCTTGATCCACTTAAGGAAAAAAGTCCCTGAATTCTAACACTTGGGATTTTGCACATTTCTCTACAAAGTTTTAGATCACTGCCTCCAGATGGAGTAAAAATCATAACCGTTAAAACGCCTCAAAGTTTAGGTCTCTGCTTTTTAAGGCTCAAAGAAATACCCAAAGCAGTATTTTGTTTTGCACGTGACCAAACAGAGCCATGTTTGGCGAGCAGATCCCCCTTGGCAGGAAGCTCAGAGTACACGGAGGGACCAGAGCATGCCATGGAGCTCCTTCACTGGGCTCCCCAGATTCCTTTAGTGCAGCCAAGAGATTTATGGAACTCAGCAAAGCTTACCAGCGTATTCAATACAGCAGTCACCATTTTTCCAAACCTGATTTTTCTCCCAGCCCACCTAGAATGTGCTGGTTCTGCCCTGAGCAAAGCCCTTGCTGTTACCTGGCACAGCAGCTGTACAGGACAGCGAACACGTGCACCATTCCCACCCGCCTGTGCTCGCTCCAGCCCATCACACCACGAGGCAGCAGCAGGGCTCTCCCTTCCCGCAGACCAATGTTCCCTCGCATGGCTTGTCCCCACTCCAGACAACCTAGAAACTGAAGACTGGCACGAGGCCTTGAGCCCGTGAGCAGAAATTACTCTTGTCTCAGGCTCCCATGGGCCAGTTCCACACAGGGAAGCACTGACACTTGTCCTAAACATCTCTACAGGTCACTGGGTTCCTGAAAAAGGAACTACAGGGCACTCACCAGTTGAGTTTAATAGGAAATCACTTATTTGGGTACATAAATTTTTTATTTTACTTGTGTTTCAGAAAAAGGAAGTATTTTACACCCTCACCTAAAACACATGCATCCTCCAGTCTTTGGACTGCCTCTCCTCAGAGGCGCTGCATAATTCCTTAGTGCCCAGAGACAAACTGCTCTCCATAGACATCCTGACCCTTGGCACAGCTACACACATCCCTCCATCCAGGCTCCCACAGTTCTGAGCACTGAGAAAACTCTCATAACACACAGCAGTGCTTCAATTAATTAGAAATGCAAACCAACCATTTGCATTGTGAACAAGAGCTGGGCAGACAAGCCAAGCAGCCAGGGTATGACCCACACGATGGCACACGCGCAGAGCCAGCAGGGCACAGGGGAGGACTGAAGGCGCCAGGACAGACCTGAGCCCACACACAGGATCAGAGAGCCAAGGCCTGGAACTACAGGTTCCCTATCAGCACACTGTGAGCAACTTGAGGATAGAGGGAAAAAGAAATGAGCTTTTAAAGTCAGGTCTTAATTAGATACTTTCCTCCTTCCTTTCCTGTTAGTGACAGGCATCACACAGTGACTGGAGTAATCCACATCAGGAAAGGGGAAATGTCAGCTCTTCCAAGACTCCTCCCCTGACAAAAGCACCTTCACATCTGCAGCTGTAATGCTGGAGGATCCTCCCCGTGTTGCAAGCTCTGATCTTGCTGACTCTCTTCTGCTTAATAAACAGAAACAGCCAGTCCTGTGCATTACCCAGGTGATGAATCTGCTTTAGCATAACCTTGCAGTTCACATTGCTAAACATGGCAGTGAAGACGTTTTAGAATGAAGCAAGGCAGTAATTGTTGTAATAACGTTGTTCAGGCTCTTATGAAATCCGAGAGTTGCTCTCTAATCATCAAAACACAGAAAGGGACATCCAGCCTTTAAATAATGTGAACAACAGTGAAGTTACAGGTTACCTTCAGCTTTTCTTTACATCAGACCTTCGCATTTCTTCCACGCTGTTTTTACGACAAGCTCCCCACGTTTCAGCGTTTCATGTGTCAGCTCGTCCTGACCTGCTCCAGCCTGGGAGCAGCCAGCAACACGTCTGCGTTGGAGTCTGCTCGGGGATGCCAGGGCACCGGGTTCTAACCCATCGTGTTTTACTGGTACACCAAAATACAGAGATTTTAAAAGAAAGTTAATGTGCTTTTGCACCATATTCAAAAAATAAGAAAACTAAAACCTCATTCTGGTGCAGATTTCATTTATTATTTGACCATTACTAACACACCAGTTTTGGTGTGCACACTCTACTCCCAAGTGCCAACTCCTAAACACCTGGGTCTCCGTAAGCAATTAAATTACATTTTTCAAACATTTCAGTTTTCACTTTCAACTTCTTCTCTTTTCCCATAGCACATGCTGCTGCACTGGTTCTTAGACCCCAGCCTGAGAGACCACCAGCACTGGCAGTGTTGAAAAACAGCAGCACAAATGTAGGCATCACGTGCTGTTGTGCCATGTCTGGACCGCAGGCCTGAGACCACAGGAGCAGCCGCATTCCCTGGAGTCCAGCTGTGCCCCTGCCAGGGATGCAGGAACTGTGCTCTGCAGCCAGGACACAGCACGGCACTCGGCTCTGGAGCACCCGGCTCTGGAGCACCCGGCTCCGGAGCACCCACCTCGCGCAGGGCAAAGTCGAGCGTGGAGGGGATGGTTCCAGGAGGGTACGAACCCCTACAAACCCTCTGACTTTTGTTCCCCCGTCTCCAACAGGCAGCTGCCAAACCCTGGAGCACGAGGGACAGCTGAAAGGAGGTGAAATGGAGGCTGGCACACACCGCCCTGCACAGCCATGTGCAAGGTCTGAGCAAGGCAAAGGCTTCATCAAGTCTCCTCTCCCTACCTGCAGGGAAAGCCTTCTCCATCCTCAGGGGGTGCCATGTGCCTGCAACAGAGACCATCCCCTACTGTCAGGATATCCAGCTCCTGGGATGAGTCTGGCAGCCTGTGATAATAAAGCTGAAAACACAACAGAGTGAAGCCGTGTTCCTACAGCTTCATCTGCATGGGTTTGCTTTGCCTTGCAAAAGCTGGTCTTCAAAGGCGAGCTGTGCCAGCAGTCTCCTGTGATCAGGGACTGCGCCTGATTCAAGGGAGAGGTCCTGAGGCAAGAGGAAATTTTACAATCTACCCACAAGCAGAAATGTGGGATTTAGCACAGGGTTCCCTGGACAGAGGCCAGAGGAAGCTGCTCAGCACTGCGGGGGCAGCAGGTGGGTGCTGCTCTGGCTTGGCCCCTCGCAGGCTCCGTGCAGCTGACAGGGCTCCGGCGCAGAGGGGTGTCCAGTCTCAGCAGAGGGGGACTAGGGGCTCAGTCACTCAAATACTTGAGAAAAAAAACAAAATGTGTACAGAACAGTCCAAGCAGAACAAACAGAAAAAGGCCTTGGCAGCCACGGCTCTCAGAGCACTGAGATTATTTTTTCTTTTCCCCTGAATTTTTAATGAGGGAGATGGGAATTTCCTTTTTTTAAAGAAGGCAGCAGAAATGGGAAATTACCCACTTCATCCTCCAGGGACATGAAGCAGAACTTTGTGCCAGTAGAACAGTCCCAATATAATACGTCCCAATTTTGTCCCATGATTATTTCAGTGCTCTAAAGGCACTAAATAGTCTGACATATGTAAACACATGTACAGCCAGGACCACTGATAGCAGTGAGAGGCAGTGGGCTCAGTCAGTCCCAAGGAGCACCATGGCAGGAACAGACACTCGGGTCATTTTAGCTGCAATACTGAGGGACAGACTTAGCGTTCTCCTTTCATCCTACACAGTATTCAGAAGGGAGGATCTGTTCAAAGCACAACACTAAAGATAATCTAAATATAATCAAATTAATAATTGACAAGGTAATCTTGATTAGCAGATAGTCTCATCTATCCAGCACCAGATTCTTCAGGAGCACGTTACATCCACATCCGCCCTGCAGACGCGGCGTGCCCCGGGAGGCAGAGGCAGGGCAGCAGGGCAGCAGCAGCCCTGCAGGCTCTCGCAGCAGAGGCTGCTGCCTTCCCCGCACGAACCCACCTCCCAGGTGAATCACTGTCTGCGTCCTGGGCGCCCCAGCTGCTCCGCAGCCAGGAAGCGAGCGGGAGCGCGCTCACCTACCCTGGCATGTGAGTCATTCCCAGGAATGAGAAAGCCAGTTGCTCCAGTTGCTCCTGGCCAGGGGAATTTTGACTCTCTGATCAGGTATCACAAAAAAAAGCCATCGGAAGCCCAAAAATCTTACTGGCGGACATGGTTTGTTCAGCTACCCTCTCCCAGGAAATACTCTTCTGCCTGCTGTAGTTTCAAGATGCGTTTTGGAGGAGTCTGAGGCACTTTCGGGATGCAGCTCCGAGACAAGCGGAAGGCGACGATGGTGACAGGTAAGTGAGCTCTGACCATCGGAAAAGCGTTTGATAAGTTGTGCAGTGAATCTGCTAGCATCTTCTCACCCTTGAGTGAAAAAACAGGAATTAAGATATAGTTGCTGAAAACCAGACTTGGAGCCATAAACTGAATGTCGGCTCAATTAAAAGCGTGAAAAGTTCTCAAAATAGCATGCCTTTACCAACCTTTTATTCATTCTTACATAGTATTCATGGTGGCAACAGAAAAAATTGGTTTCTACTAATCTTTCCTTCTAAGATACGACTCAAAGTGCAGGTGGGTCCATTGTTTCAGTAACTCACTTCCTGACAGAGCTGAACTCATAGAAAGTAAGATTCAGTAACTACAAGATCTGAATTTGCTTTAAAAGGGTTTGTACTATATTCCCTTTCACCTCTTTCAGTACAGGAAAGTGAACTTGAGCTCTCTTCACTATATTAACAGAATAAATGTTCTCGTCCTTCGTACTTCGTTCAAGTCATGTTAAAACTTGTCAGGTTCACTGGAAAAACCACATAGCTCTGAATGAGCAGACCAGATCTGATGAGTCTCATGGCTTGGGAAATATCTGAGGTGCTTGCAAAAGCCTCTGTCTTTTAAGGAGATTTCATATTGAAAAGGTTGTTCTTGGTTACGGAGCACAGGGAGCAGCAGCACAATTTGAGGGTTTGTTAAAAAATTACTTGTTTGTGCGCTGTAGGGCCTGCAGCCACTTTCCCTCTGTGTACTCCATCTGGAAACTGGGAGTATTTCACACTTCTTTCCATATTTTTAAAGAATTCTGCAATCCTCTTTAGAAAGGGAAACCAGGAAACTCAGGCAACCTTTGGCTGATGTGGCTGATTCACTCCCAGGCACTGGCCCCGAGAACAGAACCCACCAGTACTTTTTTTAGGAGAAGCTTCCCCTCCTCTCCTTCTGGGGGAGGGCCAGCAGCCCCAGGGCACCAGACAGAGCCTCTCCTGCCGCCCCACTCCATGGGACATCCCCCCTCACAGAGGAACTGCAGGAGGGGAAGTTCTTGCAGGAGGGGGCAGAGGGGAGAGAGGCTGAAGGCTGTGTGGGGACTTCACACACAGAAACCCTGTTTGCATTAGGGGGGTGGGAGACAAAACCAGCAAATTTTCAGCAGCATCAGCCGTGAGCCCTCCTCCCTCCCCACCTGCAAAGGGCTGCCTGTCCCAGCTCAGCCCAGTGTCTCACCCTCGGCTCCCTCCCAGGCTGACGGAGCCCTGGGGCAGGGAGGGAGCGGGGAGACCAGCTCACCCAGCACCTGCACCCCACAGCCCGTCATGTGCTGGCACGCACCCGTGCCAGGGGCTGGGGCTCCAGAGCCCCGGGACACTGGGGAGTCGCCTGGCCCCAGGGAGCCCAGGAGTGTGGCCGAGCTCTCTGATCCAGTGAGCATCAGAAGCAGCCAGGCAAACCCCCTGTGGTACGACTAGAGCGATAAACTCGAACTGTGCAGTATTTACAGTGGTTTGGAACCGAGTGAAAGCACACCTGACACACACCACGGGCTCCAGAGCCACTGCACAGCTGGCGGCTCCCCAGGAGCCCGGGCTGCAGCAGACACAACCCCAGGGAGGCCAAGAAAACTCTAGAGGAAGGAGGCAAGATTCATTCCTATGTTTCAGCAGTCTTAACCCTTTCCAACATCTTAAATAAATTAAAACATTGCACTGTCGATTATCAGAAGTTGGCTTTCAACAACTGACCGACAACGAACCTCACACAAGCTACTGCAGCAACCACTGCTTCTGGTTCTTCCTCAAGAAAACGTCAGTGACATACCAAAGGGACAACTGATGCTGAGCAGCAAAAACTGGACTTCTATCAGCTTCTATCACCCTCACTGCAGCAGCAGGTGCCACCCCTGAGCCCAGAGCAGCCAGAGCTGGGTGGCAGGAGGAGCAGCAGCTCTCGCAGCTGGCGCCTGACGCCCTGCCCAGGGCCAGCAGCCTGTCCATTCCGAGAGGGGGCAGGGAACTCTCCAGTCTGTGCATGAAAAAACAGCATTGCACCAGGCTGGACCTCTCTCAGTCGCACCCCAAAATCCCCAGGTCCTTCTCCTTCCTCTTTCAAGCAGTGGTGCTGCTGAAAGTAGCACACAGAGTGCTGTCCGGCAGCAGGATGTACTGGAGCACAGAGAAACCAGCTGACACAGGCACATAAGCATTTCCTGATGCTTCTGTGATGTGAATTAGGATTGCATTCAAAAAAACCAGTAGAAATTGTTTCAGCACAAAGAAAAATGCCTGAAAGTTAGACTGGAATTACTGAAGGATTTAAATGGCACTGGCTACATGCACGTGCCAATAATTATTTTGATTTCCCAATATATTTTCTCACAGTGGCCCCAGGGATGTGATAGAGGCACAATGGACACAGGTCCAACGGATGAAGGTGCAGTGCTGCTAATCACACACCTGCATTTTTAAAGTGCCATTTTGAAATTTTTACTTGATGTTTTTCACTGCGCAGTACAAATGATCAAACCTAAAAGCTGGTATTTTCAGCAAAAACCTCCAACGCAAGCCTTGGCCACCCGAGCCGTGGCCTTTGCTGGTGGGTGCAGAGCGTGGCAGCCGTGCCAGCAGTGACACGGCCCAGGCTCGGTCAGCACCAAGAGCCCACCCGCTCACTGCCCGGGAGCTCGGGGACCCCCACCAAGAGCCC
>VZTI01002702.1:797537-854163 GCA_013397865.1 Struthidea cinerea
CTCGTTGCCCGGGAGCTCGGGGGCCCCCACCAAGAGCCCACCCACTCAGTGCCCGGGAGCTCGGGGACCCCCACCAAGAGCCCGCCCGCTCAGTGCCCGGGAGCTCGGGGACCCCCACCAGGAGCCCACCCGCTCACTGCCCGGGAGCTCGGGGACCCCCAGCCGCACAGAGCCCACCCGCTCAGTGCCCGGGAGCTCGGGGACCCCCACCAGGAGCCCGCCGAGGCCGCGCACGGGGGCTGCACCTCGGGTGCTGTACTCTCGGGGGGACCCAAGGACAGCCCCTCCGCGGGGCTGCAGCAGCACGGCTCCCGCCGCCAGCAGGTTTGTGCAACCACAACCGACCCGCGGCAGCACCTTCCAGAAAGAAGCAAAGGAAACATTCCGGAGTTCCTTTACTCCTCGCTAATTAGAGGCTGCCTTACTGAGAGAACGTTCATTATCCCAGCTCTGCCCAAGCGCTGTGTTGAGCTTTCTTTTTTTCCCTCAAAAAAAAGCAGCCAGCAATTGCAGCCCAGCTCCTCCCGCACCGAGAGCAGCTGCTCACCTGCTGCCCAGCTGACACCAGCTCTGCCGGCAGATCTCCAGCTTCTCACGCACAAACCACTGCACTCCACAGGAGCTGGGGAGCTGTACCGTGCCACAACACTCCTTCCCCACTCTTCAGAGGCGGCACTGAGGTGCTGGGCCCCTCCGAGCCCCTCCTGCACACAGCACCACAGCCCAGCACACCTGACCAGAGCCACAGTGACCACTGAAGGCACCTCCTGCCTGTGGGCCACGGACAGCAAAGAACTGGGAAGCATTCCTTCAGCGTCACCTGGGAACTACGGTGCCTATGCAACAGGAAAGGGAATTCATGCAGCTTTAGGTTCTGCAAATAAGCTTAAAAAGCAGTCTTACAGTAACAATTAACAACAGTTACTAGAGCTTGCAAACTCTGCATAGAAAATCCAACTCAAAGTAGGTAATATAATCCATGAACTTTTAGCAAGGAGCAATTCAAAAGACAGAAAAAAGAAAGAACTTGATAGCTCAGGCAACATCTCATGTCAGAGCTGTCTCACACAGAGGACCATTAGGGTTCATAATAATTCACTTGAAATGAGAAAAAAATTAATGGCTACATTTGGACAAAATATTCCAAAAGTGGCTTTGAGAAAGTTAGATTTGTCCAAGTACTTTTACTATTTCTTTTCAGAGTGAGGAAATCATGTTATCCTAAGGGCATATCCCCCCAAAATGAGAATTTTGCATACTAGATGGTATTATCGAATGCTCACTCCAGCATTTTGCTACTCCCAGTGCACCTGTACAACAGGCTACAGGTGCAAACAGGCTGTGAGATTTCAGCTGCAGCACAGGTGAAGACTCAGCACATTTAGGTGGTTGCCCTGATGCCAGGTACATCCAGCCCAGGCACTGGAGCCACGCGTGGCACTTCCAGCTGCCCCAGACGGAGGACGACGGAGCCGCGCTGTCGGTCAGTGCCTATATGCAGGGGCTCTGCAGGGTACAGGAGCCTTTCCTCTTGGGCAGAGCAAGGGTGGGACCCTGGTCCCTGCCAGCAGCGTGTCCCAGCACAGAGCCGAGGGAGGGCTGCTCCTGGGAGCATCCCGACATGGATGTTAGCTCAGGCGTGCGCCCTGACCACTGCCTTTGCTGTCTCTCCTGAAGACAAATGGATAGGACAGGGCAGGGGCAGGACAGGATCCTGGAGACAGCAGCCGAAGGCAGAGGAAAGCCAGCTGCACAGCAGCTGCCCGGGGCAGGATGCTGCGCTGCTCCGAGACATGTGAGAGGAGAGCTAGGCTGGAAATGAGGGAAGTTCAAGGAGGAACCTGAAAACGCAGAAGGGGGTCCCGTGCCAGGCGCTGGAGCAGACAAGCAGCTTTCTGAGCAGAGGCGGGTTCCTATTTCTGGCTAGGACGAAGAAGACAGGCACCATAAGCCACAGCTGGGGACAGTTACACCCCAGTCCTTCCTTTCAGCCTCTCTGCAGTGTGGCTGGATGAGCAGGGCAGCCTTCCTGGCCCAGGGAACCAGCCCATGCTGGCCCCACTCCCAGGATAGTGGGCACGGGGGGCACGGGGCCCCCAGGGCTGCTCCCACCCTCTCCCAGCTGAGGGAAGTGACAGTGGGGTGTGTGCAGGGCACCCCTTGCTCAGCAGCAGCAGCAGAGGGTACTCGGGGGCTCCAGCAGTGCTCAGAGCACGGGGGGACCCCAGGAGCTCCCACTCCACCCCACCCCAGGCAGGCACAGGACCAGGATGTACTGGCTACAAAAACACCAAAACCATTACAGTGTGCAAAGCACAAGAGAGCAAGAAGCGCAACTCACTGATGTAGGCAGCAATTCAAACAGGAATTTCAGGTTATTCCACTGTGCATTACCAGCACATTAACATACACCTTCACCAAAAGGGAGCTGGACCATTTTTGACAGAGGCCTCCAAGGAAGGGAAAGGTGGCAGTGCCCTAGCTACTGGGAGCGGGCTTGTAGGGAACAAGAGAAAGCACTAAGAAGGATAAAGAGATGCAGGCAGGGAAAACCAGAACATAGAGGCTTGCTCAGGGAGCATGGGCCGGGAGCAGGCTCAGGTGTGGGGCTGGCACACAGAGCAGTGACACAGGCTCGGTGTGGGGCTCACCCAGAGCAGTGACACAGGCTCGGTGTGGGGCTCACCCAGAGCAGTGACACAGGCTCGGTGTGGGGCTCACCCAGAGCAGTGACACAGGCTCGGTGTGGGGCTCACCCAGAGCAGTGACACAGGCTCGGTGTGGGGCTCACCCAGAGCAGTGACACAGGCTCGGTGTGGGGCTCACCCAGAGCAGTGACACAGGCTCGGTGTGGGGCTCACCCAGAGCAGTGACACAGGCTCGGTGTGGGGCTCACCCAGAGCAGTGACACAGGCTCGGTGTGGGGCTCACCCAGAGCAGTGACACAGGCTCGGTGTGGGGCTCACCCAGAGCAGTGACACAGGCTCGGTGTGGGGCTCACCCAGAGCAGTGACACAGGCTCGGTGTGGGGCTCACCCAGAGCAGTGACACAGGCTCGGTGTGGGGCTCACCCAGAGCAGTGACACAGGCTCGGTGTGGGGCTCACCCAGAGCAGTGACACAGGCTCGGTGTGGGGCTCACCCAGAGCAGTGACACAGGCTCGGTGTGGGGCTCACCCAGAGCAGTGACACAGGCTCGGTGTGGGGCTCACCCAGAGCAGTGACACAGGCTCGGTGTGGGGCTCACCCAGAGCAGTGACACAGGCTCGGTGTGGGGCTCACCCAGAGCAGTGACACAGGCTCGGTGTGGGGCTCACCCAGAGCAGTGACACAGGCTCGGTGTGGGGCTCACCCAGAGCAGTGACACAGGCTCGGTGTGGGGCTCACCCAGAGCAGTGACACAGGCTCGGTGTGGGGCTCACCCAGAGCAGTGACACAGGCTCGGTGTGGGGCTCACCCAGAGCAGTGACACAGGCTCGGTGTGGGGCTCACCCAGAGCAGTGACACAGGCTCGGTGTGGGGCTCACCCAGAGCAGTGACACAGGCTCGGTGTGGGGCTCACCCAGAGCAGTGACACAGGCTCGGTGTGGGGCTCACCCAGAGCAGTGACACAGGCTCGGTGTGGGGCTCACCCAGAGCAGTGACACAGGCTCGGTGTGGGGCTCACCCAGAGCAGTGACACAGGCTCGGTGTGGGGCTCACCCAGAGCAGTGACACAGGCTCGGTGTGGGGCTCACCCAGAGCAGTGACACAGGCTCGGTGTGGGGCTGGCACAGAGCAGTGACACAGGCTCCGTGCCTGCCTGCCTGCAGCAGCTCTGTGCTCTCACCCTACACCACTGCTTTTTTCCCCATAATCTTTACCAACAACTCCGTGATTTGGTCCTGATGGGCAACAGAAAAGAACAGCACTGCAGCCAGCCAGCAGCAGGTTTAATACCTGCCTCACATGTCTACTGCTGCATTAACCCTGTCATTTACCCACGCTCATGGTGACGAATGCAGAGGGACTGGCAAGAAGGCACACACCAACAAGTTATGTGCTCAAATAAAAACCATTACTTAAGACTCTGCAGCCCCATGACCTAGAACAGCTGGTCTAGGTGACCAAGAGAGTTTTCTAATTCTAAAAAGTTTTAAATAAGATGAAAAAAAATATTAGATTTGAGGACACACAGTTTCTTTAAACAGGAAGGTAACTTAAAGCCTTAGTCACCAGAAAAACTCTGCAGTTATTCCCTACTCACCTGACACTGAAGGCTGCCATGCAGCCTGTTATTTCATTTCTTCTCTGAGGTTACATCAGTCATGGACATAAACCAGTCTGTCCACATTAGCAGCAAGAGATTATCTCATCAACCACCAACAAAGTGCAAAAGCTACAAGAAGTAAAATGTATTCTAGTTCACAAAGCTGCCTGGATAAAGGAGCAGCTTCTAGTGCATCTCCAAAGCCATCCAAGCAGAATACATTTGTATAGCAGACTGAGACAGCTGCTTAGGATGAAATTGGTGAGGAAAGTGTCCAGAGAACTGGACAAGGAGAGGAAAGGTAGCCCTGCTGAGCACAAAAATACTGTATTCAAACAAGTAAAAAAATCCACAATTAGAGTACACAGTGAGCATTTACAAAACATCCTAAAATACTCTTTAAAGAGAAGACAGTCTTCATCGCCTGTTGCAATAGAACACATGAAAAAGAGTGAATTCTCCATAGAGCATAAGTTTGTTGCTGCTCCTGGAGTCTGCAATATAGCAGCCTGTGTCAGCAGGAATGAAGCTGCTGGAGCACAGATACCCCAGCTCTACAGACAGGCCCTGCTCACCTACCCCAGCACGTAAACAACGATGCCACACTGCTCTGAGTGCTCTGCCCACCGCAGCACCCCTCAGCCCAACAGACTTTGGCAGGAAACTATGGAAACACCTTTGGAGTGCTGAGTCTGAGCAGACCATCGCTGTGCACCCCACCCTCTGTCACACACCCAGCTCCATGCAGCAGGACCACCACACCAGCACTCCCCTGCAGCTCTGCACAGACCTGTTTGGTGAAGCCTTTAAAGCTTGGAGCTACAGCAGCACCAGGGAGAGCCTTTGGTGTGTAAGGAGGGCAAGCAGTCGCAGGTGTTGCCTCTCTAAATAAGTCTGCAGACACCAGAGCCTCTGCCGAGCTCCGGTGTGCTGGCAGGGCACAGGGCCCTGCTCACGAAGCTCAGCTGGCACAGGCTACACTGGTGAAGAATTTGCTGCTTTGTTTTTCCAACCCACAGTTTGCTGAGATAATTTTGGAACATATTTTAACATTAAAACCATCAGGAATAAGAAGACACGGAGATATCCACGCAAAGACTCAGTCCTGGCTGGCCTGCACAACCACACACAGGTCCCACGATGGCTTCCCAGTGGCCTGGATGTCCCTGGGCAATCCGAGGGTGGTCACACCTTCACTGACCAGGGGATGCACGTGGCAGGACTCCACCGTGGCCGCTGCCCCGGGCAGAATTCAGCGGGGCTGTGTGGGATTCGCTGCCAGAATGGCTTTCCAGGCTCAGAGCGGGGACACTGCAGCTCCCGTCACCCACACAGCCTTCCCGTGCCGTGTCAGAAGGGAGAAGGGAGCCTGACAGCCGGGCTGCTCCTGCCAGCACAGGTTCTGCAGGGACCGGGGAGCGGGGAAAGGCACCTGAGCAGGAGCTGCAGGGCAAGCATGGGAGCGGTGAGGATCCTGGCAAACCCCACGAGGCACAGACAGCCCAGCAGAGACTGACTGGGGACTGCAGGCATTCCCTGGGGTGGAGAGAAACATTCCTGCCCAGGCAGAGTCTCCTGCTACAGCGGTGGAGCCACATCTGGTCCCTGTGATTGCAGTCCGACCTCCACAGCAGTTCCCACTATAAAGCCACGGGCTAAATCCCGGGATTCAGGCTGACAGCCAGTGGATTCAAGGAACAGCACCCAGGAAACAAGACACTGCCCACGAGAAGGAAGGAAACTGGATTTTGATCTGTACTGAACAGGGCTTGTTGGGGATGGCCCATCCCTGACAATAGCAACTGCAGACGGGAACGTGACCAGTGTCGGGAGCGGCCGGAGGATGGCAACTCCCTCTGGCCAGAGATGCCCGCACCAGGGAGCTTCCCCACCAGCACCAGGAAACAGCCACCTGATGTCAAACAAGGGACAGAACCTCTGCAGAGTGCCGGGGCTGTCTGTGCAGGAAGAGACAGGCAGACACTTAGCCGGTGTTGGATTTTTACAGTCTCTTGTGACAGCATCCACATACAAGAATGGATGCAGAGGAGGAAAAAGAAAGGAGCCTGTTTTGACAGGACGTAGAGCAAATCCCTTTGGGACCAGAGCAACACCAGTACGTGTGCAGTCCATTCCACACAGATCCGTCCCCAGCCCCAGGGAATCCTGCAGCGTTTCCCAGGGTTACAGCAGGGGACACAGGAGCCACCTCCTGCTCGAATCCCAGGCAACACAGCCAATACCTCACTGACTTCACTGGACTGAGGATTCAGTAGAGCACTTGCCTGAAGAGCCTGAGAACAAGGAGTTTTCCAGGGACCAGGAATTATGCAGACTTAAACTCTGAAAAGCAGGGAAATAAGCACCTTATTTACATAAGGAGCCAGATATGCATCTTTTCATAAAATCACGTATTCTTTTGATCTCCGTGCCTCCTGGGCAGAAAAGAGAGCTGCAAATCCTCAGCAACAGCAAAACATGACGGATTCCTGCTGCCCAGACCCACAGAAAACAAAATACCTACAACACCCTTAACAGTCTTGTCACTGTCAGAGCAAACAGTGCCAGCCAAGAAGCCAGACTGATAAAAAGGTTAAAGTTTTTACTGATGCTTTCACACACCATTACTTGCTTTGGTGCCATCTAGTGCCACACAACGTGATTCCTACATGGGCATGGCACCTAAAACAGGTTCTGATCTGCAAAAGGGCTGCAGGAATTCAATCCTCTCCTCATTCCCATGAGAGCAGTCAGGTCTAGTGGGACTGGTGAGATCTGAACCATTTTGCCAGTTTTCCTATCAAAACTTGAAAGCAAAAAAATGAATCACAGGAAAGTTATTGCATTTGCATACTGACAGAGGAAAGAACAATTTGGAGCACAGCCTTACAAACTGGAATTGGCAAAATCCCTTTGAACAATGTCGAACATTGTGATGCCATCATGGCATAAATGAGTTTCTGCAGGTTTCAGTGTTCCTTGTATGCCAGTTTCTATGAAAAAGGAACAGGAACTTCCCATTTCCACCATTTCCACCCCAGTTTGGGGAATACACTATGAAGTTATACACATATCTCATAATTACAGATGAAACTTTTTTACTTCAAGAAGTGAGTGATGATTCAAAAAAAATTCCACTCTTGGTCATCCATCACTGAAATGAGCGAGAAGAGGGCAATGAAGACCTGACCACAGAACCACCGTGCAGTACCCAGAGATCAGCCCTTAGCACACCTCAGTCAGCCCTTCACTGGGAATTCCAGAGGAAGCTCCTTTCACAAAGCTCCTCTCCATGCAGGGGACAAGAAGGTGGGCTTTTCTATTTTCCTTGGTTTTAATTTGGATTTTTTTCCCCCAGAACATCATCCTGGCACACGCCCTGCTGCATCCCAGATCCACGGCTGCCAGTGGGACTCCTGAAGAGCATTTCGGCTGAAAACCTACAGCAACGCAAAGGATGGGGTACAATTTGTCCTATGGAAAACTGCCAGGTAAAATAACAATGGAAATACAAGTGACTGATAAGTGTTTACTTTATTACTGTCAGTTCCTACCAACATTTGAAAGAAATAAGAAATAAGTCATTCCAGGGGTGGCTGTCCGAGCACTGCCCAGCGCTGCTCCACAGCCAGCCAGCCTGGTTTGCCTCGCCAGCCAAGGTCAGAGTATAAACAACATGAAACAAAATGTACTGTCATTTTGTGACAGAGTTTATAAGTTTTTCACAAACATTTACATGTGAAATCTTAAAATCCCCCAGAGACTGTGATTTTCAAATACATTTAAGTAAACTAAGTTTAAACACGCATTTTGATAGGCCTGAGGAGTCTCTCCAGAGCCCTGTCTCATGACAAACGTCTCAGCTCACAAGTCGCATTCTGTCAAGAAGCCAAGTGCTAGCAACCTGCAGTTCTGATTTCTGGTTCACCCAAACAGCCTCCAGGCTGCCCAGGGAGAGGACAGTTCTAAATTGCCCATTTGTAAAACACCAGAAACAAACTTGAACCTTTTGCTTTCCCTCATTCCCACAGAGAGTCGCCTCAGCCCAGACAACAGCACCTCACCCAATGCCAGCTCCCTCGGGAACACTACACATGACGAGTTCACCACCATCGTCCTGCCTGTGCTTTACCTCGTCATCTTCCTGGCCAGCCTCCTGCTGAACGGCCTAGCAGTGTGGATCTTCTTCCACATCAGAAACAAAACCAGTTTCATATTTTACCTCAAGAACATTGTGGTTGCAGACCTGCTTATGACACTGACGTTCCCGTTCAAGATCATCCAGGACTCGCAGCTGGGACCGTGGCACTTCAACTCCTTCCTGTGCCGCTACACCACGGTCCTGTTCTACGCCAACATGTACACGACCATCGTGTTCCTCGGGCTCATCAGCATCGACCGCTACCTGAAGGTGGTGAAGCCCTTTGGAGACTCCAGAATGTACAGCATCACCTTCACCAAGATCCTGTCAGCCTGCGTGTGGGTGGTGATGGCGTTCCTGGCGCTGCCAAACCTGATCCTCACCAACGGCTACCCCACCAAGAGAAACATCGACGACTGCCTAAAGCTGAAGTCGCCCCTGGGAGTCAAGTGGCACTCGGCTGTCATCTACATCAACACCTGCATGTTCGTAGTGGTGCTGATAGTCCTGATAGGGTGTTACATTGCCATATCCAGGTACATCTACAAGTCTAGCAAACAGTTCATTAGCTCATCCAGCCGAAAGCGGAAGCACAACCAGAGCATAAGGGTTGTCGTGGCTGTGTTTTTCACCTGCTTTTTGCCCTACCATTTGTGCCGAATACCCTTTACTTTTAGTCATCTGGACAAAATTTTAGATGACTCTGCACATAAAATCTTGTATTATTGTAAGGAAATGACACTGTTCCTGTCCGCATGCAACGTCTGTCTGGATCCAATCATTTATTTTTTCATGTGTCGATCATTCTCACGAAGGCTGTTCAGGAAATCCAACATGAGAACCAGGAGTGAGAGCATCAGGTCCCTCCAGAGCGTCAGGAGATCAGAGGTGCGCATCTACCACGAGTACACCGACGTCTGAAGGCACCCACAGAGACTCTGCTGACTTGTGAGAGTGCTTGTAGATCATGTAAATAAAATGTCTCTTTAAGTATCTGACCATGGAAGCTCACTGAGGGATGTGCAGACATGTTCAGCTTTTCTGCATCAGCTCACCAACATCCATCTCAAATTCCATCCCCGCAGGGATCAGGCTCACTCTGTGGGGCTTGGGGGCCGTTTTGGTAGGTTGGTTGGTTTAAAAACCAACGTAAGGCTGCCTCAGCTCAGAAAACAACGCTGAGCTCAGGAGGCTCCAGCCAGGACGGACCCTCTGGCCTCGGAGCGGGATGCATTGTGAGCCGTCAGCTTCCCCAGGGTCCAGTGGATGGCAGCAGGTGCAGGGAAGGGGAGGAGGTGGCACAGGCTCCGTGGGGACCCTCAGTGTGCCGGGGCAGCGCAGGGCTCTGGTGCCACATGGCAGCACCAGCCCGAGCGTCTCCGCGCTCCCTCACGGCGCTTTGGTGCCGGCAGCACCACCTCATCCAGTGTTTGTGCTGAATCCTCCCAACCCAGCGATGGCCACGGGGATCGTTTTGTCCTGGACTCACTGGGGACTAAATCAGATTTGCCTGGAGCAAAAGCTGCTCGGAGAAAAAATAACCAACCCAGTAAAGGCAGGCTGGCAGGAACGGGCAGGCGCCCCGAGCAATCTGCGCACGGCCAGCCCGGGACGCAGAGCAGCTGCACAAGTGGGAGATGGCGACAGTCCATCGGCCAGTGCCTCACACAGAGAACGACCTTCCTTTCAATACACACACAAAAAAAAAGGGGTTGACAAGAAAACCCTGAAAATGCAGCACTCAAATAACAAGATTAAGTTCTGCATGAGAACATCTTTGATAAAGTTTTCCACTGAAAGAAGGGTTTCTTTCTTCTATTTTTTTTTAACACTATTGGTTTAGGTTTAGATTTTGGTTTATGAATAATTAAGAAGTTGAAATCTAAGTATGATAATATCTGGACTAACATGAATATTATAAAACCACTTACATTGTTCCGGGGAGAACATTTCTGGAAAGGAAGACAGGATATTTTGGGTATTTATCCTACTTTAAATAAAAATACTTTACATGGCTAAAATACCACAGATAAACCCTGCTTCCCAATCAGCTCTGTAAGAAAACTGTTCACACACACCAGACTAGTTCTGGGACCAAATCTGCCATCTTCCACCCTAAGCAGTCCATGCACATACAAAACCATATTAAGAGATTTAATTTTGGGGACCGGGTTGCATAGTTGAAATTCTCACAAGCACCAAATTAAATGGAATGATACTATTTAGGACTGGAATATCACTTCTGTATGCAGACATTCCTAACCAAAGACTGTCCTCTTAGGTCTTATATGGTTAAAGCAAATCAAGGCTGAGTGCTTCTGGTCTCCCTTTTACAAGTGTAAATCACCAAGCGCTTATGGCTTGTTAAATTGTGCCTGGTACTTGCTGTGTTAAATTCACAATGACCTTTTTCCAGGCGGATTGTCCACGAAAGCCCAGCAAAGCCCAAAGAGCCACTTGAGCAGCAGTGTCCCTGTCGGTCCCTAGCCAGAGGACACTAAGGCAGGTGAGGAGAGAGCAGACCAGGCGTGCAGGGCCGGGACCTGCCCTGGCACAGGGTGGAGCTGATGGTGCAGGGCAGGGGTGGCTGCAGACACGGATGGGCACCTGCACCCCTCAGTGCTGTGCGCCCTCCTGACAGCATGCACATATACCACCTTTCCCACCACCCACTTATTTTTTTACTGAAGGATGGATTTCCATGGTGTTTCCTCCTAGGAGAGACACTACTGCTGATCCCTCATAAGAGCTTTCCGCCACAAAATCTATTACCCAAAGCAGCCACACTCAGGTGATGGGATGATGCCCTTCAAAGCACAGAAGTGTAGTTTCTGGAAAGTGTAGTCCCAGCAGTGGGACGTCCATAAGAAATCTGGGAAGGGAAGACACAGCCATGCACAGAGCCAGCACAGGACCCCCTGCACTGCAGCCTGACCCCTCGGCTGCAGACAACACTCCACTATAAAATCACCCCAAGAGCAGTTTACTTTACTTGGCAGGGCATATCTGTGATAATCCTCCACCACTGGTTTGTACCCACACTCACATACATGACAGCTCTTTGAAGATGCTGTTTGTGAAGCATTTTCCCAGGGCTAAAAATGAGTTATACAACAATATCCCAATCCCCAAATACCAGATAACTATATTTAATTTATCCAGATTTGACATGGAATTTTGGTCTCTAAAAGTTCATCTTGAAAGAAAAAGCTACAAGGAAGTTGTACGGAAAGTCTCAGGCCCTGACTTATCGCTGCCCTTTCAGAGAGCCACATCAGGGCAGACACGGATATAAACTGTGGCTGTACAGTCCCAGGGTCCCATTTTTCAGAGGAAACAGAGTTTTCTGTGTGGAAGTACAACAGCAGACCTGACCCAAGAATGCAAGGAGCAATTCCTGAACAACTGAACAATTCATGAACATTTGGGATTTTTTACATTCAGGAAGATTTGCATTACAGTGTTTGTAGTTCAAATGTAATTATATTTTACATGCTCTGACTGAACAGCCCAGGCAGAACTCTCCATGCCAGGGCGCTACTGTGGGAGAAATACGATGTGAACCCGTACTCAGAGCCAGCTCCAGATCACTACAGGCCCAGGACTTTTGTCACTATGTATATTTTGCCCTCTGCTTCTGTGGTTTCTCTAATAATGACCCTTCCTGTGACTTTCCACCAGTGCAGCTTCACAGGAATCTTAAAAAAGGAAACTAAACCCACCCAAATTTCTAAAAATCTGTCTTTGCATTTGGCACCCACCAGCCTCTCATGATGGGTTAAGCAGTGGGAAAGCACTGATAGGCAGCGTGGCCGTGACAGGCTCACCCAGCCGTGCATCAGTGCTGGAAGCATAAAACTGTGAAGAAAATGCAGAACTCAACACATGATGGAGCCCCTGGCGCAGACACAAAACCGGATGGAGGTCCTGTGGTTTGTGTCAACCAGAAATGCTTTGCAAACCAAGTCCACCACCTACCTGCACACAAATTCTGTACAACGCACCCACAAACAACGAAAGGTTTGACTACAGTCCCACCCACAGAACTCTGCACATTAGTGGTTACTGAGGTATAAAAGATACCCCCATTTTGCATCTAACTGGGGGATGAGAATTCAACACAAAATTGAAGGGGCAGATCCACGGGTTTGTCCTCCTCACCCTCCCATTTGATGAGTTTTTGTCCTCATCCATGCTGAGTGTTGACCCAGATATTAGGCTTGTGATCAATAAACTTGTGACCAGATACTAACCTTGTGACCAGAAATGGTGGAAAGATGAGAAAAAGGCAAAAAAAAAAGGAAAGAAAAAAGAGAAAAAGGTATTTGTTATTTGTGCAGTTTTCAAGGAGAGTTTATCTTGCACACAAAAGGAAATCAAGAGCTCCCCATTTCCTGAAAAGGTTACAGATGTAGAATGTATGACTCTGAAATCGGAAGATGAGGTACTTCAAACACAATCGTCTTTTGAGAAAGACACACAGGAGAAATTGCAAAAATTATGGAGATGGTCTTTCAAGTACAAACGTGCAACTAGAAAAACTGCTGTCTGTGGCTGAAAGATGAGAGAACCAGCTGCAGGAAAGCCTATTTTGATTAAGTACAGAAAATTACTTAATCAAATCCCACATGAAGCATTTTCTCATTCAGTCCAGCACAGTCCCCTCCCTCAGTGCCCCTCTGGATCTCCTGCCACCCCGCAAGGTAAAACATCTGCGTGGGAGCGGCAGTGGTGCCACCTGAACACGGACACGGGCTTGGTGAGTGAGCTCCAGACAAATCCTTGTAAGGCCTCAGAAAGCTGTTCCACGAGGATGCACAGACATCCACCCGCCACCCAAACAAAACTGAGCAGAAAAGATTTGCTGGCAGATTTGACAGGGTAAAAATCCAACCAGAAGTCCTGCAATACTTTTGTAATTAGCTGGCCTTCTAGGGGGATTATCCTAGTAAAATATTTGTCTTGTTCATCTTGCTTTTAGCAATTCCCAGAGCTTGGCCACTGATACACTACGAGCTGCATGATTTCATGTTCAGTAGGGCTGGAAGCACTGACAGCTCTGCTAGGAGGGCTGGAAAGGGCACAGGTCTGATCCGCAGTCACAGATACCACTTCCACACGGCAACGGCTTGGTGCTGTAAGATCCTGCACTTAGAACACAAGTCAGGACCCATCAGCCCCACTTCTGCCAGCAAAGACTGCAGAGCTGCCGCCCCACCCCGCACTGCTGTCACCAGCCACGTGAAGAACCAAATCACCCCCAGTCTTTTGTCACCAGACGTGCTGGGACATGGCAGCAGTGCTCTCCCCTCTCTGACAATCAGTCTGCCTCCTCCGGCTCTGGGACAGAAGTCCATCAGCACAATCATACAAAAGGATTCCTTTCTTAGGCCCTAAGCTCAGACAAAGTGTTAAAAGCTTCTCTTAATACAACAACCAACAGTAGGGAATTTTGGATTTTGGGGGCAGAAGCAGACTTGTATGGCTAAAGGTAAAATACATTATTGGTTTGTTCTTAAGCCACCTAAAGTGCATGATAAAGTGCAGGGCCACCTAGTAACCATGCTCACTGCCTGCTGTCTAACCCTTTAGAAACAGCAGCCACATCTTTAGATCCTTAAACATTTGATTTGGCTGGCATTTTAGAAAAATACCCATGTTTGTATAACAGAGCAACCCCTCGGCTTGCCCTGCTGGCCAGAGTCATTCCAATGGGGTGAAGCTGTACACAGAGCTCAGGCACCCCACCCACCCCTTAAGCCCTTAATCCTCTGCCCTGGACAACTGCTTACTTCTCACTGCAAAAAATCATCTGTGCTGCAACATTTAATCCATCACAGAATGGCATCTTACACTGGAAACACTGCTCTACCCCTTCCTTCGGGGCTTCCTCAGATTGCACACTCCACTTCCTCACTGCATGCAGCTCTCTGACTGATGTGCTTGGTTCTAGTTTAACAATTCTAAACAAGGTTCAGCCAAGAATGGCATTTCAAACCAAAAAGCACAGCCATGCCATTAAGAAAGCCTACAAAAACAGAATTTCAGAATACAAAGTATGAACATCTAAAGTACAAAACCACTCACACGCACACACAACCTTTGATCCACTCAATCTGCCAGGACCATGCACTGCTCAAATTAGGTAACAAACTTGACAGTACGTGAAATGTTTTGTTTTATTTGCATTTAGGTTGTGTTTCAAGTAGAAAGACTGTCATCAGACACCCCAAATAAATACAGCAGATTAAAATAAATAAATAAACCAGGAAAATAATACATCATATCAAAGCACAGTGAGAGGGAGACAGGCAACGTCCCCAACAGGCCAGATACTGATGGCTGTTTACAGCCACCGGAACAGCCTTGGACGTTTAACATGGAAAGGTGAACTTGCAGGTTGTTCAAACCTTTTTATCCTTTACCTCAATGCATTAGCACACACAAAGTTGTGTTCTTCACTCACCACTCAAGGCAAACACAATTATCCATCTTTACTCTTTTCTGAGCAATGAAGTTGGTGAGTTACAGTCATTGCAAGCCTGAGCAGCACGGTCATGCTGCCCGTTCAGAGGCTCACTATATTTATTTTAAACTATTAGGGTTCTGCACCCCAAAAATGTTTTGCACCCCAAAAATGTTTTGCAAAGCACAGAAAACAACCCTGAACTGTGTAAGAACTAAATGGCCACTTCTGAGTTCAACCTAAAGAAACTCCCCCTCCACAAAGAAGGAACATACCCTTCTGTTCAGAGGCAGACTGTGTCCAACAACTGTTCCGTACTCTCATCCTGGGGGTGCAATTCCATTACATAAGTAATAAGTAGAGCCAAACAGAAATTGTTCTAAAAACATCTCATGAAATGTCAGTGGGAATTGCTCTGAAAGTCACGGGACCAGGCACAGCAACCAGGGTTGACAGGAAGCCTGGGCATGCAGAGAATGTGGGATGTTCCCTGGAGCTCTGGTGTTTGCTGTGTCCCTAAAAAGCCCAGCTGGCCTTCCCAACACAAGTGGTGGAAATCCACTGCAGCATCCACCTGCTGACTTCGATCCAAGTTACTCAGTATAAATGAGCTGCATCGTGTTCTAAGGAAGCCATAAATGCAGTGGTGGTGTTGCTTTCTTCAGAGCACAAGGCAACAGCTTGTTACACATTCCCTCACCCCACCAGCCCTGCAGGGCTCATTAGCAGAGCCCCAGCCCACAAACCAAAGACAAGGAGAGGCATCAGGGATGTGCCATGCCCAAGCTGCTGGCCACAGCCTCACGCTGGGCTGAGCAGGGGCAGCCGGCCCGGCCACACGCGCGTTACCAGGGCGGGCGAGGACGTGATGCTGCACGCGGTGTCTCGGAGCACTCTCTGCTTCTGCTTGGGGGAAGGGAGCAGCAGCAGGAGGGACGGGAAAGAACATCCAAACCACTATGACCTGAATGGATTTATCTGCTTCACAACATCACAGACCCGCTTCTAGGGGGCACAAGAGCAACCCAGGATCTGATCTGAGACTCCAGGAGAGGAAATGGGTGTCAGAGAGCACTGAGGACCCCTTTTAAGCTAGGTGGAATTTTCCAAGTCAGACTCTCCATCCACATCCAGTCTTTCAACTAGGGAATAATAAACAGACAAGCAAATCCCAAAGATGCACCGTGCCTGCGTGTTGCCCCACCAGAGCCCAGCCTGGCAGTGACACACGTTTGCCATTTTAGCCCATGGGAAAGGCCACTTCCATCACACGGAGACTGGCAAAGTGCTGGCAGCAGGCTCAAGTCATGATTTTTCTGATGAATCAGCAAAAAAGCCTATTCACTTCTTTGCTAAATGCTCCATCACTTGAAATAACGGTAATAACTTCCGAATGTTTCAGCTGTTTTTTCCAAATTTCCTTTTTCCTGAGCCTCCTTTAACGGAAGTTGTGGGGTGGTGCATGTAAAGTGAGAACTGCCCATGGGAGTGAGAGATTCCATTGAGGCAGGTGAACAATTCTGCTTTGCCAGAAGTTCCCCGTACCCTTTATTTTACATGTTTCTCTTTAGAACTCGCTAGTCTTGGCAGACTGCACTTCTCTTCCTCTCCTGCAAGGATTCCATCTGGACACAACTGGAACAATCCTTATTTTAATTTAGAGGTTAGATGAGGAAGCTGTTGGAAAAAGTTTGTTGTAGGTCACACTGAAAGCTGACCTTGGTCCCAAAAGGGATGTTGAGGCTTCTGCTGCCACTTCTGAGGAGAGGACGCACTCAAAAAAAAAGAAAAGAGTCGAGGTTTTGGGCTTTTTTAGAATTAATTACAAACTCTGCCTTGGAGAGCTAATGGTTTTTAAACCAAAGCCTTATCTGATTCACTCCCCTCATCCCTGCTTCAAGAAATGACCATAGGGTGCATGGGAAGAGAGGAAAAGTTTGGCTGACTGGCACCTTCTGGGGAGCACCTGAGAAGCCTCGTGCTCTGCTCTGCCTGATCCGCACGGGAAGCGTGAAACTGTCAACGAAACCAACACCCAAACCCATCACCCCAAAGCCATGAACTGACCACCACAGCTTTGAGCTGCGAGTCTCAGGAACCAGAGAGGGGCAAGAGTACTGACAAGAATGTACAGGCAATTTTGCCTCTCAAGATACCCCCTTAATTGCACGGAGAGATATTCAACGAAATTTGGGGAAGGAAGGGACTAGAGGCTCAGGGTAACTCACAACGGCCCCAAGTAAAGGATGTGGACGTGGCAGCAACCCACAGGGAGAAGGTACATGCATTTCTCCATGCCTTTGGGCCCTTCTACACAGATAAACCCTCACAGAAGCAAAGTCCATGAGGAACTGTATATTTTCCGTAGGGTTTGGGTGACACACTGTCAAGCACAGCTCAAGTCCTGCACTAAATGTTTACTAGTTCTAAGGTACACAATGTACATATTTCATGATTTTTAAATAAACATTTAAACCTCAATTTATCTCCCCAAACCTCTGCTCTCTTTCAGAATATACTCATTTCCTGCATCCACAGAGAAGATATTAGTTCTTCTATTACCATACATTTCCACTAATTCTGTGTTTGATTTCAAAACCTCCCAGAAAACTTATGGGAGGAATAGGGAGAAAGCCAAGCAGGTGCTTAAGGTTAAAAGAAAAGGACAAAAAAGAAGAGAAAGGAAACAGCCAAACACCAAAGACCCATCACGTATCCCCAGAATCCATCTCCCAGCCTGAGCACGCTCTGAGCAGGCACCGCACAAGCCCATGGCTCCAGTTCAAACCCTCCCATGCACAGAGCCGCAGCTGTCAGGGCAGGATGCGTCACAAGAAAGGTCGCAGCCAGCCCTGGGAACAGTTTAGGAACAGCAAACTCCAGCCCTGCCGTTCCAGACCGCTCACTGCTGCGCCAGCTGCACTTGTGCCTCTCCCGAAAGCTGCTCAGCGCTGGCCTCCGCGGAATTGCCCGGGCCAGCTGCAGGCTGAGAGCCCGGCCACAGCTGGGCAGGGGCACGGCTCGGCTGCCCAGCCCTTCCCCTTTCTGCTCCGAAATCCCCGGCACAGGCTGCGCTGGGAGCACCGGGGCGGGCAGCACCAGGAGCGGCTCCCCGGGAGCGGCTCCCGAGCCCCGGCAGCCGCCCAGGGCCCCGGGCTGGCACAGCAGAAGAGGACCACACGCGGCATCCCAGCTCCCGTCCAGGTGAGACGCTGCCTCCCACCACCTGCTCCTGGCCCTGCCAACGCCCCAAACATCCCCGGGTGTTTTCAAGTAACTGCCGCTGCAATTTCACTTTTTAAATTGGCAAATGAGGTGAACATCCACGCATTCTGCAAACCACTAACAACTAACAGCACAAACGAGCAGTTTTAACTAACTAACTACAGAAATGGGTACAGAAACTACTGTTTCAGCCGTGAGGCTGAGCCGTGGAGCAGGCTCCAGCTGTGCCAGCACACGGAGGACCCACAGGCAAGGATTCTCCTCATCTACCTTAAAAAAGATATTTTTTTTAAGCAACTACTTTTAATTTATGACTGAGAAAACATAACTGTATGAAACTCATAGTTTAAAACATCAGAAAATAGAATTTAAAATAAAATATTTGAATGACAAATGCTACTATTAAAATATAATATTAAAGGGAAAAACTTCCTTGAGTCACATTTTACTACTTTTAAAAACCCAGTTTTAGGACAATGAAACTAATAATCATTAAAACATTTTATTGACCCAGGGCTCTGGTTTTAGCTGCGATAGAGTTAATTTTCTCACAGTAGCTGGTACAGAAGTGTGTTTGGGATGAGAATGATGTTGAAAACACCCTGATGGTTTAGCTGTTGATGAGCAGGGCTTGCACCAAGTCAAGGACTTTCCAGCTTCTCACGCCCTGCCAGTGCAGAGGGGCACATCAGGACAGCTGACCTGCTTGTTTTTCTCGGGGTTTCTCTCTCTCCTTGTTATTTTCCTTCATTACAATCTAGTATTATTATTGTTGTTGTTGTTGTTATTGTTATTCAGTTCTTAAACTATTCTTACCTGATCCTAACATTTCCTCTCACATCCACCACTCCCTAATTCCAACAGGATAACTGATGTGAGATAGGAAGGATCTCACTGGGGGAATTTTGAGACTTAATTAAAAAAACTGAGCATTTGAGTTAGATCTGAAAATTATGCTATGTGCAAAGAGCTCAAAGCATTGCCCAGGTTTCCATCTGAGTATCAGGGTTTGCACAGATACTTCACAGACTACAATCTTTTAAGGCTAAAAGCATGTTCAGAATAAAGCAGACTCTAAAAATCAGAAATAAAAAGAGACTGAAAAATTTAGCTTATCAGGAAGACAAAGCTGTTGAATTTCAGATTTCAAAAGAGCACAGAGACCGCTGGACAGGAAGAAGAAATGAAACAGTTACTGGTGGCTTTTGCAAGACAGAAATACAATTCTGCCCTTGAGGTGTCCTGACACTGCACCCAAAGGAGCCCACAGCTTTAACAGGAAACACACAACCTTATCTCCTCTGCTCTGTGTACCTGTTGGCTCTCCTCTCGGTGTCCTTCAGAGCTCAGAAGTTCATTGCAGGTGCCAGGAGAACATCGTGGATGATCTACCCGATGTAATAACTGCGGTCCCCGACTGCCGCCTCCCCGCTACAACTTCCTGGGTTCTGCCGTTCTGGATCAGAAGTGGGATGTACTGTTAATGTGCACAGAGCCACTCGCCCACCTGTCCTTCCCCTCAGCAGCTGCAGCTGCAGACAGAACACACCCCCAGTGCCACCAGGCTCACAGGGGCACTGCTACTCACGGGGCCGCAGCCGCAGTGACAGCCACAGGACACATGTCCATCCTCAGCCACTGTCAGAGGCAACCCAAGGAGCAGCTGAGCAGAGACACGGCTTTCTGGGTCCTCTGTCCTCACACACCACACCTGAGGGCTCTAGAAAGCGAGAGCTGGAAGGCAAGGACGAGACACTCCAGTGGTCACTGCTGCACTGACCGACCCTTCCTGGCGCCACGGCCGAGGAAGGGAGCACTGGGCACTGCCACGTCCGGTGCCACGGCAGGTACTCCCCTACTGCTCCCTGCAACGGGAATGCCACTGATTTCTTCTGTCATCCTAATTCCAGGATTCATCCCATTTTTCTCCACTACATTCTATGACAAACAAGAACAACTACCACCCAACATGCCGCTTTCAGAGGCTAAAATAGCCCATTAGTGTATTTTGCATACTTTTATTCTCTTAAGTATTAAAACCCAGACATTGCCCTATGACAAATGTCATAATAAGAACAGTAAATAACAAAATTTTAGTCTCTTGGCAAACTTGCAACAAGTCAAATGCACCAACATATCTCCACAGTCACCGCAAGCACTGCCTTCCAGAGGAGACCAGTAATTCCAGCCAGGGACCCTGAGTGTCTCCACCTGGCACGCACCCCACAGGCTGCCAGCCTGGGCTCCTCCGTGGGGACACAGATAAGGGTCAGAGCAGCCGTGACCACACGCAGGCCAAGAAGTGCCCCAGTGTCTGGGGGAGGGGCTTCCCTCAGCCAGCCCTGCCTGGCCCCCGACACCCTGGGATGCACCCCACAACGCACGGCACAGCTCCCAGACCCTGTGCTCCTGAGCCTCACCACCCTTCCGCCCTGCAGGGACACCCACAGCAGCTTTCCCACTGGATTACACCAGCGTGGCCAGCACTGCAAGTTCAACCAGTGCCAACATTCCCACCACATTAGAGAGAAAATCGTAAAATAAGATTCTTCTTTTAGCACACTCAGCACAACTTGCAGTGGCTGTGGTGTGCGTTGTGCTTCCTCCTTCTCCAGCTTCCTCCTAACATCAGAGGTACCATCCAGCATGATCACCTCCCCTGATCAACTCCATTTTGCAGTTCAAAAAAGATTTACAATGATAGTGACCACTGTCACAGTTCCTGACCCAGTAACTGTATTACATATTTATTAAACAGCTGCATTAGTTTCCATAAATAGCTAAAATGTGTACTTGGAACTACACAACCTCTTGTAAATTCAGGGTAAATAAATAAATAAATAAAACTACTTATAAATATTATTTTTATGTTCAGTAAAGCAGGGTGAACTTTGAAACTTGACAGCCAAGTTACAGAAGTCAAGAATTGCCTTAAATGCTGCTGTGGAAGAGTCACAGGGGACAGCACAAGAGTCTGACCTCGGAAGGGACTGAGCACTTCTAATGGTTTATGCAGCTTCCCTTTCGTGTGTTTTGCCAAGACAACATGATATGCAAGCTGATAATGTTCAGAACTTTTCTATATTTTATCCACTCGGTCATCTGGTGAATTAAGTTTGCTGGTTTTGCACAAGTAGCTGACATTATTAACACAGAGTCACTGTACTTTATGCTGGCCCAAGCATTCAAACAAGAACAGCTGCTCGAGTACGAAAGGCTGCTGTGCCACCCCTCCCAAATGCTGGCACTAACACGTACCCTCTGCCTCCCGCCAGCAGCCACTACAGGAGCCACCCCGCGCCCCACGACTGACAGAGGGGACGGGCCAGGAAGGTGACAGTGTTTGCTGTCAGGGCTGAACTATTCGCAGCAGTCGGATAAGGCCCTCCAAAAAGAGCTGAGTGTGACAAGGTGACAAGAAGAACAGCTATAACTGACCACGAACACAGAGCTGCGAGGCTCAGCAGGGGACACAGGAGCCTCCAGCCTTACCCGGCAGTGACGGGGTTTAGCTCGAACAGGACTGCTCCACGGCTCTGTCCCCAGGCGTTTCTGAAGTTCTCCTGGGAGATCTGAAGACATGTCTGAGCACTGATCAGATGTTGTGCTGTGACACCACAGGTTTGCACTGTCAGATACAGGACTGTATCTTTCTGTCTCTCCCACAGGTCTCCCAGCAAGAGCAGAAGCCCTGTGCCTGAGAATGGACAGCGCTCTGGACCCTTAGCAAAGTACCACAGCAGGCAACTGAGGCAAGGTAAGGACATGCCAATGATACTGAAGGATGTACAGAGTCTGGCCTGGCCTGTGGCTCCCTCTCAATGACAGACAGCTGATAAATCTGCTGGTGTCAAATGTAAAATTCATCAAGGGTGTCCTCCATTCTGCACAGACACAATGGACTTTACAAAGACTTGATGTCCACATCTGCAGTCACACAGTTCTGAAACAATCCTTTGTTGTGTGATGCCTCAGCACAAAACATACTTCATGAACTTCCTAAACAATTTAATATCTACCCCCAAGTCCAAGCACAGAAAGACCCACCTGCATGTTCTTGGCCATAGAAAACCCTATGGAGAAGGAACAAGTTCTTAACACACCATGTGCAGAGAGAAGGTCCTCCTGAGACAGCCTGGAGGGAGAAAGTGAACAGGGACACAGCAGAAGAGAAGAGTTTTTAAATACAGTGTGTTACTGTTTAAATAAAAATGCCATTTCCTATTAGCGCTTTCCAGAAGATTCTTCTAATTTCAGCAGTATCACCCCAAGCTTTACCCACATAACCTCTCAGCCCTAACACGCCTTTTCATGTGGTGGTAGTTTAATACCTGCTCTCCAAACCATCTTTTCTTTTGAAATCCCAGCCAAACAATAACAAATGCCTTGATGACTAGAGCTGAAACACAAAGACAGGATGGCTGCTGCTCTGGTAGGAGAACGACGAGGAAGAGGTTAAGTGGAGGCTTTGGGTGTGCACAGGGTAACACACTCACTCCATGTTCCTCTCATCCATGCAGGTTCCAGCACACACCTAAGCTGATCAGCCTTTACACCATCTGCAAGGGGTACAGAAAACAATACACCAAAGGAGCCCGTTTTACCTAACTGAGAGAAAATGTCCATTTCTAGTTATTGCAAGGTTGCATTCAGGCTCCAGCCTGCTCCACAGAGACATTGGCTACTGACTCAGAATTGGGGATAAAAGGAAATTTATTTTCTATAAGACAAGATGGGTTTTTTCCCAGCTCTAAGGCACATATTTTCCACTTGCCCAGGGTTTCACTTGCCAAATACAGCAGCAGTATATTTATATCTATATTTGTTCTGCCCTCCCCACAGAGGATAATCCACCCCCACAAACATTCTGGCAAAGAAAAGCAGACAGCAGATGTGATTTCTTCTTGGAGATCCTTTAAAATGTAAATCTGATTGACTTGAGAAGCCAGCTCAAGCTCCCACATTACAAACTACCACACAGACACACTCCTGTGTGCTGAGCTGCTGGAAGTTTAAAGCAAACTCTGCCAGCTGCACACGCGAGTTCCTTGCAAGGGAACATTGCGATGTATCGGCATACGCTGGGTATCTCCACACTTGACTAACAGAAGAGGAGTTTTTACAGAATATTTTACCAGGAATATTCATATCCCTCATGCTTCATGGTAAATCAATGCCAAAAACACTGGTCCTTAAACATCTCATTAACCCTTTGAGTCACCAGATTGCTGTGGGTCAGTCCCAGCTCACAGCACGTAGGCTCATGCCTGCAGGAAAGGGGCAGCCCTGGGCTGGAAGGCAACGGGTTAAAGTCAAACAGAGAAGCAAATGGATCCTCTGTTCACAGCAGCAACATGCCCTTGAACATCACTGGAAAGTGAGATGGCACCACTCAGAAAACTCTCTGCATTCCCCGCTGGGAATGCTGTGGTGTGGGCACATTTCTGAGAGGCGCACCAAATCTATTTGCAAGTGAGAGCAGAAAACTTAAAAGAGTAATTAGCAGAAAGCCCAGCACCACCCTGTCCTACTGATATACTCTCTTGTCTGCTTCTAGGAATGAAGATACTGTAAGATGTTCAACTCCAGCACCAACTCCTCGGGACACAACTGCAGCCACAGCACGGCGGTAACTACCACAGTCATTCCGCTGCTCTACTGCTTCATCTTCCTCGCCGGGCTCTCGCTCAACGCCGTGGCAGCCTGGGTCTTCCTCTATGTTTCCAGCACAAAGAGCTTTATTGTCTACCTCAAAAACATCGCTGTGGCTGACCTCCTCATGAGCCTGACGTTTCCTTTCAAAATCCTTGCCGATTCAGAAATTGCCCCTCCAGAGCTGAACCTGTTCGTGTGCAGATACTCCGCAGTTGTGTTCTACATGAACATGTACATCGGGATCACCTTTTTTGGCCTCATTGGGTTTGACAGGTACTACAAAATCGTAAAGCCTTTGTTCACCTCCTTTGTTCACACAGTTAACTACAGCAAGGTGGTCTCTATAATCATATGGCTATTATTAATGATTATGTCATTTCCAAATATGATTTTAACTAATGAAATCACTGAAGACAATCGCTCCAGAACATGTATGGATCTTAAAAGTGAGCTTGGCAGACAGTGGCACAAAGCAACAACTTATATATGTACAGGGATTTTCTGGGTTGTTTTTTTCCTGTTAATCATATTTTACACTTCTATATCCAAAAAAATATACAGCTCTTACAAAAAATTCCGGAGGAGCTCAGATGTGGCCAAGAGAAAAACCAGCCGGAACATATTCAGCATCATGCTTGTGTTTGTCATTTGCTTTGTGCCCTACCACCTCTGCAGGACCCCATACACCCTGAGCCAGACCAGCTCCCAGTTCACCTGCCAGTCCCAAAAATCGCTGTACTATGCCAAGGAGTTCACTCTGGTGCTGTCTGCTGCAAATGTCTGCCTCGACCCCATTATTTATTTTTTCCTCTGCCTCCCCTTTAGAGAAAAGCTGTATCAAAAACTGCATCTCAAACTGCAAGCTTCAAGTGATGTTGAAATTTCTAAATCCAGAAGATCAAATACGCTTGGGGAAAGTATAAACATAGTGTAGGTTTGTGTCTCTACAATAATGCACATTTCAGGAAGTTATTCATGAACGCAAATGTCCCGAAGAAACGGAGCACATGACAACCAGCAACAAACAGAAGAGGGGTCTCAGCACAACACCGGCTGCTATTTCTCTGTCTAAACTCATTATTGCATGTGCCAATATATTCAGTACGTGCTGTTTCAGCTGATGCCGTGATTGCATTAGGGTGTGACACGCCCCATCTGGATCTCAAAAACAGAGAGAGGAGTACCTGGAATGGTATATTTTGGAGCTCCAGGCCATGGGTCTCTGAAAGGACCATCCCAGAGACCCAAAACCACACCAATCTGCCTCTCTGGACTTACATCCACACCAAACTGCAGCAACTCCCTCGCCGCTGGTGCAGGAGGAGGCAAGAACATCCCAGAGCCATGTGGGAACACACAGGTACAGCTGTCTAGAAACTCTGGTACATTTAAATCCAGAAAGAATGGTTTGCTGGTTTTCCCATGATTCTTACAAAGCAGTAAAGCATTTCTGTCTGTACCAAGGTAACAGCTGAAAGCCACCAACCTCCTCTATACAAATATAATCTCTTTTATAACTGTATTTTTCAGAGCAGCTTTTTTTTTAAAAACTGATTTTATCATTGTACAGGGAAAACCTACCAGGGCCTCAAGTATCCACTAAAGCTTTCAGACAGTGGCTCTGGAAGCTGAATGTCTTCATTTTACTTAACAAAGAAGCTACAGGAACAGAAATAATGTGTCCTTCACTGCATTCCATTCTAGTCCAAACAGCTCTAAGGGTGAAAAATTTTTAAACATTTGGTCCTTGCACCTTCTCCAAGGTTGTGGGTAACTTCTCTTGATCTGAGACCACTGGTCAGCAGCAGCAGGATTCTACCATTCCACAGGACTGTATTCCAGCTAAAGGTCTGGACACCTCCACTGGGTTCACACACAGCTTGGTGGAGCAAGTTCAGCTCCGTGTATTTCCCACCCACCTGCAGAGCGGCTCCAGCCTGATCCCAGTGAGCACCAGCACCCCACTCCTGGGGCAGCTGGGGTGTCCATCGGACTGTGGGAGCTGGGGGTCGCCTGCCCGAACGTGCCCACAGGGGCTGCAGGAGAAGGACGTATTCTGGTTCCGTTTGTTAAAGAAAACACATAAAAGATTATTTATATGGTTCTTTCAGAGCTCCCCGACTCTGTCAGACTGAGGCTCTGCAGGCTCTGCCCTCCAGCCGGCCTGCTGGAGAAGGGAATCTGGTGCTTTGTGGGGGATCTTTTCCTCATTTATGGCAAAAAAACTTCGGCATTTTGTCATTTATGGCAAATACCGTGCCCTACATGGCAGGGCATGGTATTTGCCGACGTAAATTTACATAGTTGCGGCTGTGAAAGATCACTGGCATAGACAGATGGAAACACTTCCAGAATATATATCTGAATAACTTTTTTATTGCTTTGCAAGCTTTGAAAAAATTATTTCTATTGTGTAATTGTTTCACATCTCACCAGATTACTGATATTAGAATGACAAGAACCTACATGCAGGCACCAGGGGAACGGATGGCGATCAACACCCATGTTCAAAAGGGATGCTACATTTCCAGCTTTTTGTTCATGTTGAAAAAATCCTCCTCCAAGAGCTTCCCTAGTCAGGAAATGGTTCCGTGCCCCTGATCCTGCTGCAAGCCCACCCTGTGAGTGACAAGTCCCAAGGAATACCAGTCAAACCAAGCCTCTGTTCCATCTCTTTGGCCTCGCTCCTTACTTTGCTGGATGAACTGAGGCCACTTTTTTTTCAGCACTGGGTAAATTAATCCTTTCACACCTTTCCCAGCACATCATGCCTCAGATACCCCAAGCCAGCTCCTCACACACTCAGGGAACTCAAGTTCCAATATCTGTTCTCTTCCCAAAATATTTCTGCAGGAAGGGCAGACCATTATGCAGTAAAGGTTTACTGAACCATCAGTTTGTCTTTTTAGACCTGGAAAAAGGTCTGAGCTGTGAACTGACTGCAGTAAAGGGGAAACCGACAGACAGAGACACACAGACAGGAGCAACTGCCAGTGCTGCAGACCGGGTTTAAAAAAACCTTACAAGTATAGGATGACCAGCTTTACATGAGCAGAACACCATAAAATGAGTCCATATTTGCTCACAACTGGACACAGGATCATTCCAGATTACAAAGTTCTGCAAACATTTTGACATATATGGTCTGAACTTTCAGTTCATGACTAAACGCAAAACCAGACATTCTTCATCTGTTCCTCCACAAAGCTCTGATGCAGGGTTTGTAAATTCCTGTGGATTCTCAACTCCAACCAAGGGCCACCATTTGGAGTTTCAGTATTGCTGTCAGTACCTCACCCCCAGCATGGTGTCAGATCTTTTCACATCTTTTCCAAAATCAACCAATCAAAAAATAAATATTTCCCTAACTTCCCTAATGTGTCATTGGTATTTTTAATGTTGCTTGGAAAATACCCAAATATTTAGAACGCTCATTGCAATCAGCAGCATCCCTAGGTACCTTCAAATCTGCCAGCTAAGGTGTAACTCTAAAACCAACACCATGAGATTCCCAGAACCCAGGATTTCATGCAGGAGTATTAAAATGAATGAGGACCAACTACATTGCAAAATCCCGATTCCAGACGGATTTTAAATGTGAGATATATGCAGGGAAGAGGGGGAACAGAGTTTCAGACTTACGAAAACAAAAGCAAAGAAAGAGCTGCTGCTGTCATACACTGACAGCCCCCTGCGCGCCTCTCCCCCAGGAACAGGAAAGAGACGGCTCTGGGCTGTTCTGTGAGCACTTATTTCTTTCTGTCACCGCTCTTTTGGGTAATTTCCACGTGACTTAGCTGACTGAACGCTGAGCTTATCTGCGTCAATCAAAGCTCATTTGAAAACCCCAGCCCCGTTTTCGGAGCCCGGCAGCGGCAGCCTGGGCAGAAGGTCACGCACCCCCGGCTTGGGAGAGCGGTCACTGAGGGACATCAGACCTTTGCAGACCAATGCTCAGGAGACCCCAGGCCACAAGGACAGGTACGTGGTCTCAGTCTCTGTCTGTTACAGCCTATTTAGATCTCCCTGAAGGCACAGCCCGAAACCCGACCGCCAAACGCCCCAGAGGTCGGGCTCAGCCTTCGGCAAACCACCCCTGGCTGTGCCAGCGGCCGGTGTCACCCGGTCACAGCGCTCCAGGGCTGGGTTTGCCGGGCACCCCTCACCTGTGCAGGACGGGGACAAGCCGGGCTGCACCGTGCCACGGTGCAGGAAACGCCTCGGACCAGCAGCAGCAGCAGCAGCGCCTGCCCTCACCCAGACCCCGCTCAGCCCGGCTCCCGGTCTCAGGACCGGAGACGCCTGCAGAGAGCCAGCGCAAGGAACAAACGGCTTTCTCCAACAATTTAAACCGCTGGAGGATCGGCAATCGTTTTGCTTTACAAACTGTGCAAATCTGGGTACGATTTTACGGATGAAATTACACGTGCGGTAGTTCTCTTATATTGGATGTAAAAATTAGGTACAATATACAGAAATAGAAGTGTTGCAGTCTGACACCACTCAAGACATAAATGTGTTGGTTCCAAGAAATTCAAAGGAACAGCCTTTCCCCCAGCCACTCTCTGTAGCAGACTGACGCAGTGTAGCAAACAAACAAAAACCCCTCAGTCTTGGAGCTGCATATTTAGTTAAAATAGGACCAAAATATTCTACTTTACTTTTCTACTGAAGCCTACAAAGAAAGTGAGCAGAATTATTTATTATCTGCTTCTTTCAAAATGTGCCTTTTCTAAAGGCTTCATAAAAATATACAATTAATTTGTTCTCTGTTCAAGCAGGAATGGAGAGCAGCTTGCAAACCTTAGGACTGACCAGGACCATTTGCCAGCCACCTGACATACCTGTTTAGTGGGGGGACAGTGCATTCCCTCAGAACTCCCAATGCATTTTTACAGAATGGGGATGCTACAAATACTACTTTTTTTTAGGTATAGTTTCAATCCTTCAAAAGTTATGATGTTTTAGTACGATCATTACTAACCAGATGCTTAAATAGATTCAAACCTTTCTCTCTAGCATTTTGGCTGGAGGAGGATGTTGAACCAAACACTGTCAGAAAAGCTGCTGCAGTGGAAATGCTGCTCAGAAGGCTCTATGCTTTCAGAAACAAATCCTAATACATTCCTAATTCTTCCAGCATGAGAACAAAGCCCTCCAGAATATTTGGGAAGCAGCATGAAGAGAGAGAACAGTATTTCTTCCTAATGGTATTTTTTTCTTAGAATTAATCAAACAAAATTCTAAGAGAATAACCACTGTTGCTCAAGAAAGGTTGATGTCCTCTTGGTTCTTTTTGTAGGTCCTTGATACCTCCTGTCAGCAAAGCCAACTCACACAAGGAGTTTACAATGTCAAGCAACATTTCTGAATGTCATCTCTACGAAGAAATGGAGCCTTTTACCTATTTTTACTGCTTGGTTTTTCTTATGGGAATTATTGGAAGCTGTTTCGCACTGTGGGCATTCACACAGAAGGATCAGAAACAGAAGTGTATGAGCATCTACTTGATCAATCTCCTCACTGCAGATTTCTTGTTGACTTTGACATTGCCCGTGAAGATTACTGTTGACCTAGGAATTGCGTCCTGGAATCTGAGAATATTCCACTGCCAAGTCACGGCCTGCTTCATCTACCTGAACATGTATTTATCAATCATATTTTTGGGATTTGTGAGCATGGATCGCTGCCTCCAGCTGATGCACAGCTCTAAGATCTACCGCATTCAGGAGCCTGGGTTTGCCAAGACATTGTCTGCAGTCGTATGGATCATGGTTCTCCTCATAACTGTACCTAACATGGCTATTCCCATAAAACACATTGAAGAAAGACCTGGCATAGGATGCATTGATTTCAAAACAAAATTTGGGAGAGACTGGCACGTGTTCACTAATTTCATCTGCACAGCAATATTCCTGAATTTCTCGGCTGTGATACTGATTTCCAATTTTCTCATCGTTAGACAGCTCTACCGCCACAAGTACAGTGAGAGTTACAGCAGAGTGAAGAAGGCGCTGACCCACATCCTGCTGGTGACGGCCGGGTACCTGCTCTGCTTCGTGCCCTACCACGCCGTGCGCATCCCCTACACGCTGAGCCAGAGCAACGCCATCACCAGCTGCCCCCTCAAACGGGCTCTCTTCAAAGCCAAGGAGTCCACCCTGCTGTTTGCAGTCTCAAACCTCTGCTTTGACCCCATTCTCTATTACCACCTTTCCAAATCGTTCAGACTGAAATTCACGGAGACGTTTGCAGCCCCCAAGGGGACGAAGGCCCTCGCGGACGTGGGGGTGCAGCACAGCAGCGAACAGCAGATGTACAGCCTTGACTGCAGAGCACACGAGCAGAGCGTGCCCACCTGCAGCACCAGCAGCTGCTGGGTGACTGCACACGTGGCCACCACAGCCGACAACGCTCCCGAGGAGTCGCGAGCCCGAGCAGGGGGAGCACACCCCATCAGGGAGCACCCATCGCCGCGTGGCACGCTCACACAGCAGCCCTGAGCACGCACAGCCTTCAGGGATGCCTCTCACAAACAGCTCAGTGAACAGTGGTGCCCCACCAGGGATCAGCAACGCGTAAGAATACACGCCAGACTCAAACGTACCCTAGAATTATTTACAGCAGACACCAGAACTCACCTTTACTAAGTTAAATATTGTGCATTAACTATATTCAATGACTTGGTGCTATCAAGTGAAGAAATTATTTAACAGCAGTTCTCCAGCTGCAAAGCTGATTTGACAAGATTAACCATAAAGCATTTTAGAGGGCATTATTTACTCCAGAAAGGGATTTTAAACAGCACTGAAAATTATTGTATCTGCTTACAACACACCTGCAGGCTTCATAAATAAACTTCTTGTTCTTGCCAAGTTCCATTGTCTCTCCTTGCTGCTGCCTCAATGAATATGAGAAAAGCTAACAGCATGTTATTGCAGAAAATTCAACTGAATTGTAAAATGAAGATAAAAAGTGTAAGTATCCAGCATGTTCTCTTTGTTTGATCTCTTTTCATATAAATTTATAAAACAGCAACTAGGTTTATTAATAATCCAATTTACAATTACTTCCAAGACTTATGCATATGTAGAATAACCAATAATTGAAATTTAAAAATCAATTTGCATCGGCAAAATCCAGCTGCTTAGGTTATCTCCATCTGCAAATCAAAATTATTTCAGAAACAAAACCAAATCAAGTTATCTTTTTTCTAATGCTTGCAAAATGGACAAAATATGAATCATATTTTAAGGAAGCGTTCAAAACAGCTCATTCAGTATTTTCATAAAAATTCCCATGCAAAAAATCACAACCCAAACTCTGTGAGGTAAGAAACTTAAAGAAAAGAAAACTGTATATATCACACCATACTCTCACATGACACTCCCTGGACTGAAAGGATTTAAAAGGATATTGTTAAAAAGTTATCATTGTTGTTTTAAAATAATAATAATTCTTAAGCAGGTACATTCCAGTTTGAGGCCTGTTCAATATTTGGGGCCTTTTTCCAGCACAGTGGAAAACATGAGAACCCACGTGCACAAGAGCTGGGATCTGGAATGTTACCATGGGGCTTCCTCCAGTTCCCAAGAGCCCACAGACAAGCACAGCAGCAGCCAGAAATCCAGGCTGGAAGCAGCGCGGGCTGGGCAGGAGGAAGAGACACCACCCCGCCCCATACAACTCAGAGGTATTTCTTTCACCTGTCTTGGTGTTCATTCATCTGCCCAACTCCAGCATAAAATGTTCTATTTAGCAAGCTTTTGTCAGACCCTGGGTCATGGTGGGTTACTGCGGTGCCTGTCCTCGAATGCCAGTGATCCCTGCACTTCTCTCCCTGGAAACGCTCTGCTGTCCCGCCAGGCAGTACCGGTCACTCACCAGGGGCAGGGGGAAGGGGTGGCACTGGTCACTCACCAGGGGTATGGGGAAGTGTGTGGCATACTGCCGGTGCCGAAGGAGGTCATAATTGGATGGGAAAATCAGTTCTCTCAGCCTGTCCCTCTTGGCTGACTTCTCACTGGTGACTGAAATTCTTCTGCCAAAGGAAGGGTTCACGCTCTCACAAGACTCCCCAGGCATCGGAGAAAAGGTCTGAGACATGTAAAGCAAAGGTTTAAGGTAAGTGTAACCTCCAGCTTCCGAAATCCAGCAGCTGCAGCCAGAGATAGGATTTGTTCTTGCTCACAGTCATTTGTTAAACATCTGAGGTTTTTCAAAGATGGACAAAGCAGGGGCAGTCACAATAAGCCTGAGATTTAAGACACATATACAAATTATATCTCTGTGCATATCTCTGTGGTTATTGGACAAGATTTAACCTAGAGATATTTAGTCTGGGAAAATGCATTCTAAATCTGAGGAATCTCCACACTCCTTGTGCTGCTGTGACACAGAAACCACAATGAGCTGTTCCAGTGACTGAGGGAAATAATGAGAAGGGCAAAGTGGGAGTTGACAAGAGAAACTGTAGGCAGGAATGGACGTGCTTGAAACCACCAACGTGACAGATATCAGGCAGAAACAGAGTCCCAACATCCTGCACGTGATAGGTGTGCGCACAGGACTCCATGAAGAACAAGGAGAAATCCAGAGGAAGAAACAGGAGATTCAAGAGTCATGCAAAACAGAAAGGAAAAGAGGAGGAAACACAGTCAAAGCATAAAACTATCACTTAAGAAGCAGAGGGCCTCAATGTCAAACAAGTGGGGAGCTCTGCACATTTATTCATGCTCTGGTGCAACACAAAACGCTCAATACACTGGGGCCGGGGGCAGGACGGGGAGCAGTACAGGAGTGTGTGCGAGTGTGCAGGGGGACAAGCAGGGCAGCACAGAGGGGCAGCACTGTCACCCAGCAGGGATGCAGAGTGATGAGGCAATACACTGACACACAGACAGCGGGGACTGGACGCCAAAGGCTGCTGGCTGTGGATGGAAGGAGCAAGGTGATGCTGGGGCATAGAGGGACATTCAGTGGCAATAGTAACAGCAGCCACAGGCACCAAAAGCATCACAGGCATGCAGAGAATCAAAGGCAAACCTACTGGAAATTCTGAACTAAAATCTGCCTTAAAGTCACTCTTGTCTACATCATCAAAAATACCAGCGGTTCCCGAGTCAATGCTCACACGTTCCATAACACCATGATCCTAATAATTGCCAGAGAGAAAAGCAAGTATCAGTCATATTTTACTGAAGATCCATTAACTGCTCACAGGTAAATCCAAGCACTCCAACTCTTTCAAAGCTGTGCCTTTCTGTTTGTCCCTAGTTACTCAGATCCCCAGGCAGCTGCCAGTCCAGTATATCTGCACCAAAACAGCAGTATTTACACAGAAAGTAATCTAATGGATCCCTTTCACCCTTCTCAAAGAGAAAAAGACAAGGAGAGAGAGATTAAATCCCCCAGTATCTCGTATATGAAATACTGATGCTTCGGTGAAAACCCACGTTTAACAAAGCAGAACAGCAAACAGGGAATAGCATGAAGTGTTACCTCCAGTTTCACATCACGATCCTTAGGATAGCGTTCACCCACAGCTGCCCCATTAGGGGAGCGTGGTCTGGGAGCTGCAGTGATGGACAAGTCCCCGCGAGAGATTAAAGTGCACATGTAGGCATCATGAGAGAAAACATCATGCCGAGTGAATTCCGAGAAAAGCAGCACCAAATTCACAAACTCTGTCTTCTCAAGGTCACTGCTTGGGTCAGCTACCCAAAAAAGAAAATAAAATAGTTAAACTGCAGTTTCAGCTTGTAAATATTTGGGTTTGAACTATCCAAATTGCAAACTCTAGCATGTTAGTTTTCAAGACCTACTAAAAACATCTTGGGAATCTGCACAGGTTTCTCCTTGTCTCCAAAGAACAAACCATTCCCCATCTCACCTGCACGGTCCTGCTTCCCTCTCAGTTTCAGACATGGGACAGACCTCAGTGGGTTCCACAGCATCCCACCCATGCACACCTGCCCCAGCTAGGGACAGGGGCTCAGCTGTCAAGTACAATGTTCAAACACATCTGAGTCCATATCTGAGTGAGGACGAGGGCCAAGGACATTCCTCGTGTGAAGAAAAATTAAACTGAAGCTTTGAATTATAACAGGCCACCCAACAGCTAGCCCTTCCTCCCAAATTACTGTCTTACCTACAGCAGTTTTGCATTCATAACAGAAAACTTTAGAAAATATTTGCAGAGAACTTGGGATCTGCGTGCCAGGCCTCCAAGATGTAAAGGCAATATTTTCACTTAAGCTTGACAGTACAATGTAGTTTACCAATTAGAGATGCTCACACATACCAAGAAAACAATTATTAAAATAAATGCATGTTATTTTGCTAGCACCAAATAAAGCCAAGAGAAATACAACATATAAAATGTTATTAAGTTTTCATCTGCCACAGCTGTATTTAAATTGACTTGTTCTTTGCCACAGAAAGACTTGCAACATTGAGGTTAACAGAAAATAGCTTTATGCCATGCCAAATCTATTGGGCAATGAAAGAACTACTAAACCCGAATCGTCACCATTTACTTAAAAGGAAATCAGGCTTTAGAGTTCAAATGAGCCCAGCATGTAACACTGTTGGTGTTTAGCCATCCTCGCTAGGCTGCAGCACAGCAGCTGTGAGCAGCCGGGGTCAGAACCTGTCGCTGCAGCCCCAGGTCCTGCTCATGCCAACCCCCCTCAGGAGCGAGGCTGGGGCTGCGGGGAGGAGCATCCCAAAACACACACCTGAGCCCAGGTGAGCTGCCCTCCCTCAAACACAGCCCCTGGGTGCTTTTCGGTTTTGGAGACTCAGGAGCTCAACCACACTAAAACCTACACAACACCCCAAAACTTGTCCAACTCTCCCAAACACCAAAGGACATTTCAAACATGAGAAACATGCCCAGCCCTCTCCCTCCTCTGCCCTGCAGAGCTCCCCAGACCACAGAGGCCAGTACCACATCTGAAGCAACCACAGCAGAAACACAAAATTTACTAACACAAATATTTTAGTAAAAAAGATTTACTAAAACAAATAGATGGTTTATTAAAACCGGGTTCACCACTGACAGAAAAACAGAGCGCTGCCAATACCTCCGAGTCTGAAACACATTTTTAAGAAGTTTCTTCTTTTTCAGATGTTGAGAGTTTTCAGTACCATGTTTCAAACCACTTTAAATCCCTTTTATTTTAAGGACATTAGGAAAAAAAGATGCCTTAACCCACAGTACTTAAGATGCCAGAACCAGGAGGAATGCTATCAGGTGCTATCAGGCAGTTTTTCCAGACAAGACACGTCATGGAGCAGCCCTTAATGAACAAAGATCCTTTTTTCAATCCACTATCTGTCAGCCAACAGCTTTTGACTGCAACACCTGTGCCATTTCTAAGTCAGTCACTGAGAACACAGAGAGGTCAGAAAGAGACAAGTGTTTGGTGTTAAATATGCACAGAGTGCAAGCAATTTCCCCAAAACTCACTGAGCTTAAACAGAAATAAACACATTTTCAGGAAATTTTCTTCTTGTGGGGAAAAAAAAACCAGTCAAAAACCACAGAAGGATCCTATAACAAGACAAGAAATCTAAAAAAAAAAAAGTCCATATGAAAAGAGAGCTGATTATCACAAAAACTGAAACACCTGCTACAGCAGACCAGTAACTTCAGCATCCAGGCACCCTATCAGTTGTTTCTGACCTACTTTGGAATATTTGGAATTAGTTCATACTCACATAACGAGGGAGCTTGTGTATCCAAAAACCTTAGCAGGACATTCTGGAAAACAGGAAGACTGGAACCTGTCAAGGAGGCTGAAGACAGAGATTCCTTTTCATCTAGGACTTCAGATTCACCACATTTCTGCACAGTTAAATAAAAAAAGTATGTCTCTATACCCAAATGCACACAATATCCCCAGCATTTGCATCTGAGGCCACTACACGTGTGACTGTTTCTTACCTCTGCATAAAATCCAGACTCACTCTAGAATGACCGGCTTTTCCTACTAACGAGTTTGGTTATTTCTAAGGTGCTTTATTTAATTATTTTGGGTTACTGACTGGAAAGGAACTTCCAGGACCACTGTGAATAAAAAAGGAAGCTTCTCTTGTCTGTGTAAATTACAATTTGAACAATGACCAGGGCAAAGCCCCCTGCTTTGGGTGGATTTGGGTGCAGTGAGGCAGGAACAATGCAGTGACTCCATTCCCCTAAGCTGGTTTGCGGTGAGGGCAGACAAGGCAGAGAAGCTTCGGAAAGCCAAAGTCTTTCTGCAGCTCTGGGAGGGCTCTCACCTGTCTGTCCCACACCCAGGCGGAACAGACAACACACATTACTTTGCTGGGGACCTTTTTCTAGGAAAACAGTGCCCAGCAGAACCCCTGTGTGGCACAGACAGGCAAGGCCAAGGCAGAAGCTCAGACAGTGCCAGGGGACCACAGGGACACTGCCCTGCTCCAGCCCCACTGCAGGGCAGACCTGGTGCTGCTGCAGTTCCAGATGTGGCAGCTTAGGCAAGCTGGAGTGGGATCTTCTGCCACAACAGACAACAGTTCCCATCAGAGATGGCACTACAGCGCCCTGCTTCTGCAGGATCTCATTTCCCCCCAAAACAAAGGAATTTGACAGAATGCAAGACTTAAAGTTACACTCTAATTTTGCCTCAGATTGGATCTTGGCTTTGGAACCTTCACAGAGTCCCCCACCAGGTGACAGCTCTGCCCCACCGGCCAGACCCACACCCCTCTGTAAGGGACTCCAGCTCCTCTGGCATTCCGCTAGTTGGACAAGCGGCTCACAAAAGTGAAACACTTCTAACAGACGTAAGTCAGCTAACACAGACCTTCCCGAGTAAGGCTGCAATTTCTTACTTTAAATAGAAGGCTTTTTCATGCTAAACTTTTCTAGAATTCATAAACTGTAAATTGATGACAAAGATCCCGAGTCCTCCAAATGCCAAACTCACTCCTTTTGTAATGAGATCAAAGTGAGGCTTCCTTAGAAGTATCTACCTCTTTAAGCAAACTGTCACATAGTGCTGAAGTAGAAACAACTTACTTCTGCCTCAATTTCTGCTTGCCTCTTCTCCAGGAGCCTGGCCACAGCCATGGCCCTGTGCTTCCCAGACCTCTTACAGCTCACGGCCCACTCACAGAGCAGCATCACCACGGCCTCATCATTTGGTGCCACCTGTACAGGGCAGAACAGACAGAATCCAGCTCACCCACACAACCCACGAGCTGATCTCCGACCCAACAGCCTGCAGCAGCCAGCACTCTGCAGGAAGAAAAGCCAAATGAGCTGGGCTTTGGTCTTTCGATGCACACGTTTGCTATCACTTGCACACATTTGCTTTCTTTGCAGTGTTTTCACATGAAATATAAGCTGGAAGCCAAAGAGGGAAATCCTCAGTTTTCATATTGCTGATACTCAAATCAAAATTTTACTTTATGATAAAGTTGCTTCACAAAGCCAGGGAAGGGTGATGTGCCTTGTGAGCAAGAGGAAGAACAGTGTACTCACAGAGCCCCGCAGCCCACTAACCACACGGGATTTACACGCTCCGTACGCTCATTCTTCCAGACCTCCTCTGTCTGTTTCCAGACCCTGACTTGCATCCCACCGGTACATTACAATAAACAAAACACCCCGCAACCTCTAAAGGCATTATCTGTCAGATAGCCAAGGTTGAAAAACTCCCCAAAAGCTCCATTTTATTTCTGACATTTTTAAGAAATAGCGTGTGTCTTTAGAGCCCTGTGTTTACAGAGCAGTAATGGGATGTAATGTGCTTATGTCCAGTACTTTTTCCTTGTGTGCTCCTGAGCTGACTCTGCTGATCTCACTCGTCCCTCCCAAGCTGGCCACCATCCTGAATACTTCAACATACCAACCTGCAAATTAAAGAGATGTGATTTTCCTTCCTTCCCCAAGCTACACAGAGCAGTGACCATCACAAGGGCTGGAGCCAAGCACGGCACCCTCAGCAAGTGAACACTTTCCTCAGAGTGATTGGGAATTACAGACCCAAGAGCATGAAAGTTCCTGCTTCACAGCTGTCCCAACTTCCATCAGAAAAACAGAACACAAGTTTGTGCTGAACAAGGCTGCTGTGTACACACACACACATCAGAGAGGTTTCCTGTAAATACACCTTAACAGCAAGAGATACTACACAACTAGGGCAGGGGGAGTGGAGGGAGGAGGGGAAACGCTTTTCTCTTACCCAAATGAAGCAACACGGTGACATCACCACTGCTGTGGTGAGATGCAGCCAGCTACCCACAGAACCATGGATGCTATAGATTTCTGAAGACAATGCAGAAAACTCAAAAGACACTGCTCTGCACTGATGCCGACTTTTGCTGGGACCACCAGAGCCACTCCTACACACTGGGTTCTTGGAACACAGGGCCCTGGCAGCAGCTGAGAAGTGAAGCTGAGGGGTCTGGCCATCAAACATGTTATCTTGCCCTTGACTGGAAATAACAAATGTGGAGCCGCATGGCTTCCTGTGTCAGGCAGGCTGTACCTCAAGGCTTCCTCCCTTCCAACACCACATTTACTCACACACAGTCAGAATGCATCAATCATTCTATATATTCATGACTATACCTCTCGGAATAGTCAGCCTCTGGATTCATCTCACCTGGGGTCTTGCATCTGCAGCTGGTCTGGACAAGCACAGACCACGCTTCAGAGGGGCTCAAACTGCTACTTCAAAGAGCAGCACTAAGGTCACATTTTTACTCTTAAAATTTCAGGGGCAGGAAAACAAAAAGATCAGTTCACGCATTACTAAATGACAGCGTTTTGTAGGGAAGACAAGACACAAGGTACTGAAGCAGAGCACGGGTGTGGGCAGGCAAGAACAGTGGCTCCCTGGGCTTGAGGGAAACTCTCCACGGACAAGACCCTCCCTCAAGACTCCCAAACCTGCCACAAGTACTAATGTGACAAAAACACTTCAAGGTGACATAAAATGGGAGAAATTATCTACAATACATAGCACACACCCCTTTGAAGCAAGATTTCAAGTTTAGACAACATCATTCCCAACATCTGTCATTTAGCCATAATCCAAAATAACTGTAACCTCCTGAAAGCCTCAGTCAGACCCTTCTGGAGAAAACCAAAGACTTCATTACCACCAGTTTATAACTGGAAGCAAAGGTAGGTGAGGAAAATTAGAAAAGAGTTGGTTTGGGTTTAGTTTTTAAAAAAGCTCTGCAATTAGTAACATAGGAACTTATTAAAAGGAAAGATTTACGTGCCTCTGTTCCTGAGGAGCTTGGAGATAGGACAGCTCACTACCTGTGGAAACACATCTGCATATCTGCCACACCAGAGCTCTCAGGCTGTACTACTCCATGGACAAACTGTCCTCAAAGTTTGGGAGGTTGAAACCAACTGAATGTGCTGCAACAAGCAGTGCAGAGTGAAGTACGGGATATGAAACGCTCCTGACTGCAGCCCACCAGGGCCCAAAGCCAGTGCTGCACACACAGAGCAGCCCTGACAGCAGCCCAAAGACAGCACCATCTGCACATTTCTTTAAAAGATGAGACCACGTTCAACAAAACATTAACCATGCTTTAAAAGCTGTCTAGTATAAAAAGAAAAAGCAAGCTGTGTGTTCCTGTTAGGGTCGCTATCAGTTATTTAAGACACAGAATAAATTTTTTCATTCCAGAGAGGTTTTGTAGTTTAACTCCTTCAGATGAGCAGGAACCTGGTGTTGGATTTCCTAAAATAGAAAAGGATGAAAACACCCAGACAGGTAACTAAGCAATTTGAGCAACCGAAGCAATGCCAACTGCATTATTAAAGCTATTACAAGACTACTCAGAACATGCTCTATTTTCTCAGCACTTGGGGAAACAGACTGATTCTGCAGATATTATTTTGCTCATCTTGTCTCTCTTTCCTGTCAAGCAGCCCAACACACTCAGATTTGGGTCTCTCACGTAGTTACAAATGTTAAATCGAAGCTCCATGACTCCAAGACCCGTCAGAGCTCCTTTCCCACAGTGGGGTGGGGAGTTTTGTTTGTTTGTTTCATTTCCAGAAAAGTGATCTCAGAAAGACAAATATCAACTCTCTGCATTTGTCACAAGCCCCATTCGTGAGAACCACGTTCAAAACAGGACTTTTTCACTCTAAAGTGAAAAACATCTCTTGGCATCATAAGAATTCAGATGGACTTCAAAGACAACATGAGAAGCAAGACTAAATACAAGTGCAGAGCCCTAAGCTTTAAAAGCAGAGCCCTGAGTGCATAAATAGCCACGGAGTTTCAGGATTCTACATAGTGATTTCAAGAAATTCAACATCAGTCCTTAAAAATCAAACACTCTCTTCTGTTCTCCATTCACTACTGCACACTGGCTAGAAAATCCTGGTACCAAGCTGCACGTACCAGGTATCCCCCACTGCTGAGGTGCATTTCAAGCTATACTTAACCAAGCTGTATTTTGCTACACAGGAGACTGACAAGTTCAAGAGTCTCACCAACCATTCTAAACCAAGAAGTATTAAGAGGTAAAAAAGCTATTCTTTCTCAGTTCCCTTCCATAGTGGTACCTGTGACAGACTATGACAGATAATAAAATACGAGTAGTCCAAATGTTAGGTGAAATTTGAGTGGGCTTAAGCCCTAGGAAAATGACAGGTGAACTCACAGAAGAGTTGTTATAGACATGAAAAAGTCACTATTGCATTCTCCAGCTCACCCTTCTGAGGACTCTGTTTCTGCCCAAATCAACTCCTGCCCTCACAGGGACCCCTCGCTAACTGGGGCTGCAGACAAGTCATGGGTGTTCCAAGCCTGGCCTAGTGCAAAAAACTTTATTCCGATTTAAAACTGTATGGTACAGACTGTTTACTGGATTTACACCTTCTCAATAATCAGCACTGTGAAAACCATTCTGGAGCTGTGCACAGGAGATTATCTGAGTCAAGGAAATGTCAGACGGAAAATACTTGTGGCCGGAAATAAGGTCAGTAGTTTTCTCTACAACCCCATCTAAAAAGAAGGTGAATTTACTGCTTTATGACACATCATAGATTTCTAGATTTCGAGTCCTCCTACTCAGGCAAATCTCCTGAGGAACCCACACAAGTCAAAGAGAACCAGAAATGAGAGGTCCTTTCATTGCTCAGTGCACACGGCCACACTCACCGGGCAACAACCCCGTTACTGCATTCATTGTGATGTTACATCTTTATGGGCCATCAGACCTTCCCACCAAAACAATTCAACAACTGCTATTATTATCTGACACTTCATGAACAAAGAGCTCAGCCTCTGCCAGCTACACTAAGTGCTGGGTTTTGGGCTGCACACAGCCTGATGGGAGCCCCTTGCCTGTATGGAAACCTGCCACACGAGAGCCAGCTGGGAGAGAATCACGGAATCATTACGGCTGGAAAAGGCTTTTAAGATCAAACCATTAAGACGGCACTGCCAAGCCCAGCACTAAAACACGTGGGATCCATGATTAAGGCTCAAATCAAGGTATTAAAACAGGAAAAACAGACAGGAAGTAGGTTCCAAACATGCTTCAGTTGAGCTCACATCAAAACACACGCAGCAGACAGCTGCCCTTCAAAGAACATTTTTAAAAACAATAACAACATCAGTAGGCAGACATCCTAGTAGTGGACATCCTATTTACAAAATGAAAATCCTTACAGGCTTACATGAGCTGCCAGCTGAAAACAGTGTACAGGGCCTCGTGATTTATGGCCTCTTCTGCCGGGGAAAAGCAGAAGTTTATTAAGGGGAAGGAAACAAGAGACAAAAAAAGACAAACCAGCACCGCCCGGGGTGACATCCCTGCAGCGCCGGAGCGCGGCAGGCGCGGGGAGCGGCCGACATCCAGCGGCCGTGGGGCGGCTCGGCAGCCTCGGCAGCGCTCCCGGGGCTCCGCAACCCTCCCGGGGCTCCGCAACCCTCCCCGGGGCTCCGCAACCCTCCCCGGGGCTCCGCAACCCTCCCCGGGGCTCCGCAACCCTTCCCGGGGCTCCGCAACCCTCCCGGGGGCTCCGCAACCCTCCCGGGGGCTCCGCAGCGCTCCCGGGGCTCCGCAGCCCTCCCCGGGGCTCCGCAACCCTTCCCGGGGCTCTTGCAATCCCCCCCTCACACACACCCCGGGGCTCTGCAATCTCTCCCCCCGGGGCAGGGCAGGGCAGAGCTGCCCGGTGCTCACCGCAGCCTGCCCAGCAGGTGACACCTGAATCTGCACTGGTAGCGTGGATGTGTGGGTTCCCTGACCATGGCAGGAGGATGGAACTGGAAGATATCTAAGGTCCCTCCCAACCCAAACCATTCTGTGTGGCTTTGGAAGTTCAAATGTCAAATGCACAGGCACCATCCATCAGGCACTCTGCACCAGGGCCAAAAGTTGAGCTTGAGTCAAGCAACAACTAAGTCTTGAAAATTCCAGAGGTGGTTAAGAAGCTGCACATAATTTGGCAGTTTAATTTCTTCTCAGCTCCAAATCTGGTAAGGTAAGGCTAAAACTTTCAAAGCTGAGCACCTTCTCTGCTTCTGCTCTCCCTCGAATCTCCTGTGCCTGCTGTGCAAACACAGGCACACTGCTCTCATATCCAACAATGCTTTATTCCCACTCATCATTCTTCACCTCATAGTACAACGTGGTGCCATTAGATTTCCTGGAAATCAGATGGACAGACCTGCATAAAAATGTCTGGTACCCTGAACTGGGGAGCACAGCTTTAAGGGGCCAAAGCAGCATGTTTTCAAGGCAACCCAACCTCAACTCATAAGTACCATAAGACAAAGGCAATAATGGCAGAACAGAATAATGAATTTCAGAAGTTTCCCTACCAACACTGTCTTTTTAAACACAAAGAAAGATTGTTACTACAATTATATCTCAAAGTCAGAAAAACTTTGGAACACAGACAGGGAGAAGGAAAAAAAAAAAAAAAAAGAGACAAATACATGTGCAACAGCACAAAACCATTCAGCTCCAAAAGCAAATGAAAACAGAAAGCCAGCACCCAAATGATAAAGCATATCACACCCTACCTGTTCAAAACCACAGCACATCCATGTGCTAAAGTCCTGATGTCACCAGGCATTAGGGCTAAGAACTTTCAGTGACTTCCCCTGCCTGCTGTGACAGCTCTCCTTCCTCAGTTTCTCTCTGATTACCATAAAATATGTAAAATACCATAAAAGTGTATTGGGAACACAAGGACAACTCTGGCAAGTGTTTCACGCCATCCTACCTGCTCTGAGCTCCACCTAATGGTTTGCTGGCACGTCTGTCTCTCTGGAAATGCTTCCAGCCGTGTCATCCCCCCAACACTACATTCTGCTTGTTTAATGCAAAGCCTTTAAAGCACTGATTGGCAGTGACGATGCAGCAGGTCTGTGCAGAGGGTCCTGAACTACGACCATCACTGGCTGAGAACGCAGCCACTGACAAAACACGGGTGGAGTCACAAAACAGACCCACTCATATTTTCCACTTTCGAATTTTACTCCACCAGTGTATATTTAAATTCAGATATTTCTTCTTTTCTCCAAACACTTTCCAAGGAAATTCAGGAGTTTGGCATTATACATAGACCCAGTGCCATTATCATCTGCACTACACACATGCTAAAGAAGAAGGACTTAAAAATTCCAAGGATTACTGATTAAATTTTTAATTAATCTCTAGAAATGGGTTTAGGAGCAGGGGCAAAAATATCAAAAACTCCAAGAGAATGTAGTTTTAGAATATTTTAGAATATTTAGAATATTTTTTAGAATATACTAAATAGCTTAGTAATTTATTACTTGCTACGACAGATGCAAAAGTTGTCAGCAAGGCAATAATCTGGAATTTTACTTGGCAGCATCCAAAAAGACCCCTTGCTAGATCATTTCCCTAAATGAGGTTTGCAGTACACAGAACTGAAGAATACGATTACAACAGCAAAGAGCTGTTGTATCCTACAAACCAACTGCCCACTAGTAAAGAAAAAACACACCACGAAAACCCAAAGCTCCTCTATCAAATAAACACACAATTCATGTAAGTAAAAATTAAATCCATTGTCCCTAGATTATGAATTGAGAGGAGATTGCAGCCATTACCTCTTGGTTATCCTTACTCTGATTTGCCCAGAAGATCTTATGATAAAGTGTCTCCATGGAATTGCTGGAATCTGATCTGTCAAAACAATGCCGATCCAACACTTCCAAGGTGTGCAGAACCCGGCTGATGGTCACCCCTGGAGATGGGAGTGGGAGAAGAGCAGGGAAAAAAAAAAAAAAAAAGGTTTACACAGGAAGACATGGAAGACATTCACCTGGCAATCTATTGCTGGGATTAATGGTAGGGAAACAGAATTATACTCATTATACTGTTCAAGGAAGAACAGATGTAAACCCTAAATCTCCAGCGTTTGTTTGGAATTGTCTTACCTGCAGTTGACTCTTGGCACTTTTCAAATGACCACCGCACCTCCACAGCATGGCCTCTTTGCTTTATCTGCTGTTCTACTTCATAAATCTTTGCCCGAACCTGTAAGAAATAGAGTGCTAATTAGCTGGTGGTGGGAAGTGTCAATTTCCACGTCAAGCCTGTGACAGCCTTCTCAGCAGGAACAAGGTACCCTACAGTGTTCCACAACACTCCCTACATTTGGGAACAACAAACTGAGGGATGTTCTGTTCAAATCTTCTCTGCTAAGAATCTTCTTGCACAATAAAACATCATCTCCTTTCATTCCACCCAGCAAAACTTAACTTTCAGCATGTCTGAAAAGTCACATCTCCCAATACATACACAAAGCTTCCTCTTATTTGCCATTTTACATCTTTAAGTAATTTCAGTTTAATAACAGAAAACATCTGAATGTAAATAAAATTCCTGATATTTTCCTCAAAGCTGTCCCACAATGAAGGTTAACACCAGCACGGCACTAGCCTTGACACTAGACTCACAGAAATATCCAAACTTGGCTGCAGTCCTAATGATCAAAATGGTTATTGGGATATAAACCAGATCTTAATAATCTGGCAAGAAATAGATCTTACCTGCTGATTAAAGGCTGAATTTCCATCTGGCATAGGTAAACTAGATGGAGCAACTTGAAGTAAATCCAGAGGTGAGCCTGGATTAATGTTCTTATTTTCATTTGTGGAATAATTCCACACCAAGGCACTTGGGCAACAAAGAGTTACGGTCTGCAAGTAATAGTACAAAACAGGAGTAATTTCTTTTTCTAAACATGTGTGATAGACAAAACCAACAATAAGAGTCCATGAGATCAGAATCACTTTTGGTCCAACTGCTCCAGTGAAAGGAATACGACAGGCCTATGCACAACTACTTTAGAGGAATTTCAACTACTGTTTTATTTTCCTTCTTCATTATTAAAAAAAAAATATTTAAATATATACATGTTCGATTCCAATTTGTATTGCTTTCATAACATCATCAAAGACCATCACCAAAGGTTCATGTCAGCCAAATCCTCTCTGCAAAATGGTAACAGGCTTAACAAAAAAGAAATCATTTGTTGTTCAGCTTAGAGAAAGAAGCTACATGTGGAAAATTAAAATTTAAGAAATTAATTAAAATCAACTCCTCAGTCAAGACTTGAAAGCATAAAGGAGTAATTTAAATGCACCATGAACTTAGCATTTACTTCAGAAGAAACATTTTGCATTGACAGGCTTCAAAACAGTCATTTAACAATGGCCTGTCACAGGTACCACCACCCTGCAGCGTTGGGTACCGAGCAGAGCTACAGCAGAATGTTCTGCTCTTTGGGGTCAGACCTTCAGTATCATCTGAAATTACACAAGCTGATTCATCTTATAGATGTTTACTTTTGAGTCTGCTGGATTGCTTCTTGGGAAGCTCCCCCAGTCCAGATCTGGACTAGAAAACAGCATCTTGACAAACATTGCCTAGAGAAAAATCCCTCTGAAAGGTGGGGAGCCTGTCCGAACCCAGTCTGAGCTATGGACCCACATGGCAGCACAAGGGAAAGGGGGAGAGAAAAGAGCAGAACAAGCACACACAAACCCAGACAGTAGAGGCTGAGCAGGAAGATGACCAGCTGTGTTGCCAGTAGAGAACCACTGTAACACTGCCAGAGGTCACGGCACAGCCCCGGAGGGAAACAAAACCAGCATTCCCAGAGCAGATCCATGTTCGAGAGGAAAAAGTCACAGCACACTGAGAACCAGAGGGACTCAAACCTCCTGGCTCAGGCCCCCTCAGCAGAGAGGGACGAGGATACTCTCCCACTTCCCTTGCTCAGAGAGCACCATCACACCTTCCCTGGGAACAACCCTGCCTGCCTCTGGGCTCTGGACTTCCCACACTGCAACGACCAGGGAAAGCTGCAGCCCTCAGAGAGGCAGCTGCTACCAGGAGAGCTCTTTGACTGAAACAGACTGCCCAGAGCATTGGGGTAGGCATTAAAACCCAGCCTCACATGGTCCTGCGGAACCTGCTTTGGCTGACTCTGCCTAGGGAGGGCACAGATCACGTTATCTGCAGAGGTCCCTGACCTGTTCCATGATGCTGTGATCCCAGGAGCATCAGCAGACTCCTGGTACCAGCAGCAGGACATCACTGTGCAGCCCCCAGAGAGACACGCTGAGCAAACAACAGCAGGGGGGTTTGGGGAAGTCTCCCTGGACCAGGGCTCAGGAAGGCAAACAACCACAGCTCATCACAAGCATCCTTCTTCAGAAAATAATTGCTCTCTTGATATTTCTGTGATTGCCGAGCAACAAACACAAGCAAACAGACTCTTCTGTTCTACAATCCTGAAAACTGCAGAAGTTGGTAAGGCAATATAAACTGCTCATAAATCTGACAAAACCAACATGAGGTGTCCTACAGTGGCACCAGGCTGGAGACAGCAAAGGAACCCTCACGGGCCAGGGCTTGCAGAGGTCAGCGCGGCGCTGTCGCTGCCCAGCCGCACTCCGCAGGCACACGCGGCCTGGCAGGACCACCGGGTTCACGGGTGACGAGAACAGGATGAGATGCCTGGAGCAAACCCTCTACCCCAGAGGGTAGGAAGGCCTGGCCATCCCAGACCGCAGAGCCACTCCTTCCCCTGGCAGAGGTGCAGAAGACACACGGACACCACGAGCTTTTCCAGGAGGTTGCTCCACTGTGCCTCAGCAGGTGCAGAGACCCCCCCACCCACTCCCCCCACATCCCTCACCCTTTAATGGACACAGGTGCATTTCAAACCACAGCTAGCACACCTTGTCCCACCCAAACCCCACTGTTTTCCGACACACTGAACGGACATAGCCTTGAAAACAAAGAGCAGCAGAGCAGCAGCCTACCTGCAGCATACAACTGAGTCCATACACCAGGGGACGGTGCTGAGGGCAGGCGAGGAAATCCGAGCAGGTCAGCTGTGCTGGGCTCACCCCAGGACCAGGGGCAGTCGGGCTGGGCACTGCCAGGGGAGGGTTACTCGGTCCGAGGATGGAATGAGGGGAGTGGGCAGCTCCAAGGCCGGGCCCATCGCTGAGCAGTAAGGACAGGCGTCTGACACAGAAGTATGCAAGGCGGCGGGACAGGTAAGCTGACTGAACAAACTCTTCCAAGTACTGAAATTTTAAAAAATGCAGGTTACTACATGGTCTGCTCCATGTACCCATTTTCCTTGACAACCTAACAGCTGTCATGCATGAACTGGAAAGAAACACTTCCAATATTTAGGATTCCAGAAGTTATAAAAGAAAAGAACAGCTCAAATGTACATCTATCCTTCTTTCTCTTAAAAATTTCATCTGCTCTCCAGGACCAGTCACAGTAAAAGATTCCCTCTACCAAATTGAGTCAAGGATTATAAAGCATGAACATCTTATAGGTATTTATAAACTCTGATCATGCACCACACAATATTTATATAGATTTTACCACCACAAATTTAACAGGTGTGAATCACACACTGATTTTGGCTTTAAAATGTGCACGTACCTGCAACATCAGTGGCAACAGCAGCTTCAGAAGGTCATCATCAGTGGGTCTGATTTTTTCCAAAACATCCAGTATCCATGTCAAATACTCATGTCTCTCGAGCATTCCTTCCTTAAAGGATTTCAAATAACACATCACATGTTACGTGGGAGCACTCAACAAGCAGGTGTGCAATTCCATGCTTCATTTCCCTCTGTGTGTCACCACAGAGCTACCAATTCCCCCCAGCACCACTCCAGCCCCGGAGCTGCCAGCACCACGGCAGTGCAGCGGACAGGAGGCAGCCGGGCACAGCACCCGTGCTCTGCGCAGCTTCGGCAGGGCCGACCCCCTCCCAGAAACCTTCCTGCTGCTGCTGCTGCCGTGGGCTCGAAACAACCAGAGTGTTCTGCTGCACTAGAACCAGGCAGAACCGACAGCCCAGCCACCACTCCAGCACCCGAGGCCTCACGTGGCACAGTGGCCTCAGCCTGAGCCACAGTCACTGAAAACACCCTGAAAAGATGGGATGATATACGAGAGGGAATAACTGAGTGCACTGCTGCAATTGCAATCAGGCAGACTGAGCAAATCAGAGCTTTTTCAGCCACCAAATCTCTAAAAGGAATTAGCATTTACAATTTATGCAAGTCCTACGACAAAAGCTACCACTGAGTTCTAAAATTGGATTTTCTGAGAATAGTAACTTACAAAAAAAAAATCCCTGCTCTCCTAAAAGTATTACCTGAAACATATAAAATGACAATTTTTCATTGTATTCCCACTGCTGCAGGGCTTGTTCCACCTCTGAAGGCATCGCCACAGAGCTGTTGCCTTGGCTCGAAGTTCCATGATAGAACTCTGCAACCTTTCCCAGCTGCTCTCGGAGGTATTTGGTTACAATTTGAGTCCATTCTACAAAATAGGTTTGCAATTAGAAAACTTCAGGTGATCAAAGGTTTCCTGCACAGTGAAAATCAAAACAAAGTTACACTTTGTCACCAGAAATGTTTGTCCCTCACCTTACCCGTGCACCTCTGGTAAATTAATGGGGCTCTCCCGTGTGCACCTGCTCTCAGAGCACAGGTGCTGTCAGTGTGCAAGCAGCCTGCACTGACACAGCTGTGCCTTTATGGAATCCACCGTCTGTCTCATCAGATTTCAAGTCAGTCACAAAACTGCCTTGAAATAGATAAAATTAATGTACTACATTACTTCCTTCCATCTGAAGCTTTACTGCTTTCCCCCTTCCCCCTCCAAGCAGAGCCAACATAAAGCTGATTGGAATTTTGCACAAGCAATAGGTTATAAAACCATTCCTTCTGCAACCACTCTGGAACTGCCAGCTTCTCCGGGTTTTCACTCTGATGAGGCTGCAGCAGCCCAGGAGCAGTTTCTGTGGTCAGTGTGACCAGCACAGAGCAGGTCTGCATGGCACAGTGAAAAGAGGAAAAGAGGATTTGTAAGGAAGGAATTCTCTCAGCAGCAACTGGAACAACCCAGGATATTTGTGAATATCTTGGAGACAAACCTCTGGCAGAGCTGTGTGTATCAGCAAACAGAAGGTTTCACAAGAGTACCCTGTTTTACGACTCCATAACGCAGTTGCTGTGACAACCGGAGCTGTTTACTGTCAGAGCTACAGAAACCACCACTCTCAAACACAACTATTTTCACTGTCCATCGCCCATCTCAGACTCCAGCTAGCGCGTTCCTTCTTTTTGCCTTTTGCATCTGTACTTGGCCGCTCTGTCAACAAATGCAGACTACTCATTGGAAGCTTTTCTACCCAAACCCACTGGAATTTCTGGATGAAGCTAGTGGGGTTTAGTGTTTTCACAGAGCAGTTTTCGCTTCAAGAATTCACTTGATTCTGGGAAAACAATTTCAAATCCACTAGTTCAAATTTATTTCATGTGACAGTATGAAAGAATAATTTTCCCAAAGCAACTACCAATGTCTCTGTGCCACTGTGTTGGAAACAATGCAATACCACCTTTCTGGTAGCCGAGGCGCAGACATGAAACACTCTGGGAAATGCCAAAGGCTGCTCAGTAACACACTTCAAACTACCTCCCAAAAAGCTCTCAACAACCTTTGCAGAACAGGGAATTTGGACAGAGGACCAAATCTTCAGTAACCCAGCTCAGAACATGCGCTGATAAAGCCACTGGCCCCTGAGCCCACGGACACTGCCCGGCCTCATTCGCCCTCACTGTGAGGGGGCACCAGAGCAGGAGTACCTGACAATCCCAAATACACACAACCACCTTGCACTCTCCCAGGAAACATGAACCCCTTTGCTACAAAGAGCTGCTGCTCCCAGCCAGAGCAAAGTAGGTGTAGATACTTGTATTACAACTGTGTGGACAGCCTTAGCTTTCCCCACCTCCTCCTTACTCCCCTCCCATGAGGGCGAGTTGGCAGGAAGAAGCAGACATTTCTCCCAGCATTACAGAGATGCTGCTAAACAGCACTGAAATTGTCTATTCTGAACACAATTATTCTGAGGGGAAAGAAGAAAAATGTTTGTTTCAGATAGCAGAAATGCTGTAGGTATCGTATGTAAATTGTGAGAGTAAAACCACAACTCTGATAACAATTAAAGCATCTCTGAGCACCTTAAAGGTGGTCACTGCCTGGCCCACTGGCTTGGTGCCACACTGTGTCCTTTAAGGGTAGTCCTTAAAATAAATAAATTGCCAGCTGTGTTCTAATAAATAAGCTTTGAAATTTGCACATTTCATTATGGGCATTCTAAAGTAGCAATTCTGTTCAGTCCCAGGCAACATTTAGCTTGGCACAGCCCCTGCCACTCCTACCAGTCCCACAGTGACCGGTGTCAGTGCTGAGGTGCAGCACAGCCATCTCCTCAGGTGCTGCACCTGGAGATTTTGGGAGGAATCAGCTGGGAGCAGAAGCAGCCAAACAGGCAGTAGTTCTGCTCCACGGCTCTTTGTACTCTGACACATATTTCTAAGTGAAACTGATTTTAAAGCATTTTTATTCCAGTTCCCACTACAAAGATTCCTCTCTGGACACCCAGTAACACCAAAGCCATGAAAAAGAGGAGCAGGCGCCTTCAGCTATTATCATGCATGGAGACATTAAAGACATTTATTTACCAATATTTGGGTCAGTGGCCTGGCGTTTCTTGATTTTAGCTTCAGAAACAGCAGCGTAGTAGGCACATGTCATTTTGATCAGCCATGCCGCTCGCAGCAGTGGCACAGAGTATTTTGCTAAGTAAGCAAAAATATCTTCTTTTTTACTGAGAATGGGAACCTGAAAGAAAACAGGCAGCAAGTTACAGCACACAGTCCAACAGCAGCTGGCTCCAGCAGGTCATCCCACGCCTCCACTGCTCAGCCCCACACAGCCTGGAGAGTGGCAGACCTCTGCATCAGCCCAGGAACCCACTGTGCTGACAACACCAACTGTCCAGGCACGGGAACTAAGGGATTGACAAAAAAGAGACACTGCCCTACAGTCTTCCAGGCTTCATCAGGAGCATCCTTGCCCTACTCAGAGATGCCTACAAGGCCATGAGCAATCCTCTCAACAGCCACTGACATCCAAAGTGCAGGACCCCATCCTGTGAGCTGATCCTCAGTACCTCTGGAAAACAGAGCTCTGTCACGGTTTTGGGTAAGGGTTCAATAAGAGAAACATTCTGGACATAAAATGTAGTCATTCAAAGGAACTTTGTGCCACTTAGATCAGCAGTTGCCCCTCGCTCAAGCCCCCTCCTCGCAGAGAAGGAACACACTGCACAGCCCCAGCTGCCTCCAGCACCACGCTTCATCCAGCATGCTCCAAAATACTGCCCTGTTCTTACAGCCCAGCTCAGTACAATCCAACATCCAGGAAACAGAAGAAGGATATTCTGATACCTTTTTTGCTAAGAGAGTCAGGGGTTTACTTCCTGCCAAATCCATGAACCAGTTGTGAATTGCACTCTGAGACCGAGCAGTCACCAGCCAGTAGCTGTCTTTGGCATTTACTTGGGGTTTCTTCTTCCCCGTGTCCTGGAAAGTGTTAAGTTTGAGCTTTTCTGCCAGGATGCTGCTGAAGTAAGCACCGATCTAGGGGGGGAGAAAAACATGCATGACAATCCAGTAATTAAGTATCTACTGTGCATTAATGCACAAGGATTTCCATCTGAAGGGATGCAGTCCTCGCTCCAGAGCAGTTTAATGGGATCACACTTTAATTCCCTGCAGAGAGGAGAGGGGGGTTTGGAATATCAAACACCTGTATGATACATCTGCATTACCACTGTAGAGGCTGTGGGTCCCCAAAAACAACCAAAGGGACCAGGGCTCTAGGCCACCAAGGCTGAGCTGCGTCTTGGGACAGCCGCTGCGTGCCCAGAGCGATGTCCTGCCACGTGTTTGGATCCAGGCCCCAGTGCAGTGGAGCCTAAGAGAACATTCCTCCCCTCCTGCCCTTCACGGAAGCACAAAGTGCATAAATACACACTTTTCACTTCTGTTTAGATCAAATCAGCTGCCACAGGAACTGCATCCATTGCCTGTCCACCAGCAGCTACAGCAGCCAAAGCTGCGGAGTCTCAGGGAGCCTCAGAAGTCTGACAAAGCCCCTCCGCTACCGCCCGGTACCTCCACAAGGAGAAGCTTTGCAAGGTTCGCTCCCCTGGTACCCTCAAACCCAAAACAGCAGGAAAAAACCCCAGAGGTTTTATTTCCAATGTAAGCTTATTTACTTTTCAGAATGACTATAACAGGAATAAATAACAGGCCTGCCAGTCAGAATAATCATCACTGGGTCATTTTAAAATATAGGGGAAGCCTTTAGGAGACACTGAACTCATTTTGGTAATTCTATACTTAAATACCCAAAGAACTACAAGCACTTCCTTGTGAATTTATGTTCTACATTTCAAACAGTTCTGTTCAACAATCAAAACGTGAATAATTAATATATGAGAGAAAATGCCTGCAGGTAACATTCCTAGGGAAAAAAAGACAACTCAGAAGAAGGTAACAGGAAAACTTTTAAAATTTCAACAATAGAAACCCTGTCGTTTACATGCATCTCTTCCTCCACTAAAAGAGTACCACTGTATACATAATTTCATATTTTCTAATAAGCCATAAAAAGTTAGATTTTCAAAGTCAAATAGCAGAAAATTACTTTGTCCGAAAACATTTTTATAAGTTTCTTGATAACATTCTCCTTCCAAATCCTTTCTTCCTGCCTTTCCAACAGGAAAAAAAGAATTACAAAAGGGTACATGAATCTGGTCAGATCCTTCAAAGAAATATGGGAGGGCTTTTCCTAAACAGCTATTATTTTCAATTTGCAAGACAGTAACTAATATTTTAGTAATTTTTATTGCTCTTATGTATCTTACGCTTCTTTGATTCTCAAAAACAACCACAGAAGAGCTAAGTTAAATTCCACTAAACAGTCCAAGAATATGTTTCCAAGAGATCTGGATCATAGTGATCAGTTTCTCCTGGCAGAAAATAGCCTGGGGAAAGAGATACAAGACCAAAGCAAGCTACAGACATGTAAGTACCAGAGACTTCAGGGAAGCAGTCACTACTGTCTCGGTAAGTCAAGCAAATGAAAGAACAAGAGCAAAAATGTTATGTCACTGGAGTGTGCTCGTTGTGTTTTTTCCTTGGCATCCGTGGTTTCCTCTGAAGACTGATGACAGCAGGTAGTTCAGCATTCTGATATTCATTCTGTGATTAACTTTCACACCAAGACTTCTGACTAGAAAGCCAAGCATTCCAGACCCAAGTACCACCACTGTCCGCTTGGTTCCAATTTCAGTGAGTGCATCCTGACTGAAAAGCCCTGTCTTACCTTTGAGGTGTTGATGACAATATTCCTGGCAGATCCATGCTCATCTCCAGAGAAGGCAGGCTGATTGCTGAAGCCTTGCTTTACGTTCACTGCCGTAAGCTCATCCTGTGAAGAGTGTTTTAAGTGCAAAAGACGAAATGACAATTTAAGAAGTCGCATCATTCCAAGAAGCATGCTTTTATATGAAAACTTTTTGTATTTGCTAGTACGTCACATTCTGTGTTCATCTGAACACTCACGGGATTTTTGGCAAAGGGAACATGATGCCACTGTTACCCTCCAGCCCCCATCAGATGTTCACTGCACTACAGACTTGAGGCCATCACTTGACAGATGCTGCTGGTTTTGCTGACAGGGAATTGCTGCCCAGGAGAAGGGCAGCAGGAAGCAAGGCCTCTGTAAAACCTGGAGCACCTCTGGCATCCTCTGTAAAACCTGGAGCACTCCCCAGCACGAAGCCTGAAATCTTCCCTTGTGAAAGTGGTGTCAGTCCACAGCCCCGCTGACCAGCACTGGGAGAGCAACTCATCCCCCTCTCCTCAGATACCTTGGGAGCAGCTGATTGCTCCACAGAACGCTGCTGCACACTTCTTAGCACCAGAACCCTACACATCCCTTCCCCAGCAGGAAAACAAGCTTGTATTGTTGTTCTGTTGACAATTAAAACATAACTATTCTGGTTTATGGGCCTACAATCATCATTTGAGAACATCTACTGAAACAGGAAACAGATCACCTCTAGTAAAAGCAATTTCAGGTGAACATCCAGCCCTGCTGCAACTAAACCTGCAACTAAAACAGCAGCATAGATTGCTCATGTACAGAGAAACTACTTGCAAAGCACTGACCAAAGTTCAAAGAAAACACATTACAGAAAGACAAGGAAAGCCAATTTCTTTTGTCTTTCCCTTTCAGAGCAGTATGAGGTGTTAAAAGCAGCCCCAGCAGGTAAGCGCCTCCAAGCAGAAGCTATGCCTATGCCATTTGAAGACTTCCCCCCAAGCTCTCATTCTGCAGTGGCTATTTTGCACACAGGGTGCACGCCCGGCGCTCAGGGGCCGAGCCCTACCCCAGGCTGTTCACAGGGGACCTCGCTAAGGACACGGAATTGCACCTGGCACCCAGGTGAACAGGCTCCAAAGCATGAGAGCCCCGGGAAGTGCTGCTCCTAGCAGAGAGGGAGCTTAGAAAGGCACAGAACAACAGTCCGCGACAGCGACATCACCAGGGAGCCCATCCCAGCTCCACTGGGACCTGTAAGTCTGTGTTGGTCTCCTTCAAACGCCAGCCAGCCCTCAGCAGCCCCGCGGCTGGGGGACACAGGGCTGTGTCCTGTACACACACACACAAACGTTGCACCAACACAGCTGGAACAAAGGCTTTCCCCAAACCAGGTCTCAATCAATCCCATCGTGGCCAGTAACGAGACTGTTGCAGTTATTTTCTAGTTAATTATGCACCCATGAAACCTATTTTAAATACTAACCATCTGGGCACTTGCCACTTCCATTCTTATTGTAATGGGCTGCATATTTATAAATGTGTCTGCAAGAATCAGTTCACCACCTGACTAAAAATATTCAACAGTCCAGAACTAAAAATTTATCTCCATACATTGTCATAGCCAAGTTTGGATGCAGTCCTGCAAGCCTGGTCAGGATAGAAATCGTCATAGCATAGAAATTACAAGTTAGAGGAATATTTCCAGTTATTGTGACGATCACAGTTGATGAATAGTAGCGCAAGAGTGAGGAGACAGAAAGATACCGGAGTCAAAGACCCTGAGGTATGTATCAAAGGATTAGCAATGGACTTAAATTCACATCTTTTACTGCCTGTTGCCTAAGCTCCTCTCAGCCAGCACTAACCAACAAGCACTCTTATGACTGCTCTTCAGCCTAGGGGAACCAGGTGATGATGCTCATAAACTACTAACAAATTACCCTAATTAGCCTCCTTGCTGGAAACCTCAACAACCTGACAACAGACCAGGCAGAGAGCAAAGCACGAAGAGAGCTGCATGGCTACCCAGTTGTACTTGCTCCAGTTAAGCAGTGCCCATCCTCATCACCAGCCTGATGACTTCCATGAGTGCCAAATTCACCAGGACAGAGGGCAGCCAGGGACACAGCACAGAACACCCCAGAGGCCGGGGCAGAGGTACCTGCAAACACAGCTTTGTGTACAAGACACAGCACAGCACACAAGGCCAGTCTCAGAGAAACCGTTGACTTTGCTGGGAGACATCCAGTTCACAAACCCTTCCCAGAGGCTCCTTCCATTCACCTATGAAGGACTGGCAGCTGGGAAGCAAGACTGCAGCCAGCCCAGGGAGAGCAGTGCACTGTGGAGCTTTGCTGGACGAGCCAGCCACACCACAGCCCCTGCCTGAGCTACACACTTGCCCCAGTTCTGATGACATTGGGTCTCTGTGGGTTTGGTTGTGTTACTTGCGAGAAGGACAGCCACAGCCTGACGGCAGAGCACAACTTTCAGCCTCTACCCTCTCTTTTCAGATGCATTTCCCGACCTTCAACAGCCTCTAGGTGTTTCATTTCTCTGACGGCAGATCCCTGCCATCAGGTCAGACACATGGTGGGCAGCTGAGCAGGACCACGCTCACTCCGGCCACTGGCACCCCTCACTCTCCATGAGCCAGGGGTGCCCTTCACAGGCCGGGAGTGCCCCTCACAGCAGGTAGTTGTACCCCCACGGCTGCGCCTTCTCCACCCTCCCTGCAGGCAAGCCCGGTGCCGCGGCCGCGATGCGGTGAGCGGGACGGCGAGCGGGACGGCCGCCCCCGCTCACCGCAGAAAATGCAAGTCAGCGGCGGCTCCGCAGCCGCAGGCGCCGCTCAAAAGTTTCGGGGGAGGCGCGGGCCAGGAGCCGCGGGCCCGGCCGGTCTCACCTCCTTCTGGCGCGGGTCCTGCGGGTAAACGTCGGGCGGCCCCAGGCGCGGGCGCTTGAGCGGCCGCTGCTCATAGCTGAGGAGCCCGAAGGCGGCCATGATCGCTCATGTTGGCGGGCGGCGAGCGCCAGGCAGCGGCACCGGCGGCGCGGCCCCGCTCACCCCGCGCCGGGGGCGGGCTGCGGGCGGC
>VZTI01002702.1:854484-865784 GCA_013397865.1 Struthidea cinerea
CTTCCCAGCCCAGCGCCCCGAGGCCAAGCGGAGGAGCGAGGGCACCCTCCATGTGCGCTCTCCCGACCTTCTCCCAGAGGTACCGACCATCTGTAAAGGAGCGCGGTGCTGCTCCAGCAGCAATGACCACATCCCCGGGGGCTGCAGCCTTGGCTGGCCACGGCCTTCCAGCTGCCACTCTGGGCACAGGGCACGCTGCTCCGCCATCCCCAGGGGTCCTCCTGTACCACCCGAGTGGATCCACTGAGCCCAGAGGGCTAAGCAGGACAGGAGATGTGATGTCAAGAGAAGTGCAGTTTCTGATTAATGGATCTTCAAAACACAAGCAATACAACCTGAAAGCTCTAGGGCTCCCTTTTCCCGCGTCAGTGGATACCCCACACCTGTCCACCTTACTGACAGGGCTGCAGCCGCGATCACAGCCTGTAACCCGTGCCCTGCTGTACAGAACACCCTCCCCTCGCCTAGCAGCGCTGTCCTCTCCTCAGGTGCCAGAGTGGTGGGTACATTCCTCTATCAGAGTTACAGCAAGCAAGCATGAGAAGTTTTCCCCTTTCTACCCATTATTTGTGCCAGATCCTCTCCCTGTGCTGCATCTCTGGGACAGTACAAACATGAGGTACTTTGGAAAAACACGACTAGACACTGGGTTGCAAACAAGTCTAAGTGAAATTAGCAGCAGCACTCCACAAATGAGCTTATGTTTAAATGTGCTATGGACAAGAACAGGCAAACCACGTGTCTTTTGTCTCTAAGCAATTCTCTAGTCAAACAATAGATAATTTGAAAGCTGCGGCTGAACTAGATAATGGCAATAAAGTACTGGTGTAATAAAGGCTGGTACTGACCTACACTGTCTCATTAATTATTTTCATACATCCAGCTGTGCTTGCCAAAGGCAAGGACCAACAAGTCTGATAAACAGGCAATAGCTTAAAAAAAACCCCAAACCAAATCAGTAAATCCTTTTTACACAGCCTTGTTTCATTTCAATTCCAGGTTTCCCTTAAAACCTACATCGTTAAACTAGACTCAGTCTTTAAGCCCAGATGATATGATATTCTTGAAACACCTGCAGAGAGAGTGCATGCAGTTAGCAAACCAGTAAGTTGATCTGATTCAGAAAAAACCCAAACCCTGCGTTTGCTGAAGTCCCTGGCAGTCGGTAGATGGATGCAGACGGTGCCTCTGGCCCTCGCCGAGCACCCGCGTTGGCCACACTCCAGGGGACGCCGTGCCGCGACTTGGCCCGTGCCAAGAGCGAGGCGGGTGCCCAGCGGCAGCAGGACACGAGACGCAGGAGCCGTGTGTTCCTGAGACTCAGGGTGGGCTGGGTCTTCTGTAAAGTTTAAGAAAAAATGTATTTGTGTATATTTGAAACGTGGACTGAACAGTCTGCCTGCGCATCCTACACACTGCAGCCGAAACAGCACTGTATATAACAGACACACTGCCCCTGCCAGAGAGCACCCTGATTGGGAAAGCGAGTGCAAGCAGGTGCCCAAATGCAACTGCATACTGAAGAGGGGTCTCCTGGTTTGGCAGGGTGCTGTATGTTACCTGGGCATTACCTTAAAGAACAGCAAAAAAGAAGTACACTCAGAAGGAGGAAAAAAAAAAATCAAAGCCCAAAACCAAGAAAACAAAGCAACAACCAAAAAAGCCAAGAGAGCAGCTCAGCATTGCTGGCATTAGAAGAAAACCTGCAAAAATAAACCCTCTGAAAACTTCCTTTATGGAGAGAGGATAATCAGATAGAGCAGCCAAGCTCGTTTCTGAACCCCCCACTCATTCACTCCCCCGGGAGCTGGGACGAGCAGAGCACTCATCAAATTACAGAGATGTGTCATCCTAAACCCTCGCGATCAAGTGACAGGGGATGCACTGAACATCTGCAAAGCTGTGCAGAAGGGCACAGGGAAGAAGAGCCTTTACAGCATCCTCCAGCCAGGGCTGGCTGGGCACTGGGGCTCCCAGGACAGGGCTGGCCGGGCACTGGGGCTCCCAGGACAGGGCTGGCTGGGTGCCCGGGGCTCTGCAGCACCCGGGCTGCCGCCGCGCTCGGGACCTCGGCACCGCCTCACGGGCAGCCGGCGTCCCCCGGCAGACCCCGGGTGCCAGCATGCCAGCGCAGCAGAAGAAGCTGATCTTCTGCACAGCCGGGGTGCTGAGCTTGGCCTGCGCGCTGGGGACGGCGGCGGCCATCGGCACCCAGCTCTGGGTGAGGGGGACGATCCTCTGCACGACGGGAGCGCTGCTCGTCAACGCCACCGGCCCGGAGCTGCACAAGTTCATCGGCGAGATCCAGTACGGGCTCTTCTCCGGGCAGCGTGTGCGGCAGTGCGGGCTCGGGGGGAGACCCTTCCAGTTCTCATGTGAGTACCGATGGCGTCTGAGTTGTTCACGCCGCCCTGCTGCCGGCTGGGGCGGCGGGAGAGGGCTGCCCGCACGGCCCCTCGCCCGGAGCCCAGCAGCAGGGGCCATGCCAAAGCAACGCTGCCCTTACAGGGTCAGTAACTTATTTTATGATACTAATACAGCCTGGCTAACGTCTTCAAGAATCTATAATGCAGTTACACAAATATCCACATTCCAAAAGATTTATACTATTACTTTAAAAAAGAATAATTGGGGGCTTTAATTAATCTCTGTCATCTTCCTCAGTGTGTCAGCATTACAACATTACCTCTGTGCTGTCAAGAAGAATGAACTAAACCAGCAAGAACCTCGGGAAAGAGCTGGGGTACTGGCTGCTATTGAGAAACAAAGCAGCCCCAAAGTTCGCAGTCTGTGGTTCTAATTGGAAGAAGGACGGGGGGAGGCTGTCTGGGGAATGCTGGCTGACTCGGTACCCGACCCACAGAATGTCAGAGTATTAGTAATGGCTTCACTTTGCATTCATAACCTATTAATCTTCAAGGATAAGAAGATCAATAAAAAAATGATCAAGTGAGACACATTTGTATCCAGCAGCACGTGGAACCCGCAGTTGCTGTGCGTACAATACCTCACCTGACGTTGCTGCAGCACACCGTTTATAATCCTTCTGCTAGAACAGCACATGCAAATTGCTCACACCAGTGATTTAATGCAAGGGAAGGTTACCAGACTAGGTACCAGAAATTATTTACTATGTAACATTTTCCCAAAATAGACCAAGGTAATTTAATATAGTATTAGTATTTGCTCTCTCTAAATTCCATCACTAGTCTGTTTATATAGCTGAAGATCCCTCTTGATTGCTTTGTGTGCCATCCCAGTGTGCAGTTACTGCACCCTGGGTGAATTTTCAGAGGGGTCTATGCAATCCCAAGGATTTGGTTTACTGCTGTAGGTGAGACTTATGACCCAGGGCTGGCTCCCAGCAGCTCTGGGACTGACACTCGGGCTCAGTCAGTGACAGCTGTGAGGCACAGCTGGATGGGGACAAGCTGCAGCCGGGGCAGGAGCCTTCACCTCAGAGAGCACTGAGAACAAGATGCTGACCCTGTTCCCTGGGGCTGCAGCAGCCCCTTCCCATCACCTCGGTACCTTGGAAGCTCACCAGGAGCATTCTGGAAAGCAGGACAGGCTTGTAAAATACACAGCCATAGCTTAATGCACTCACTGCACTTTAGCACGTCTGAGGAGAACAGACATGGAAAATAGGCTAAATGATTTAGTTCTATGCTTGTTCCCATTAAATGCTCCCCTCTGACCACTATATCTCTTTTAATTGTAATACGAATTTGCTCTGCCAGCAAACCCAGTTCAGCTGGGGAAAACTTCTGCTCCATTTGTTCCCACTCATTCCCATCAGTTTCTAGGTCAGCGGTTCATTTTCTAAAGGTCTCTGCCATGCACAGCACACACAGGTTCATTCAGGACCATGAAGGAATGTTTTCCTTTCAAGACAACATTGCTTCTGGAATTAAGTTTTCCTGATGCATCACATATAAAATTTTAACGACATAACCAGCTATAGATGCGGGTGCCAAGGGGAGGATTCAATACCATGCCATGACTTGTTTTTTTGAAATAAACAATACAAAATTGTATTATTAAATACACAGTTTTGCATGTTTTACCAAAACATCAGATAGTGTCACAGGAACTCATGCTACTCCTTGTAGGAACCCTGCACAGGAAAGCACTGGAAAGGGCTCTAAGGTCTCCCCAGAGCCTTCCCTTCCCTGGGCTGAACACCCCCAGCTCTCCCAGCCTGGCTCCTTGGCCTCCGCTGGACTCACCCCAGCAGCTCCATGTTGTTTTGGTATTGGGGGCAGCTTTGCAGATGGAGTCTCACCTGAGCAGGGCAGAGGGGCAGAATCCCCCCTCCCCTGCTCTTGACACTGTGGGATCAGCCCAGGGCGCGGGGAGGTTCTGGGTGCCAGTGCACGTGGCCAAAGCAGCACTCCCACGTCCTTCTCCTTGGGCAGCTCTCAGTACATTCCCCACCCCGCCTGTGTTTGTGCTGGGATTCCCCTGACCCACGTGCAGGACCTTGCACTTGGCCTTGTTGAACTTAATGAGTTTTGCAGACATTTGTTTCACTAATTTCCCTTTCATTTAGTCAGGGAGATAAATGGACCTGATACCCCATTACCTGCTGATCTGTGTTCCTGCATGGAGCACAAGGAGGAGTAATTGACGTGAGGCTGCTTTACTCTTCACACATTACAGCCACAGCAAAGCAGCACGAGGCATTATTACCTCACTTTGGTCGTGACTCCATGGATCAGGAGCAGTGAAATGTATTTCAGAGTTCCTTCCATAATACCTGTTTTTGCCAAACAAACAGGAATTTTTAAAAATCATTCTCTCATGCTGTCTGAATGACTATCCCTGTGTCCTAGACAAACAGGACCACAATTTTAAATAGTAGCTTAAAAGCTGCATAAAAATATTTAGAATAAATTATTCCTGAATTTGTGCATCCATAATCACAGCATAATTTCATTTCCTATGTCACAACCCTTTGTGGGACCTCATGAACATAAATGAAAACAGAAAGTCTAAAGAAAGATTTATTGTCCCACTCTCAAAGAGGAGTGGATGGCCAAGCCTTCAGTTGAGGGAGGTCAGCCCCGTAACACCGGGGCTGTGAGAGGCCTCTGTGTGACACCTTGCGCCACCTCCTCAAATAAAACTTCCTGGTTTTTCCCAGAGGATTACATTAAGGACCAAATACCACCCACAGGAAGGGGAGGAGACCCTTTCCCTGGAGCTGGTTTCTCTCTCCTGGCCAGTCTATGCTTCTGAGTTTCACAGCATTTTTCTGTCTCCAAACATCCATGAAAAAAACATTTCTAGTTAATAACGTCATCTGGTTGCATTTAGAAGAGCAGGATTAAAACAATTATCACAAACAAGCAGGAATCCCCAGCCTGACTTCAAGACAACTTTGCCTAATGTGTATAATAATGTTGTGTTTGTTTTGTTTTCAGTTTTTCCAGATTTGCTCAAAATTATCCCTGCAAGTATCCATGTTAGTGTCATTCTCTTCTGTACAGTACTGATTGTCTTTGCTCTGGTGGGAGCAGGGTTCTTCATGTTCAATGCTTTTGGCAGCCCCTACGAAACACTGCACGGCCCCGTCGGGTTGTACCTCTGGAGCTTCACCGCCTGTGAGTACCAGCAGGCCTGTCCTGAGGGCTGACACCGCTCCGAGTTCACTAGTCACAATGACCCTTTATCAGCAGAGGAGGGCGAGTTAAGGGCTGTGGCTGCACTGACTCCAAACTGGCAAAATCAAGCCAGGCAGGAAGGCAGGTGACTCTGCTGTGTCAAAACATGTGCTTTCCAAATGGAAGTTGAGAGATAAAATGGGGAGATCCCGCACGAGGGTGGGTGGCAGGATGGGAACGGGCAAGCAGCTGCAGGAATCCGGGGCAGAAGGGCCCCAGGGACCCAGAGCTGGGGCGGCATCACAGACACCCAACACATGGTCAGAACCAGGAACCACACCAGAGTAGGAAAAGGGGGAGAAAAACAACCAAAATACGTCAGTGATGCGACTGCTCCCGCCCACAACAGGAGGGTTCCAGATGATGTAAGTGAGGTCACCACTTAGAGCAGCACAGCCTTCCCAAGGACAGAAGAGCCGAGCAGCCAGAGAGCAAGGGGCTGGCAGCAGCTCCCTGCAGCGTGGTCTCTGAGAAGAACCACTGCCGTGCAGGGATACCAGTGTCCCCCATCCCTCTGCCACGCACCCGCTCTCTGGGCTGCTGGCTTGGCTGACAGGCAGATTTACCCTGGCTTTACAAGGTGGTACATGTTACAATCATAATTTAACCAAGGACTTCAGTACCTGTTTATCTTCAGGCACGCAGAGTGCTCCATTATGCTCAACGGGACAATGAGCAACTTAAAGCTGAACATGAGCACAGATACTTTGCTGGCTCAGGGCACTAAAGCAGCCATGCTAAATATTCCTGGTCCTGAGCCACATTCAATTAGAAAGGCTTACCCATTTCAATAGCCATTGGCTTGGATTCCAAAAATAATCCCTGTTAAAGCTAAGTGGCCATAAAAACATTCTCCATGTGGTATTTGGCTGCAGCATACATCATACAGCATGGCTGAGGGATTGCTGAGGTGATGAGCATCTCTCCCTCCCTTTCAGGTTCCTGTGGTTGCCTCATCATGATTCTCTTCTCCTCAGAGGTGAAGATCCACCACCTTTCAGAGAAAATTGCTAATTTCAAAGAGGGAACTTTTACATTCAAGACTCACAGTGAACAGTTTGCAAATTCCTTCTGGACCATCCTGGTTTGCTCCCTGGTGCACTTCCTCAATGCCCTGCTAATCCGATTTGCTGGATTTGAATTTCCCTTTTCAAAATCAAAAGATTCAGGGACAATCACAGGAGCAGTTGACCTGATGTATTAAAATTATGGGATTTAAGAATATTTCAAGTAAAGAAATTTGTCACTATTACAATCAACAACCACCAGATGTACCAACTTGTGAATTATTAACTCTAGAGAAGGTAAAAAAAGGGAAGTTTCAAATAAGCGTCAATATGGTGTACGCAGTGAACAAAAGAAGATGTGCTGGATGGTAATGTCTGGATGGAAGAGCCCTCTTTCTTGGGGTAAGACCTTATTAGGACTTTTTGCCTGTAAACTGTTTGAAAAGTGGCTGGTATGAAGAAGAACAGGAATCTCGATAGCATTGCACTGAATCTGGGAAGTCCAACCAGTGGGTGCAGCAGAAACACTCACCAGCAGCAGCTTTGCCCTTCAGCCCTGGTGAAGGCAAGGATGCAGCCGTGACCACATCAGAGCAGCAGGGCCCAAGGACACCCAGTAAACTTACAGACACCCAACAAGGGACAGGGCAATGCACGGGCTCTGCCCCAACACCCCTCAGACTCCAGCTCACATGTGTGGTGCTCAGAGGGCAAAACCCAAACACCTGCACTTTGATCTGGCTTCACATGCACGGCAACAGCATCATTTCTCTCTATAAAACTCTCTGGGTTTTTTCTTTTAACAAATCAAACTGTGCTCCAAACCCAGAGTCCTGGGAGCCCTCATTTCCCCAGCGGTTGCTGCAGCTTGGTGACAAAGCTGACACAGCACACCAGACGCAGGGGAGATGCCACGTGCTTGCCCGAGGGAGGCAGCCAGGCTTGGTGTTGCTGAACAAACCCTCTTTGCTCATCAGGCAAAGGGCGTTTCCCAGAGCAGAGCGACGGGAGTGAGCCCAGGTGCCTTCACCTTCCACTGCCCCCTCCAGAGAACAGCCCTGCCAGTTCTCATCAAACACCACCGACAAACCAAATCAGAACCTCTGGCAAAGGGCAGCAATACCACAACAGACAGGCTCCTGTGCAGGCTGCAGCTCAGCAGGGACTGAGGAACGAACACGTGAGGGTCTGGCACGGGAAGCCAGAACAGACAGACGCATCAGCCCTCGCCCACCTAAACATCCCCGAGTCAGCGAAAGCAACAGACGCTGCCCCAGGCAGAGTCTTGCACCACCTCTGTGGGGTTACCTGGCTGCCTTGGAGATGAGGTGCTCCTCACAGGACACGGAAACAGCCCTCAGAACAAACGTGGGTGGAGAGCCCCTGCCCCATTTATCTGCAGGGGCTGCACCCAGCTGTGGGTGAGAAGCAATTCCACCCAGCATCCACTCAGTCCCTGGGTACAGGTCAGGCCCAGGTACCAGGTATCAGAGCCCTCTGTGCTTCAGGATCTACGAGCCCACGAGGCCTTATTGACTTTGATGTCATTTTTTATACTTTTACTGTGAAAGGCAAAACACTGCTGGGTTATTGTAAAGGTTTGTCAGCTGTATCCTTTCCCAAGGTAGCTCTACCCCTGCATCTCCCCAGATTTTAACAATGTGGAAGGGCTTCTGCAAATCAGCACAACTCCCAACTTTTTCATCATTTTCTTATTCACCTATATACATATTCTTCCTAATGTTAATGTATGTTCTTAAAACATAATTTGTATTGCATCTCTTGTATTGTTTACTACACAGCAAACCCAAACCCATTCCTTTGCTGTGCAGAGAAGAGTAGCCCCAGCCTGGGGTCTGAGTGTCCTCACAGGGGTCACTGTGCCCAAAGCCTGGCTCGACCACCCCCACCATCCACCCTGTGCCCGAGCATCAGCCCAGCTATTCCTGAGGCAAGCAACTTCTTACCAGCAAAATAAAATTAAGGCAATGTTTGTCTCACAGAATGTTCGTGTGTTTGACTGGCTGAAAGAGCAGGTATGGTCTGCCCAGTGCAAACCATGAGGGAGCCCCAGCACGGACCCTGAGGGAACCCCAGAAAAGACCCCGGGGGAGCCCCCGCATGGACCCTGGATCTCCTTTGATCCATGAAAATGACCCTGCTCCTGCCCCACGCTGGAAAATGCCCCCGCTCCTGCCACCCGCAGCCAGCCCCCGCCACGAGCAGCCACCGCTGCCGTCACCCCCACTCTACTCTCCCGGCATTAAACATTGATGCTGCCGGCACAGCGAGCAGAGCAGCGCGGGCTGGGACGGGCTCTCCCGGCGCTTCAATCACGGTGTGGCCGGGACGGGCAGCGAGGTCGGTGCCTCTCAGCAGCGCGGGTCAGGGAGCTGCTCCCCCCGCAGCTCCAGTGCCCGGAGCATCACTCGGAGCATCGCCCGAAGGGAGCGCGGCGGCTGCGATGGGGGACCGAGGGGCTGAGCGCGCTGCGCCGACAGAGCTGGAGGAGATCACCAGCAGAATCTCTGATCTGACCAAATGGAGAGAAATCTTTAGTTTCCATGGGTAAGATTTTTATTCTGCTTCTTTAACACAGTTTTAATTCCAGGTGGTTATTTAATGTAATTTTTAGTTATGTTTTATTACAAAACTTATGTGGCAATGACAAAAGGTCTTCATGTACTCAGTAAAAATATAAATGCTACAGCTTACTCTTCCTTTGTTCTGGGGTTCTTTTCTGGTCGGACTCCGGTTTCTCCACATGCTAGCAATACCTCTGCTGGATGTTTTAATTTGTACTTTATTTTACATTTTCAGCTTGGAAGTCAACAGCACAACTCATCAGGTAACTCCTTTTCCAAAGGTAACATTTTCTGTTTGTCTGGTGAGTTTTGGGCTGTCCTTGGTTGGCACACTGAGGAGGTCACACATCCATACCTGCAGCCCAGGTATCTGTGGAGATTCATTTCTCATGCTGCTCCTTTGACAAACAGATGTTTACTTCAGATATTTTGAAATCAAAGGGGCAGACCAGTCCAACACTTGATTTACCTTTCTGTCAAAAACTAATGGTTTTCACAGTGAGTTTTAGAATATATGAAAGAGGAAAACAAACTAAGATCTCCAAAATGTAAGTATTTGGAAAACCTGCTGTGCCCTTAGGTTGGGAGACACTGAAGGGTATTCCCTGTAATTCAGACAAACACAGCACTATTACCTGCTCCAGTCAGTAGCTCGTAGGGATGTGTTGGGAATGTCTGAAAACAGCTGGAAGTCAAGGGCACCCATGTTCCAGGGCAGCACGTGCCCCCCACACCCCTGTCAGCCTACAGCCAGGCGCTGTGCCCACCCTGGGAATATTGGGGGGAACATTCGGTGCATGGAGGCAGCAGCCCTGGGGCGATGCACTGTCTGCTCCTCTCCCTGCAGCAAGGACGGAGCAGTGCTGGCATTGGACCACCCGGAGCTGGGGAGCCCCCAGGGTCGCAGCCACCCTCCACCATCCCCCAGCCCCTCCTGCTCCCTCTGGGTGTGGGTGGCCGCCCCATCTCCCTGGACACGGCAATGGTGAGCTGCCTGCTGAATTAAGTATGAGCTGTAATTGAATCTCCTGAAGGGAAAGAGATGGGGAGCCTGTCCCAGTGTTCTAACTGCAGGCTTCCGCCTGCTGTCACCTGAACAGGCTGTGGAATGGGGATGGATTATTTAGGAGACTCTTAACAAACATCGCTGGAATGCAGCCTTAAAGCTGATACACAATAATTCTCAGAAGAGAACCAGTCAAACGACAACAGGCAACGTTTCCCTGCACTTTGGGGCTTCCCTGACAAAAAGTCTCAGGACTGGAGGCAGAATCATGGAATCATAGAATTGTTTGGCTTGGAAAGGGCCTTAACACCATCAGTGAGGGATTTCAGCTCCTGTTGAGCGCCCCAAAAGCACTGCTGCCAGGTGCTGTTGTCCAGCAACTTGGCAGTTCTGCGGGCAATGGCAGGATGGGCCCCAGTGCAATCTTCCCCAAAATGTGCACTGTACCCAAATGTAAGTTATTACACACTACAACCAAGCTTCACCAGAGTGGCTGAGTGCTGAGTGAAGTGCCTGCACTGAGCTCAAATCATCACCTTTGCTCTGAAGTTGTGAGGCCTGGCTCTAGGCAGATAGCGTGACACTGCTCTGGCTGTGGGCACCCGCGCTGCACCTGCTCCCCGAGACCCCCTGACGTTACAGACCCTTCGTGCTGGGACGAGAGATCTGACCTGGCCCCTCTGCCTCCTCCTCCACAGAGGCTGCAGAAGCTGCTGTTCAGAAACATGACCCCCCTCTTTAGCTGCGAGTGGGCAGCAGCGCACTTCAGGTTCCGCCCGCCGCACTCCGATCTGGCCTACGCGCTGGAGGCAGGAAAGGTAAAAGTGGCACACAGCAACTGGCACCAGCTGCTCGGTGTCCCAGACGCTTGTGGGAGCTGGCAGCCGGTGCGGGGGCCCTCAGCAGCACACACACCAGCACCCTGCACGCCTGTACCCTGCACGCCTGTACCTTGCACACCTGCACCCCACACACGGGCACCCCACACACTGGCACCCTGCACGCCTGTACCTTGCACACCTGCACCCTGCACACC
>VZTI01002702.1:880724-892488 GCA_013397865.1 Struthidea cinerea
GGAGGGCACGGGCCACCCGGCAGAGGCACCCCCGGCCGGCCCGCAGCCGACCCCCGCGGGCCTGGCCACCCTCCTGGCCTACAGACCCGAGTCCTCACAGGCAAACGTACACCACGAGGTCAGTTGGGGGTGGGCGCTCTCCGCCGCTTCATTCACACGGTTCCATGTAGAAAACATGGAACCAACGCCCTTTGCCGAGCCCGCAAAGGAGCCCCTTCATGACAGGTTTTTCTTCTGCGAGGCTGTTGAAACGGTGCTTGCTGTGCACACCTGGGGCGGCTGTGCAGCCTCTCTGCACTGCTGCATCCTCTGTTGAGAATTTCCCAGCAGACTATTTTGGTCTCTGTCTAAATCAGATACAAAATGTATATAAATAGGTACAGTCACAGAATACAAGCAGGGCACAGAGTTCCCTGTAACCCTTAGCAGACAAAAGTCACCAAAGAGTTAATCCGAGGCACGAGGTGGGGAGCAAGGGAATTTTGCTTCAGGATAACACACCCTTCGGCCAACTTGGTTTGCATCTGGTCAGATGTGACCAGCTCTGTGTCACCAAATCTGCTGGTGCTTCCTCAGAAACTCCCACAACTGCAGACATTAGAAGCTTTTTCTCTCTGTAACGCCTTCAAATCCTCAGCTACAGTGTTCTGTGCTGTCAGCTTTCTGGGGAAGGAGCAGGGCTCATGAATACCACAGTCATTCCCTTTCTTTGGGGGCATTTATTGATTTATTTACAACAGATCTGCTTTTCTTTTTGGTGGTTTCCTGAACTTAATGTTTTGAGTTAAATCGTTCCAAGACGTCCCCGACGTGAATCTGTCGTGAGTGCCCTTAGGTGCTTTGTCACATTTGTTGCATTTTGAGCAGAGCCCTCTTTCTCCATGCTAACCCGGGGATTTGGGGGCTGGTACCCCATGTCCTTCCTCCCTGCTCTCCCCCCCATCGCTGCAGGCAGAGGAGAATGCTGAGCCAACGTGTGACTACTGTGGCAACCTGCTGAGGCCATTCCCCTTCTCTGAGGATGTCCCTTTCTCCGAGGACAAGGAAGACGTAAGCTGGTGGGAAGGACGAGCAGGGGTTTGCTGTGGAACGGCCACGCTCACAGCTCTGCTCTCCTGCCTTCTAGAGATTCTGCTGTGAGCGCAGCCGAGATCTCTATGAGTTCGTCATGAAGGAGAAGAGGCTGGAGGATGCCAGCAGCCTTCCCAGAGCTGTCAGCACCCACGAATCCCTCGGCTCTGAAGCCAAACAGCTGCTGTCAAAGGAGCAAGAGAACGAGAGGTACTGGGAGAACTGGGGATCAGGTCTGTGTAATGAACAACAGGGAGCTCTGAGGGGAAAAGGAGTATTAAGAAACTGCAGGAAGAGGGATGAAAGAAGAAAAACCTTTGCTTTAGGCACCAGAACTTCAGATGCTCTCTGGTCCCTCCTGGCTCCTCTACTGACAGGCTGCACAAGGAGGTGGCGAGGCACATGCTGAGTGAAATGTTAATTCCAGTGCTGACAGACGAACTATCTAGAGACAGGTAGAGCCAAAAAAACCCACACCTGTGGGTAGGGACAGTATTTGGGTGTAGCTTTTACTTCTGGCACTGAAACAAACCTGGAGTTTGTATTCCTGTTTTGCTCCATAAACTGTGACGTGTTTGGAGTACAGTTTCCAGAGTGACACACAAGAACCGTGCAAGTTGTCAGGCTGTTTAGCAGGAGACCCAAAGCTTGTGCAAGAGTCTAAACCTCCGGGGAAAGTCTAAGCCACTGGGAAAAGGAAAAGTAAACCAGTACACCTGGAAGTAAACTGTTGGTCTCCTTGAAAATCCTTCACAGTCTGAGGGTGCAAGTACCTCCTACTATGTATAGAGCACACCAAACCACTGTCCCACTGTCAGATTTATAGGAAGCTACACAAGAATAGTGAAAATATTCTTGGAGATGAGCTGTTTTCTTGATCTTGTGGGCATCTGTCCTCTTTCACATAAAATCCTAATCCAAACCCCATTACAATATTCAGCTCTCCTGCCAGCCGAGCTGATGCCACTGCAATGGCAGTCTGTTCACTGGAATCTGTGTGGGCGCAATTCCTTTCTGCTGAGATATGAGTATGTTGGTGACGCCCTGCTGCCTGTTACTTGGAATTGTGAGCGGAGAGAAAAACAGATTCAGAAAGTTGTGTTCCTAAGGCAGGGATATCCACCACTTGCAGCTTTCCAAACACGATACATGCGATGTCTATCAGGAACACCTCTATTTTCCAGGCAGCAGAAGAGACACCTGGCCAGAGAGTTGGCTGACCAGTCTTTCGAGCTGAGTGCCACTGAAGGTGAGTTGGTATTTCCTTATGGATCTATTTGTCCATTTATCTCAACAATGCATTCTGTGGAATTGCTGGTTTCTAAATGAACAGGAGGATTTTATATAGCAACGTTTGTTCATTGTCAGATACTCAATCTCGTTATAGATACAGATACAGCCATATTAAATCAGCCCTCACAGATGAGCAGAAGAGCAGGCACTTTCCCTTTGCACAGAGAGGCTGTTTGTCATGATTTTCAGTATGTATATGTGAAGTTTCCAGCTGAGATGCACAGAACCTGACCCGAGAGGACAAGCTGGCAAAGCCAAGCCCTTGGGAAGTAGGAGCTGCCAGAATGAGGGTCACCCATATTTTGCCTGGTCAGGTGGATACTCCACCAGTTCCTAGCCCAGGCTGTGGATGACTGAGCAGCCTTTTAGTCTAGCTGTAGAGGAGGAGTTTTGACAGGTGAATCAGATTTACAATATGGGCATGTTTTCACAGAGGATGGCAGGACACTGAGGCTTCTGTGGCACTGGGGATCTCAAATGTTCAGTGCCAGTGTGTGGAGCCAAATGTTATCCCAAAAAGTTGCTCTTTACACAGATGTGTGTATATACATAACTGAAAAAATTCTATCTTTTATCATAATCCTGTGCTCTGAAATAGCTGAGCACTTTGGACTGCCCTTGTTAGAAAATACCCCGAGACAGACTGTCAGGATGGAGTGTTTCTGCCAGGAATTCCCACTCCCGCAGTTATAGCAGAGGTATTGGGCAGCCCCGCGGTGGGCACTGCCAATCCTCCCTGCTGCACAGAAGCCCTCCCTCTGCTCTCCAGGTTCACAGCAAGCTGGATCCGTTGCCGACGAGCTTTCCCGGGAACCCACATCTCCCAAAGGCGGGACACCAGTGCCTGTTGGGAGAGCAGCCGAGTCCGAGGAGGAGCCCGAGCCGGAGCCCCGGCCCGAGGAGGAGCCGGAGCCCGAGCCCGAGAAAGAGCCCGAGAACGAGGAGCAGCCTGAGCCCGAGAACGAGCCCGAGGAGCAGCCTGAGCCCGAGCCCGAGCCCGAGCCCGAGGAGCAGCCTGAGCCCGAGATCGACCCCGAGCCCGAGCCCGAGAAAGAGCCCGAGAACGAGGAGCAGCCTGAGCCCGAGAACGAGCCCGAGAACGAGCTTGACCTCGAGGAGCAGCCTGAGCCCGAGAACGAGCCCGAGCCCGAGAACGAGCCCGAGCCCGAGGAGCAGCCCGGGTCCGAGAAAGAGCCCGAGCGCAACCAGGAGCCTGTGTCCCGCGGCGTCATCGGCTACGATTTCGGTCTCCTGGGGAAGAAGGCAGGTATCTGCGGCCGACGGCGACGGGAGCACCTTGGGTGTGTCAGCGCTCCGAGGTCGGAGCCTGGCACTGCCCATTTTCACAGGGCAGCTGTGCCAGACTGGTCTCATCTGTTTTATCCTTCCAATCTTAGATGGGGAAGGATAAATTGGTGCAGAAGTACTACAAACATGGAAAGAAATTCCTTACTATGCTCCCAGATGGAAACTCGCAGTTATTGTATCCTTTACGGGGTTCACTTGCATTAGTCCAGGGCTGTTACTAATTTTAAGTGTGTCCCAGTTCACTTTATCTCAACAATCCGGCTCATCACTCCCACTCGCTCTGTCTGAGGAGCAGCAGCAGTGACACTTGACACAGCTCCTGAGCTGAGGTTTCAATGAGCAGCCAGCAGCTCCAATGAGGAACAACCACTAGCTTCCAACACCCAGCCCAAGGGAGCAGCACACCTTTAACACAGCGCTCTGGGCAATATATCAGTTTTTACACCCCCAAGTAGTACCTGAAATATTTAGCATGTAATAACAGACCAACCAAGCAAAGCAGGGGGTTACAAACACCTTACCTGGCGGCAGCTATCCATCTGGAAACCTGGCCATCATCGTTACACGAGAGAGAGACCAGCTGATTTGCATAGTACAGGAAGACGAGCTGAGGACAGCCAAAATCCGAGCACTGTTTCAGTCTGATGGCAGGAGCACATGCTATTACCCGAACGGAGATGAGTGGTGCGTTCAGCAGCTTTTCTCTCTCCTCTGTGCATTGACATTTTGAAGGCCATAAAGGGTATTTTTAATAGCATCCAAAAATAGGCAAATTCAGCAGCTCTTGGGCCCCATTTCGGGTGCCCCCAGAGCAGCAAGGCAACCCAGCTGTGCCTTGAGAGGTGGGGGACAGACCCTGCCCCTGCTGTGCCTCTGTCCCATCCCTCAGGGGAATGAGACATTCCACCACAGAAGCTACAGGGTTCAGAGCTTCGATTTCCCTTTCTTTTAGGATAAATATGAGTATCCAGGGTGGGCAGTATTTGGACCAAGCAGGCAACAGGGTTAGAAGGTGGATGTGGCCGAACTTGTCACCAGGACCCCATGTCCCCCTGAGCCCCATTTTCATCTCCCTGAACCGCCACGTGGGGGTCAGGATCCTGGCCCAGGACAAGATCTTCGTCTCCTTCCTCGCCATGGGACGACAAGCAAAACTCAACATGGGAACCAAAGTGCAGGTATTTTTCCTGTGCCGAGCCACTCCCCACAGCGGGAGCGGGGCAGCCAGGGAAGTTCCCATCTATGCTTATCCCATGGTGGATGCTCCCTATGTTGCCCCATGCTCCTTCCCCAAAAAGCAAGGCATGCAGGTGCGTGTATTCCTGCCACTCCCATGGAGATGGGGCACTTGCCAGCCCCAGCTCTCTGCAAGGGGCCACGGTGTGGGACTCCACTCCCAGGCAGGTCCCTAGCTACGTCCCCAAGGGTCACCCTGGCTCTGCCACAGGGAGAAGAGCTATGATCCACGTGGGCAGGGTGCATGGCAGCTCCTTTCTTCTGCAGGCTCCTGTCACAGGGGCAAGTTTGTCTGCTGGGAGACAGAAGCCCTGTCCCAGGCTCTGGTGGCTCTGCCAACATGTTGCCTCTGTTCTGCAGGCCAGCGCTGCCAGCCAGCTGCCTCCTCCAACCCGGCTCGGCGAGGATGAGCTCCTGCTGCTTGCCTTCCGGGTGAGGATCCTGCAGCTCTTCGACAGGATGCGGGGATGCCTCAACTTCCCTTCCAGTGAGCAGTGGAACAAAATGCAGCCTCCCACGTACCTCATGACCCAGGCTGTGAAGATCCTGGAGCTCTGCATGGCTGCTGACATAAGTGATGAGCTGCGCAGCTCCATCAGGGCGATAGTAAATGCACAGCAGCTCTGACCAGCGTGTGTGTGGTGTAAGGCAAAATGCACCAGAGACACTCCCTGATGCTGTGGCACCTGCATGTGCTCAGCCAGGTTTCACCTCTGGCCCTACCCTGGTGCACAGCAAAGGGCAGTCCAGGGCCGATTCGCACAGCCCCAAACGGGTCTTGCTCAGGGCAGGCAGTACCAGCCTGCACTGATGACACCTTGGTCACGGAGGCACGAGAGGGCTTTGCTAGGGCAGAGTAATCCCATGCTCCACACCAGCGCACTGCTCCTGAGCACCTCCCTTCCAACTTCAGCCCTGGCCGAGTAGTCGCTTCAGCCCTTGGGTAAGGCACAAGGTGAAAGCAAAGCGCACAGCCAAGCCAGGGCCCGGGACAGGTACACAGGCAGGTGTTTGCCTGCCAGTCACCCACACAGGTACTGCTCTGCCACTCCTCACAAGAAGGTGGCACTAGCAAGATGCCCCAAGTGCTCCTGGTGCCTGTGCCCACGGCAGCTCAGCTGGCTGCAGGTACAAGACAAGGTGGTTCCCTGTGCAGAGAGTGACAAACGCCCTCAGAGTGCCCAGAGTAATCACCTATGCTTGGCTCCAGGGAGCACCAGCTGCAGCCCGGGACAGGCTCTGGTTCAAGCACTGCAAACAGAGCTGCCAGTGGGTGTTCAGAGGCCCGTGGTGCTGCAGTCGGCAGTGAGGAACCTCCCAGCCTCTCAGAGCTGCCTTTGAAACTTGGGGCTCACCTGGCCAGTTTCCCCCAGGGAGGCCACACCTGAACTGTGGCAGCTGCCTGAAGGACAAGGCCAAGCTCCATGTACCCCTCCCAACACTGGAGGCTCTCAGGGGCTTATACATGACAAATACAAGCTCAGTAACTTAGAAAGTTGGCTTTTTATGCAGTTTTTCAGTTGCAGTTCCAAGAATGTCCCTCAGTGACAAACAAGGTACTTCACACAGGAAATGGGAACTCTTTATTTCAATTAATGTTCTTGGGTTCTATTCAGGACAGCAGGAAGGCCCAGCTCATCTCTCAAATGGCTGAGGAAAAACTGCTGGAGCTGGCCCACATGATTAAAGAGTAGCTGATCTTAATTTTCACTGAAGTCACCAAATGATGTAACTATTCCGCATATAATTTTCCTTATATAATTCAGTATATAATGCACTGTTCGACTCTGCCATAAATTTTGAGAAATATACAAACCTGTTTTAACCACATTAGAAAGATTTGATAGACAGCTATCAATTACTCAACAGTTTAGGACAATATCAGACACTCCTATAACTTCATTTTAAACTACAAAAAGAACATAAATTCATATAAAATACAACAGATTAAACAAACTTCTCTTTTTCCAAGGAAAAATTAGGTTATCAACTCAATCTGCCATTGTGTGAAACATGAATATAAAATAAGTTACCATTAGTAATGCCTGCATTGCTGATCTATGAACTGGTCGAATGAAGTCTTAAAAAAACTATACAGTATTATTGCACTCGTGGCTGTGCAGTGTGGACCGGCCAGCACTGAAACAGGGCTCATTGAGTGTTTGTCCAGGAGGCACAACGTGGCTGCAAGAGAGGCATCCAGCCTGCACCAACAGCATCTGTCTTCAGTGCAGGCCTTCATGGGTCTGTGCCACGTGGCCCGGGAACCACCACCCAACGCCTGCAGAGAGACACCGGGGTTACAGCTGGCAACACCCCCGCGCCACAGCAGCACACCCGCACTGAGCCGAGTGCACACCTGCATTGAGCCAGCCCCAAGATGCGGAATTGTAAGCTAGGTGTTTTGAAAGCCACAGGTGACACAAGAACGTGGAAGTGGTTTGTCATAAATTACCTACAGGATGTGAACCCTGTGCTACCAAAAGCTGTGGAACTTTTGCAGAGGGGCAGGGCAGTACAGCAACAGGAGCACAACAGTGTTCTGCTCTCCAGGATTATGGAAGGAACAGGACAGCATCCTGTTCCTCAAAGTTGTGCAATCAGTTGGGTTAAAAGCCAGGGAAACCTTAATCCCTTGCAGAGGCTGTTCTAAGGCATGTAATGCAGCGTGTTTCTGATCTCTGCACCACACGCTTCACTGACATTAGGCCTTCTGCATGCAGTAACACACCTTCTCCTGCCTCGTGGAATGCCAGCTTCCTGCTCTGAGGCAGGCAGAATGAGCCACATCCCAAAGCCTCCCACCCAGACAGCCTCTGTGACACCACACCTGGCAGTTTAACATCATGGGACTGGTTCTCCAGAAAAACATTTAACTGAACAAATACACAATCCTAAAATCCAATCTCCAGTGTGCCCATCTCACCTGGGCAAACGCACTGGTGACTGGAGGAGACTTACGAGAAGTTTCAGTGCTGATCAACGGGGCTATGATCGATGATGGGGCATTGACTCCATGTGCACATTGAGCTTCATCTCGTTATCAAGGATCTGTACAAGCTGCTGCATGGAAGGGAGGTGGCCAGACTCCAGTTTAGACCACACTGGGACATCTAGCGCAGAACACACAGAGGGGAGAAAAGGACCGTTACACTGGGAGCATCAGAAAACAGGCAGAGCTGGTGTAAACATGGAATTGAGAAGCTCTAGGAAGCCATGTGAGTTGGTACTGAACTATGTTGAGGAAAACATCTGAATCAACAATGCTTCCAACCTCTGGCTATGCTGAACCCCAGACCAACTAGGAGAGTAGAGTGTCTAATGCTTCCATTCAGAAGTGTATCATATGAATGGAGAGGTGCAAAATACCTATTGATGTTCCTCTCAACCTGAAAAATCAGTACTGTTGTCCACCGGTACTGATAATCCGGTAACAGTAACAGATTCTTTAGGATTCCAAGGCTAAAGCATGCTGCGGAACAGACAGGGAAAGCATCTAAGTGGAGAGTACATGCCCCTAGCGGATGGTTTCTTATTTAATGCACATCACACACAAAGAAAGAACATAACACAGTTACTCCAAAGGACCAAATATCCCTCTAAGTTTTTACAGAGCTATTGTAGAATATCTGACATCTGTATAAATTGCTTTGTAAGATTTCTATTATTTTCATCATTTATTGTGATAGACAACATGTGAAGATCCAAATGGATGGCAATTTCCCCATACCACATTTGGGACACAAATTTCCTGACACCATCCCTCATTCTCCCCACCCCACAGCTCTCACATGTGTACATGTAAAACCCCTCAAACAAAGTCTCAGCTCACCATTCAAAGTGATTTCAAAAGCCCCAGTGGACATGCACTGGTTCTCAATCATGTTGCTCAGGAAGAAGACCATCATGCAGGCGTACACCTGGAAGGGAACAGAGATCCACACAGACCTCAGCCATGTCCACCACATGTGCTGTTGTTCACTCTCAGTGAGCACTGGATGTTCATGGGTATCTCTGAACTCCCTCTGTGATTGCTCAAGGAATGTTCCCATCTACAGACACCTCCCTTTCCTCCTTTCACACAGACTGTGCACCTTGCCTTCCCCAGGAAAGCACCAAACCAGTTCTGAACCCATCTGACTCGCAGCCCTCCGCACACCTCTGGACCCAGCACAGCCAGCTGCAAGGGGGCTGGCACTGTGACTCGGGAACACAACCTTGCCCAGACACAGCCTGTCACTGTCACAGCAATCTCCAGATCACAGAGCCAGGGGCCCAGCCACAAACAGCATAGCAAGGCAAGTCACGTATGCATGGGAACCACCGACCCTCCTGCACACCTCCGAGCTCTTCATCTGGAATTTTCTCTGCGCGTGGGTGACTCAGGAGGAAAGGATAGCATCTTCAGCAGTGCAGCTCCTCCCCCACCACCAGCACCTCTCTAATTTCCTTTCCCTGTTCACAGGCACACTCACACAGGTCACTGCAACACCGCACAACCTGGCAGCGGACAGTAGCTATGCACTGCAGCCAGCCCAGCCAGGCACACAGTTGGCCCATTTAATTCAACTGGAAATATTACAGCTTCTGGGCATTCAAACTGGCCAGTGAAAGACCCAGGGCACTGGGCAGCTCAGCATGAACGTCTGTAAATTACTTTAGTTTAGTGGAATAAATCTGGAATAAGGTTACTCTCAATCAGAGTACAACACCCTGAATCTGCTGGCATCATCGGTACTGACTCACGGGGACATTCTCCCACAATGTCATGTCAGTCTGCTCTGCAAAAACACCCACAACATTTCAACTTCATTTTTCTAACCCCCATCTAATTGCTGCCTAATCTATCAGGAGTCTGATGGAAGCATTGACTGCAAAACAGTTATGAGACAACAGAGAAGGGAAGCTGTAATTTTAACATCAGCAATACTGGCTTGAAATGCTACTCTTGAGCCCTAAAAAATAAAAAACTCTTTTATCATCTTTGTCAGCACATTAACCTCAGCTGACCCTCTGCAGTAGCAGCAGCTTGTGAAGAGATCACAGAACCACCCCTGGGTTTGTCAAAAGCATAAAGCACAACTGTTAAGAATTATTCTACTGTAAGGCTGTAGTGTATGAAAGGTAAATCAGTCAGAACTGAGGGACTCACAGAGCACCCTCATGAAGTAACTCTGAAGCTGCTTTTTCAGACTAAAAGAAGTACGTCCCTTACCTTGTTTTCTTGGCCCCACTGCCAGATGCTCGGAGCTTGCATGCCAAAGAAAGCAAACGGGTCCTTGCCAACGATGATTAAGCCAATTAATACTAGTTTGAAGACAGACAGGAAGGATGCTATGTGCCTGTTGGAGACAACGCACACCAGTGACTGAAAGGTTCAGTTCCTACTTCACCATACACAACTGTCATTCACCTTACTAGGAGAATTTTGACAGTGTACAATCAAATGTTTCAAGGGAAGTAAAAAACTTTCCAAGAGGGTTTATCTCACTGTGAAAAAACCCCAAACCAAATCAAACCAACAAAACAAAAAAGCAACACACATTAACAACACCCCCAATAAGGCCCTGCTTTTGCACAGCACCCCAGAAAGACACCTTCTTGTATACCACAGACAGATTCTTTTGTTCCTCAGCAGACCTCAAATGGGACTTTGCTTTCAACTGATACATGCCTGAACTGGGTAACAGATTCCATTTCTAAAGAAGCTGTTCCATATTACAGAGACACATTTAAGTGACGGGCACCACTTCTTGTGGAGCATTTCCCAGTGATGCAGAACTCCCCACAGCCAGCCCACACCGAGGCACTGCGCCCTGCAGCCTCCCACCACCGCAACCCTGCCAGAAATTGGGCCAACGAGTGTTCCAGGAGCCACCCAGTAACTACAGCATCACTCTCCAGCGTGGGCACACTGCTTTAAGTACAGGAATAACACTATTTCGACTTTACCCCCCACAGCTGCAGCAAAAGCCACCCTGGCAGCCTCTCTCCTGAGGTGAGCTCTCCCTGATTCAGATGTTAAAAATGAACTTCCCCTTCCTCTGTGTCCTTAACCTGTTACAGGGACTTGTCACTAAGTGCATAAGCCTGAGCAACAAATTGAATTTATGTCCAGATACAGCACGAAGAAAAGCTGGGAAAATTCACTGTGACAAAAAAATGTTACGTAATGTATTTTAGGTTGGAAATGACAGGCCTCATCATACAGATATCCAGATAGTGATGCTTGTATGGAAAACTAAGGCAGCTACCTGGAAGGCAGAAAATCACGCTTGTGTGTAATCACAACACAAAACCCCCTTAAGTTTATATTTTCAGCATTATTTCAGTGTAAATGCATCTGTTTACCACTGGAAAGCAGACAGACAGACAGTACACAGCATGAGGTGACATGCTCACCTATAGATAGGTTGAGGAAGGTAGTTCTCCCCTTCGATTCGGATGTCTGGGTACCGCTGGCTGATGACCCGCATGTACTCCTCAAACACCCGCCTGTAGCCTCAGGAGACACTGAACACAGACACGACTGTCACCACAGCTCCAGGGCTGCATGGTACAGTCACTGCTGAGCAGCACTCACTCTGTTCATAACCCCTTCATGTTAAAATAGAACTAAAATTTTTTATGGCACAGAGAAAAACTGATCTGCAGTGAAATTACACATCACAAACCCAAAGAGGTAAGCCCTGGGTGTGACACGGGTTTGCCCCACATCCCAGCACAGACACAGAGCTCTGGCAACACCCACGGGGCATCAAATCACCCGCTTTCCCTGGAAAAATCTGTTAAATTAAGATTAATTTAGGAAGCTGGTGTAAGCAACCCCTTCCTTTCTGCCAAAAAAAAAAAAAAA
>VZTI01002702.1:893678-907334 GCA_013397865.1 Struthidea cinerea
TGAGGCACCGCGCGCGCGCCGCCTCGCCAAGGTCACGCGCACGGCCGGGGCGGGGCCTGAGCGGCGTCACGTGGGCGGAGGCCCCGCCCCCGCCGAGCCCCCGCGCGGTCACACGACTCAAACATTCGCTATTATTAAATGCTCTTTATTTTTATCTACATTCCATTATTGCATAAAGATCGCATCTCTTTTTAAATATAATAAAGCTATCAAATGCTTTTATCGCCTTCCCTTCTCCCACACAAATAAGGAAAAACTATCTGGTTTAGGCAATATGTTCTCAGAAAAGGAGCGCACTTCTCGTTGGAACAGCAGCAGAACTAGCTGATGGATACTCATTACTTGCTTACAGCTTAAACATGTGCACGAATCTTTACGAAAACTCTTTTTCAAAGGCAAATGAGCAGCAAATCTGTGGACTTTTGCACCCTTGGTCATTTGCTGAAATATTTAACAAACTATATTTTGCGTGAACTTTGTGTTAGCACCACACTGGAGCTCAAGGAAGTTTTAAACACCCAGTTCCAGGTCTTCCAGTTCCTTAAGGAGAGCAGCTTCTTTCTGAATCTTCTCCACCTAGAACAGAAAAGCGTAAAATGTCACAGATGTAGCTTATTACAAAATGAACCTGGAATAAACTGTACAGATCTCAACCATACCTGATTCTTCTCCAGCTGTTTGCCAGCAGCTGCCTGTTCTTTCAGCTGCTCAATTGCCTTTAGTTTCTGAAAAAAAAACAAAAAACCAAAAAAACACTAACACAAAAATATTGGTGAAACAAGAATAGAAAAAACGTCTTAGAAGTTGCTGCACTTGCAACTGCCTGATGTATCTGGAGGCAGGTCCCTATGGAAGGCACAATCCCTTAAGCATCTCCAGATGCTCAGTCCAGAATTTCCCACCCGTAACAGACATTTCTTTCAAGAACAAAACCTAGAGAACAGCAGTACTTCATCTCTGAAACAAACACTGGTCATTGTCTCACTGAAGGGCTAGATCCAAACTTGGAAATTATTCTATCACTATCCCTCTTCACCAGACATTTTCCTCAGAAAGCCTGGAATGTTAATCCAGAGATTATGAACAGCAGGAGGCAGCCAAGAGAAATGGGAAAGATTCTCTAGCCAGAACCAAACAATTTCTATCCCGAATTACTTAATCCAAGAATTCTCAAGACTGGCAGTAAACTTTGCACTCACACCACAAGACAAACCACAAGGCACTGTTCCTCGCCAGATCCAGGTCCCAACAACCACAGAATCCACAGAGCTCCTGTCTGAGCACCAACACCTGCCAGTGCACCCCTGACCCTCAGCTGGGGGACTGGCTGCACCTCCACAGCATTCCTGGTCACAGCCTCAGGGTTAGTTTCAAAAACTCCTCCCTGTACTGCCACCTCTGATGGGACCTTCAGGAACCCTGGCACATGATGGCCTGCACTGCTGCACAGGGTGGGAGGGCAAAGGAAGGTGGGTACAAATTCAGGATGTTACTGTGAATGTACGTGCATCCTCCTGAGCTCAGCTCCCCTTACACCCACACTAGGTCTTACAGACCAGCCCCTGGAGAAATCTATCGTCTGCTAGAAAAAGAATCCCTTCACACCTTTTTCAAATTCTTTATCTTCTTGTCCACTTCAGGATCTCCCGTGGTCATGGCAGGCACAACGTTCTGCAGGGCATTCTGTGGGGTTTTGTCCTGGGCAGGGCCTTGGTTTGCATCAGCTTTGGCCTCCTGTAGACACATAAACACAAGCTAGAAAATACCTTTGATTACAAAGAGAATGAAAAATGTCTTTAATCACTTCAAGAGGATCCATTTAATATTTCTTCTTTCCTCAGTTTGCTGGCGTATTCCAAAATTTGGGCATGACTTGCTCTGAGGTACTGCATTATCTATTGATCTGATTTCCAGAGACAAAGGCTTATCTGGAACAGCTCACATGCTGTTTCTTGTTTAATTTCTACTTCCTCAAGATCCCAACCACACACAGCACAGGGAAACATCAGTTTAAGCGTGATATGACAAACACATACACAAATATTTTACAAAGCAGACTGGGTCATTGTCTCTGAAGCAAAAGAAAGGGCTCAAAACCAGTGCTAGAAAATTTTAAAAATAGCATTTAAAGAAACTATTGCTTCGGAGGTTTGTAGAAATTGGAAGGCTAATACCAAAAGCTGACTTTTATCTACCTAGTCAAAGAATATTAAGTCCAGAAGTGACAAGACAGTCTGCCTCTGGTCTGCCCTAAAAACCCACCTCAGCCCTGACCTGCTGGGAACACATCACACCCAGCCTGTTCTTACCTCCCAACTAAAACCAAAACACACCCTGCAGAACATGAAAAGTCAGAATCACTTTGTCTCCACACTGATTTTAGCTAACATTTGCAGTGACTCACCAAAGCTGTTGCTTTTAAATCACCCTTTTGTACCTGCTTTGCTCTGGTTGAACTCTGCTGCCCGTCGCACAGGCGACATGTGTGGAGGGCTCTCAGTGCACAAGTCACTGCTCCGAGACTGACCGCTGCCCTTTGCGAAGAATAATTAACATTATCCTTGCAAGAACGACTTTTGCAGTACCTGTTTAGCAGCTTTCTTTGCTTCATGTTTCCTCTGATTTTTGAGAGCTGTTTTAGACAGTGGCTTATCACTGCCTCCCAGATGGGGTTTCATGTTCTGGGGTGGCTCATCTTCATGCTGCAGGATATGCAAAATGGTTAAAACCCCATATTCCATGTTGGCACAGAAACCCCAAAATCTACCTAAGACAACATCATATGCAAAGATGAACCAGAAAGAAAAAGAAAAAAAGAAAGAAAGGAAGTGGGGGGGAAAACTATGCACTCCTTGGAATAGCCAAAGAAGGGTGACAAGGCTTTCAAACTCATCCACTCAAGTTTGCGTGGGACTACCCTGTGTGACCTAATGATTTCATAGATTTCTGATAAAATAACAAAATCATCATGTTTTCTGTCTCAGGAAGGAAATTAAATCCAAGAGGAATAATCTAGCACAAAATGACTGAAGCCTGGCATTTTGCTGTTGTTGACAGCTTTTTAACTCAAACTCCTGATGATCAGAGAAGAAGGCTGAGTGCTGGGAGGGGAAATGGGGAGTTCTTGGGGGCAGTGGGGGCTGAGAAGAGGTGTTTTTCAGTGTTTTTAAGATAACTCTCAACTGTGGCACTGTATTGTTTTAATGTGTGTGACAAGATTTTTTGCCCATATAAGTAAACAGAATTATTTTACTGAATGTATCTTTTCCCTACTCCCTCTGCTCACAGATGGTTTGTGAGAGCAGCCCTCAGCATGGCTAACAGACTGCTCGCAGGCTGAGTGTCCTGCAAAAGCACCAGGCTCAAAATCAAAGCTGTCCGGGACTCAAACATTAAGGGTGCAGCTGTAAACTGGAATTAGTTGCTACTCAGCCTACTTTGAAAACTTGTAGAAAGAAACTAATTATACAAGTAGGTCACTGTACTGAAATGTGTTCAAGCTGCCGCTGACTTGCTAATGATCCAATCTCTTTCTAATAAGTAAATTTACGTTACAAAAAAACACAAACAAACAAGAATGGCTGTTGGGAGGCCAGTCAAGCCCCAGGCTGGCTGGGTTCAGAACTGGTAAGTCAAGTCACCCATATCAGAGGCTTCTGTCCTAACCAGAGCACTCAATTTCACCACAAGCCACACCTGGAGTTTAGTGTTTCAGTGCACACTGCAAAAAATATTACAAAAGTTTGCAAATGCTTTGTGAAAGGACAGTATTTGGGCCAAAAAGATGAGAGCTTTCTAGCATACATTCTTGCAAACTGTGAGCAAAGTGCCAAAGAGGATTACCAAAACCCCCCAGTGCTGTCAACCTGGTTACTCTTCTCATGTTCCTCCTCAAAAACACACACATATGTGAGGCCAAGCTCCAGACAGACACGAGACAACAGGTCAGTTCCCACAGGACACTGCTACTCACAAGCTTGGAGCTCGTCACAGGTTTGTTCCTCAGGGCAGGAGGTCTGTACGCCTGCGCAGGCCTCGGCTCAGCACTGGGCAGTTCGCTGGGAACTGCCTGGTATTTCACCGCTTTCTCCGGGAACACCCCATCCAGGAAGGGCTGCCAGAACACTTGCCACATCTCCTCGTCAGATGGGACCTCATAGGAGTGCAACACAGAGCCCGTGTAGTGCCATATCTTGTATCCGTTGCTGACCCGGAGCCGGGGAGCACATGTGGCTGTCACAATGTGCTCCCCGTCGGGACACCAAGCAAAGTATGTGGAATCTGAGGCCACTGGTTTGGAAATGAGCTTGTAGTTTTTAACGTCCCACACTTCCATCTGTCCCCTGAGGTTTCCAAACCCTGCCAGCACTAGGATGTGTCCATGGGGGCTATAGTAGGCAGCATTGCGAGGCCCGGTGCCAAAATCAAACACAGGGTCACATTTCAGGTTAAAAACTGTGGCTTTGGCAGGCATGAAACCATACACAGCACAGAACTCGATAGAATTTGGGCTCCAGGAAACATCGTAAATAGGGCCATTTTTTGCTAAAGGAAAAGGAAAAACATGCAATTGTTGGGAGATTGCATTTTTTTCAGAGCAAGCCAAAATAAAATCCATCGCGATTCTTCATGCTTTGCTAAAATGCTGTATTCTAATTATTGACAGTGAAAATTAATTCTGCGAACAACAGAGGGAAAAACAACCTTGTACCTTCTGATAACTTTAGTTACAGTTTGCAACAATAACTGCAGCCATCCCAAATTACCTCTGTAGGGTCAGCACCAACACTTTAACAGTAAGCATAGCTTGACATGTAAAAAAAATCCGTTATTTTTTTTCCTCAAGTATGACCTCAGGACCTTCTCAAATTGTCCCACTGGAAACCTGCAAAAACAGGAGTTTTATACCAGCTGGATAACAGTTTTTCTTCTTTTAATGTAAGACATTCTATGTAGTTCAGCTCTGTAGAGTTAAGCAATAGTGACCTGAGTTATCTTTGGACCATGCCCATGCACAATATTTTATAAGTCAGATTTTAATGTGAGTGAGCACACACAAACGGCTTTACACATAATGATCAAAACTTGGTACTGCTAGAAGCTGTTCTGGGGGTTGGAACATTAGGAGATACTGAAGAATGATGTATTAGTTACGAACACTCAGGTAAAATATCCAGGGGTAAATACAAACCACAGGCTATTATAACTTTTCATCATCTGGGTATCTTTACCCACAGTTCAGATAAATGCCAAGTGCATTACTGAATCCTTATATCCAGAGCTGACCCAAAATGTTCAAACTGAGTCAAATGGTTCATGCTGTTGTCACTCTGAAGTCTCACTATCTTTAGAAACAAGGATGTATAATCACTCTGTGTGTTCCCCTTCGTAACCTTTTCAGTGACACTAACCCAGTGTAGCTCAGATACAGAGATGTGACAGAAAATGACATTTGGTGAGAACAGCAGCTGGAAAGATGAGGGCAGCTCCATGTGGGCTTCACAGCTCTGCCAGAGCCTGCAGCAGCACCACATCTTAGTCAAAAATGAAAAGCCCTCTGCAAATGCCAGTGTGGAAAAAAGCTTCAAAACTGCACTTCAAAAAACACCCAACTTCACAAGGAATGAGGCACCTCTCACTCCAAGTGCTCACCACTTGCTTTTATCGGAAAAAAGGACTTTTACAAAACAGACATAAGTTTGGGCTTTCCCTTGAAAAGGAATAGCTAAATTAAATGAAAAGTAATGGTAAACTGCCTGTTAAATACAGATGCAGTAGAAATAAAGAACATTTTAGTAAGTATGTAGTTAAACAAATAGTGTTCTTGAGCCGGGAAAGTGCTCCCAAAGAGATTCTACATACTGAGTCATAACCCCAATTCTCCTTCCCCAGTGAAGTTACCATCAAGGGAAAATGGGGCCCAGTACTTGTCCAAAACTTTTGCAGTGGAAGGCCAACTGGAGATGTTCCCAGTCAGCACTGTTATGGAAGAGAAATTACATTCACAGTACCTCCAGCAAAGATAGTCCATGTCACCCCATGCCCAGTGCTCACAAGCATTCCCAACAAACTGGCCTCCACAATCCCAAAGAGGCCAGATGTTTGCGCACAATAGCAACAGCTTGAGAGAAGGAAAAAAGACCCCCACAGGGCAAGTTAAGACATGGACTTCCAGTTCAAACTAGACACTGGAATTAAGCACATTCATCTGCTGCTCCCCAACATGTCATTTTTATGTCTTAAAACACTTTCAATTTTACAATACAAAATAAAGAACTTCTATTTTCCAACAGACCAAAAAACTGCTCTCACTCTGCCCTGGCTCACTGAGTATCTTGCACGTGTAAAAAAGTGCAGGTAGGATTATTCTGTTTGGTGACACACTTCCTGCTCATTATGGATTCTCAGACATCAACCTGGCTCCATTGTCCAGGTCTTTCCTCAGCAAACGAGCATAGTTCCCTCCCTGTGCACTTAAAACACGTTCCCAAGCAAATTATCAGCGCTTATTAACTGGCAGTGTTTGGTCTCTGCCCCTGACATTAAGATGCTAAGTCTATCAAAGGTAAGAAAATTCAGCTATTTAAAAAAAACCCAAACCAACACAGAAAAAAGCAACATCTTCCTGCAGAGGTAAAAAAAAAAAAAAAAAAAAAGCAGTGATGGGTTTTTTGTTAAGAGGATTTTGTTTTACAGATCGGTTCGCTACACTAACAAGCCTGCCGCGCCGCAGAAGCCGCAGGAGCAGCAGCTCCCGGCGGGCAGCACCGGAGGTACTCACGCAGCTGCACGACGGCGCTCTCCCCGTTGGCCGCCAGGTAGTGCAGGGTCTGCTCGCCGTAGTACGATGCCCCGGTCTTGTCCACCTCGGTGCTGGCGATCACCAGCACGGCCGTGGCTGTGAACAGACACGGTTAGCGCAGCACAGCTACCGAAACCCATGTCAGCCATTGCACAAAACACCACAGACAAAGTGAAATCAGCTCCGCTATGAATTCCTACTGGTTGCCTGTGTAATAGTGCTGGTATCATTCCTCTTTTGAATTGAGTTTTTCCTAAATGCTAACCCAAAGGACAGAATACCTTCCTTTGTTAGATGGAAAATGTAAGCTCAGCCTATTCATTCACTGTTAGATCACAAGCAAGTGAACATCCTCTGCAGTTATAAAAAAAAATGAAACAATGGCAGGAACCAAACATCCTGATCAGTCCTTGAATAAAACATTTCATCAACATCTTCCTGTATGCACATCTGCTATTCAAAGCTGTGTCCCTGTTGGGGGGTACAGAGCAGGGCACTGTGTCACCAGGGCAAGGCCCAACCTGCCCCTTCCCCCAGACACATGCACCCCAAAATGTCTTGAGACATCAATCTTTCCCATCTCTCACAGTCTCCATGCACAGTTTCTACGTGTGTGTAACACCTTCCTTGTATTCCAAACTATGTGGGTTGAAGTAAAATGATTCATACAAAATCATTCTGAAACAGCTCACTGCTAACAAACAGCAGAGCACAGAGGCCTGTCAGCTCACCCCATCTGTATGCATACAGATAATCCTACAGATTAAGATTATACCATTGCACAAACTGTTCTTATGTTTACAATCTAAATATATTATTGATACAGAATGCAAAATTATACAGGAATTTGTTATTCAACTGCAAAATTTACCACCATGTATAGAATATTTTCAATTACAACATAGAAAATCACGGAAGTCACAGGAAAGTGCTGAGCACTCCAGGGTGTGCAGAAATGCACCTCAGCAAGGCATTAACAGCTGCCCTCAGGATTTATCTGCATATGCAAACTAAACACAAACCCCACACAGTAAACAAAGTAAGTCAATCCAAAATGAGCACAGTATAAAAGTTTCAGTACACAGCTGTTATACCTTTTTTGTTCCATAGCATTGTCACCTTGTCAGCTTTAAAGAAGCTTTTGTTGGCTAGTGCTGACTGCGGGCCCCCGAAGTTGGGGTACTGGTAGAGCCTGACAAAGGACGGAGCACCTTTGCTGCCTGGGACATACACAGCAACCTGAAACAGCCACGAGATTTCACTGCAGGTTAAAGCCTTGGTAGCACAGGGCACCATTACTACCAGTACATTGTACTAAAATCACAGTCTTCTTTTTTTTTTTTTTTTTAAGAAAACCAAGAAAAGGATTGGAAGCTGGATCAGAAGTACCTTGGTTGGCTGTGCTCCTGGGGATAACACGAAATCACTGACCTTCTGCAAATGCAGCTTATTTGCAATGGTACCTGCCAAGAAAAAGGCCACAGATGAGTGATGTTAATGACAAACCACGTTACCTGGATGACCTAACCACACCCTTCTATGGGGCTGCATCCTGGATAACACAGACCAGTAAAGACAATCATAAAGGATCTCTTTTTCTAGGCAAACAACCATTATTTTTCCATTTCACCACATCATTTTATCTACCAAACCAAGTTGAATCAACCCTATGTCTGAAACCCAGCATTTAGTATTTGGAAGTTCAAAAAGCAAAGGAAGCCTCTGAACCAGAGGTGAACACAGCTTGTGTTTGAAGCAGATATTCTTCACCTCATCTGTGCTGGATTCAGTCACATTCAGGTGCCGTTACACAGAGGCAGTGGCCCTCCCCTCACACCTTTATGGGAAAACTCTTCCCAACAGGAAACACTCAAGAGGCCTGCTCTGGGCTCAACACTGCCCCTTCCCACAAACAACTGATGGGAACAGTATCCCCCAGCTCCACTGCAGCCAGGAATGTGCACTGCCAGCAGATGCCCTGCTGAGGCCGACATTCCATGCTTCCCACAGCTTGGTTAACATCAGCAGGGCTAATTCTCAGGAAACTGAATCTCTCGTAGCCTTAATTCTTTTATCAACGTTATATTTAAAACAAAACAAAGAATGCAAAACTAAAACCACACACTGCTGTTCTCCCCTCAGTCTTCTTTAATTCCTTTACATTTTTGTTTTACTTAATTTTTATCTTTCTGCTTTTTTCTTCCCCTTTTCCTTTTCAACATCTATTGACTCCAGATATTCTACCACCAACAGTAAATCTCCTTGGTACAAATCTTCAGGCTTCACTATTTCATTTTTGCCATCAAATTTTTAATAAGCCATTTTTAACAGTCTATTGACAGAATATGCACAACCCACGGAAGTCATCACAGATCACGTTTTTCTAACGACAATTTCCTGGATCTCTTAAATGAGAAACAATATAGAATCAGGCCTCTTTAACTGAGAATCAGATGCGTTTCATACCATGTAAGTCAGTGAAGAGATAAAGAAGAAAGTGAAAACACACTTCATTAAAGAATAATGATTCTGGATTCCAAACTGAAATAGATTGTAGGCAATATTTAAAATAAAAAGCAAGCAAAAGAAGAAACAAATAAAAACCTGAAAACAAAAACCACCCCTCAAAAGAAGCAGCATTTATAGAAGGAATGAAATATAGAGAAATACTTGCGTACTGAAGTTGTTGTTTTCAAAGAAGTGCACTTCATTGTTCACATTCCTGGCACAAATGCTTTCATCATCTGCCCAGCAAGGACACCTGCACATTAAGGGAAAAGTCAGAAACACAAAATGATGCTCAACATTAGCACTCCAGGATTGTTTTCCCACATTTTTGAAGCCCAGTAAGTTCAAACATAATACGTTTAATGTGGATAAATGACATCTGCGTAGCAAAAAATATATAAGTGCACTTAGTTATTGTCTGCCCAGCTTTTCTCTGTGGTGCAAAGTGAGAGTGAATTTACAATGAACTATATACAGACACTCACAAGCACAGATGCTGGCTTTCAGTTAGCAGCAGGCACTAGTTTGAAAGCCAACACCACACTAACAGCTCCATTTACCTGGATGAGATTTTGAAAACAACATTTCTTTTTAAACTATTAGCATCTGGAAAGCTTATTTACCAGTTCTGCATCTTTTTCTGCATAAAAGACTTTAAGCATTTTCCAGTTCTCAGATCATGGAGCTGCAGGTTGGGCACACCTGCTGTGCCATCCTTAGCAGCTGCAAAAAAACACAGTGGTCTTTGAGGATTAAATCTGCTTCACCCCGACATCCCACCTCACGGTTCTGCTAGCACCCAAACTTCCCGCAAGCATGCAACTTTTGTCCCTGAGGGATCAAACCCATGAATGCTGGCTGCTGTACCTATTAACCTCAGTCTGTTTTCAGAAAGAACTCACACTGGGAGCCGTACGGTTTCTACTCCCCACTGCAAGGCTGCGACCACCACCACCTGCACAGCTTTTTAATCCAAACCAAAACCCATCCTCATGGCAAACAATGGAGGCACGTTCTCCATCCCAGCGTTTTGCTCTCACAGGAATGAGGTGATTGTGTCCATTCCACCGCAGTCACAGCTCTCTCTGCAAGCCGTGCAAAATGGTTCTGCTGCTTTTAAACTGTCTGTACTCTCCTCCTTGCCCTGGATAGCACAGCCTGCCTACTGCTGTCAGTGATTTATGGCAGACCCAGAACAGCTCACTTATAGCCCACAACTTGTGCTGCCTTCTCTTATCCTACAGCCTGGCCAGCTCCCAAGGCCCAGCCTTGCCCAGCTCTTCCCCTCCAAGGCAGCATTTACGCCATCTGTGGCTCAGACAGGACTGCAGCTCTCAGAATCAGGAACTCGAACCCCTTCAGGGAGGCAGAGGAGGGAATAAAGCTCTGGACATGGAGAACACTCCAGTCCAGGGGGCCCAGGGGAGGACACAACTACTCCAAGACAGCGTACAATCTCCCTTGCGTACCCAAGAACATAAGCTGCCTTCACAGCACACTGCACCACGACCACTTCCCAAAGTGTAGAAAACACGTGACTGACAGACAGAGTAACTATGAGCACATGCACTCTGACTGAGAGTTTGTAAGGATGGCCAACACCAGCTGCTCTCAGACAACGGCCTCCCTCCCTCCCTCCTCCACCGTGTTCCTGACTGCCAACAGAGCTTTTTGCACCCTTTCTGTACTGCTCATTTAGCCAATAAATGCACTACCAGTCAGGTACTAGCCCAGACGTGGGTTAAGACATGCACAAACCCTGTGCTTCCCCAGCTGGTACAATACTCACTTGCATAGGCCTGCCACGTTGCCAGAACATTATTCTTTGGCGAGAATTCAAGGCAAACTGTCTTTGGGAGATCAAAGGAATGCAGTAACTCAGCTCTGGGGACATTAACAACATTTACTCTGGAACCAAAAGATATTATTTCAATAAAACATGCTTACAATAGTTAATTAATAGCTAAGAGAATTGTTCAAGTATTTGACTCTTCTAGATCTGCCCCAAATTTGGCCAATATAACAAAACTAGAAGAGCTTTTTCCCCCTCTTGTTTTTACTAATTTTTTCCAAGAGCACATTTTAAAATCAGACACCCCAGCATGGCAGAAACCAAAAGTGACCACTGGTCAAAACATAACCCATATTTTTGTCTGCAACACATAAGCTCTAAACAAGAGAGTGAACTCTATAAAGCACCTGATCTATAAAAAAGGAACCTTGTAATGTTCACAAGGTGTATAGACCCATTATTTTCTGTGGACTTTACTAATAGATTAATCCCAGAGACCAGGTACTGGGAGCCATGAATTAAAAAAACCAACCAAACCACGATAGCATACCCAGATTGCATGGGAATGGCTGCATTATAAATAGAAAAACAGCAAATATTTCATTTGATAGTCAGGAAACAAAGCCACTAATGTAACAATAAACTGCATTTAAAGAGTACATGCAAACACTGGCATTAACAGCAATCGCCTTTACACAGACAAAAGTAAATGAGGCATAATTGATCCTGTTTGTTTCATACAAGCTAAAAATTAAGATAAAATGTACCCACTTTTCTCCATTGCACCAAGCAAAGAGGGAGCCGTCCTTGCTAAAAGCAACAGCTTTGCAATTTTTTCCAGAATCCCTAAAGAAATAAGAAATGCACATGAGTATTCAACAGTGCCATAGTTAAGGGTTTTTTAACAAAAACGAACACAACTTTCCTTCTGTGCTCCTGAGCAGCCCTGTGTCATAGTGCAGTCCCTGCTACCCCTGTTCAGGGACTATCACCTGCACCTGGCAGTGCTCAGGCAAGCGCAAGGCCTTCCAAACCATCAATTTTCTGAATTCACTTATATTCACACGTTTTTCAATTCCAGAGTCTACCTTTATTTTCAGAAAACTATTTCTTTTGTGCCACTGACACCAGTACCTTTGGAATGCCACGCTCTCTGTGAAACTGGGGGGCCCGTTCACCATATACAGCCCTTCGGACCCTCTCACTGCAAGAGGAAACAAATAACTCATTTCAAATGCAGAAAATTGTCCAAAGCAGATGTTCTTCTAATTTGTGAACCCTGAGACATGCAGACACTTTGCTGTAAGGGAATTCCAAGGTGTAACCAAGATACACCCCAGGAGCTCCCATCCCACCCGTCCTTCGGCAACACCCTCTGTAGGATTGTGCCCGGCCGGGAGGCAAGGAACCCACAGCATGGGGATCCAGAGCCTCCCGACAGCCTACGCCCTAGTCTCAAAGTAAAACAGTTTTTATCATAACTAAGTGCAACTTCCCAAGGTTCACGCACACCACAGCCCTAAGAGACCCTAAGGCAACCTTGTAACACACCTTAAATACGACCCCCGAGCTGCGCAGCCCTGCCTGGAACGCGTTCCCCAGCTCTTCCGTCAGGCTCCCCATTAAGATCCAAATTTACAACAGACAGTAGTGAGCAGCCCAAAATCTACCCTGAACAACTGCAGCCCCCACGGACCCGAGTGAAGGGAAAGGGGCTGGTGTTTAAAGCTTACAAACACAGAAAAGGAAAATACACATCCCTTATGTTAGGGACAGTTTAAACAGTGAAATACTGAAAAGGAATATGACTTTTGAAAGGAGCTTCACAAACTGCAGCGCAAAGCCCACAAGCCGCAGGGGACACGTCAGTGGGCTCCGAGCTCCCGGGAGCTGCTCCCTGCCCCTCGGATCGGCCCCGTGTCCTGCGGCGCCCGGGCCGGCGGGACAGGGCTGCCGCGCGTTTCCCACGCACCGACCCAACCCCCGTGAGCGCTCCCGGCTACCCTGCGACTAAATCGTCCGCGGCCGAAGAACGAACCCCCGACACGCAGCCTCGAGAGCTCCCGCGGGGCGCGGGGGAGGCCGGCGGCGGGGCGGCTGCTCGGGCGAGGGGCCGAGGTGAGCAGCGGCACCCCAGAGGAGGGCCCGGCCGCGCCCTAGTCCCGGGCCGAGCGAGCACAGGGCCCGGAGAGCCCTGACCAGTGCCGGGAGCGGCATCGTCAAGAACTCCAGGACCGGGGCCGGACTCGGGCACGCCGCGGCAGCTCCCGCTGGGGAGGGGACGCGCGGCAGACGCCGGCGGGCACCGGAGGGGCACCCCAGCCCAACTCCGCACTCGCCTCCCGTACACCGGCCCCGGCCTCGACGCCACCCGGGTCCGACTCACCCGCGAGCAGCGGCGTGGGCGGCGCCATCTTGGGGCGGCCGGCGCGGCGCTGGTTCCGGTTCCGGTTCCGGGTCAGCGGCGGCGCGGCGGACGCAGCACGCGCCACGTTAACGGGCGGGGCGGGACCCGGCGGCGCGTGCGCGGGTTGGCGCGCGCGGGCCCCGCCCC
>VZTI01002702.1:910929-939829 GCA_013397865.1 Struthidea cinerea
CTCTGCTCCGGGCACAGCCCCGCGCCGGCCGCCGCTGGGGAAGGGCCGCTCTGTGCTCACCTCACCCGCCACCTGCTCCAGAGCCGCCTCACTACTGGGCCAGCGTCCTGCACACGCTCTCCTCCGACCCAGGGCCGCGGCCCTGAAGCTCTCTCTCCTCAGTAAACATTTCCTCCTCATCCTCCACAGTTTCCGTAGCTTTTCCCCACACCTTCTGTCACATCCTCTCTGAGATGCCGAGCCTAACTCAGAGCCAGCACTGCCCAGCTTCATTGCACTCAGACCGTTCTGTGACACCACGACTGCAGCCCGCTCCCAACCTGTGCTAAAGCACACGCTGCCGTGAACGCAGCAACTGAATCCCTTCTCATTATAACAAAGCTATGGAATAATGTTGAAGACACGTGTTACAGCACCAGCATCTGGTCTAGAGAGCCAGCTCCCACACCCAGCTCCCCCACCCGGCCCCATGTGCCGGGAACACCGGCAGGAGCCGCCACACGCAGGACAAGCAGGGGTCACAGCAGCGCACGGGGCAGCACCGAGGCGGCCTGACAGCAGCAGACGTTTGCCACCGAGGCTCTCTGCCATCTGCAGTCACACATCTACTAACAGCAAGGTGATCTCACTGTGAGAATTGCTGTTCCCTCTCGGGCTTCCTCTCGAGAAGAGCCCGCAGCATTCCCAGACCCTTCCGGCCATTTCACAGTGCTCTCATAAGCCGAGCTGCTGTCCAGAGCTGAATACAACTTACCTCTAGGAGAAAACTAAACACAAAGCCCCAAAGCAAACCTGACAAGAGCAGAGCAAAGGCTTTCTAACAGTATCAGTTCAATCTTTGTTTCATTCCCTCTTTTTCAGATTTACTAAATGCTTTTTGCTTTCGGAGAAAGCGCCTCTGCAGCACCCTGGTGTGAAGGATCTGCCTGTCGCTCTGTGGCACAGCTTGCACAGACACCTCACTCACAGGGGAGCAGGCATTCTGAGGAGAGCAGAATGGGCTCGGCTCAGTCCCCCTCATGGGCTGAGTCCCCCTCTTTACCAGCAGAAAAAGTGACCACCTGAATCACGGTTCAGATGTTTCTGTTCTGCTTCACTCAAAAGTGAACTGACAGGTACAACGTACCCTCCATAAAAGTTTTAATCAGCTACTCACCTGAGGGACTCTTGTTCCCAGAAGTCCCCAACTTGTCCCTTTTTTCTTACTTTACCAGCATCATCCTCACTGTACAGCTGGAGTGAGCCACTGATTGCACTGGAGAGGAAACAGACAACTACTGGAATATTTTGTTTTCTAATCTGTGTGCAAAGCCCTCATTGCACTGAGGTCTCCCAGCAGTGCTCACAAGCACAGGAGTGCAGCAGGCAGAAAACACCAACCCACAGCTAATGGGGAGATTATTTTGGTGCTACTTCAGCAAGAGCTTTTTAATAAGCACACAACACACGGTTTGTTTGAACTGTGCTGAGCTGATGCTTACCAGGAAGAGGAGATGCTTCTCAGTTTCCGGGACATGGACACTTCTTTGAGAGCGGAAGACACCAAAACTTGCAGTTTTCAATGTTTCTTCTGTTTTACCTTAGACATAAACCTGAGCAGAGTTAGACAGGCTCAGGGCTCAGGTACTGAAGCAGACATTCACAGTAGTGACTCAGCAGGCCCAGAGCTGTTAATTCAGAGCTGTCAGTGCAAACCCAAAGCCCTAAGAGGGCCACTGACAGCATCAGAAGATGCTTCTCCTAGAAGAGAAGAAACCAGTCTGTTGCATGAGAAGAAGTGGTAACCCTGGCATCGGTCTGTTACTGCCTCACTGACCCTGCATTTCTCCCTTTTGTTCAGAAAAGAGCTACTGAATTTAATTATACTGCAACAACATCTACAGCCAAAAAAAAAATACAACAAAACTGGTTTAATTTCAGAAAATGTGTTAAAATATATATATTTGTACATCAATTTGACACACTGCATTAGTTTACACAAATGATGGTCTTTCTTGAAACTGTATTTATGAAATGTACATTTTTAATTTAAATACTCAGTATACACTGCATTTAATCTGCATGTTGCATTTATTAAATACATTAAATCTGCAATGTAACAAAACGTTTTCTGCATACGAAATTCAAAACACCATTTTAAATGAACAAAAGATGGCTCACTTCATTTATTTGTTTTAACAACTAGTGCCTAGCACACTAGCTTAGCTCCACCAACACCAGCTGTTCTTTCTCTTTATTGACATTGTTCACAGACTAGTACATATTACACTAAGAGTGCTGGATAAAAACATGAGGTACGGAAGTGGTTCAAAGATTACAGGTCATGCAGATCATGCGAGACAGCAAAGAAAGTTGTGAATGAGAAAACACTAAATAAAAAATACATAAAGAATGTGCATTATAAAATAAAAAAAAAAACCAAAACAAAAATCCAACAACCAACTCAATTACACAGCTTTGCTTCTTTGGTTACAAAGTAGGTTGAACAATTTCACAGCTTTTTATTCCCACCCAAAAAACCAAACCAAAAACGAAATGTCAAAAAGCAGAGGAATCATGGCCCCTTTCTCTCTATTAGAAAGTAGAAACAGAAATGAGCAAAGTTTTCTTCATCAAAATAGCCCATCACTTATTTATTATATCACAAGGACTGGTGACTACCTGTACAGATGCACTATGGTCTTCATACTTACACTCTATACAAAATTTACATTCAAGCTGGATCTTTACTACCGTAAATAAATACCAAAGGTCAACTGCCATTAGTGTTAGAAATATGCCAGGATTCTTTGTTCAATTATTGCCTAGACATTGTATCTATTAACGCAATCCCATCTATCATTTTACCCATATATTTATTAAAAAAAATTCAAAAGTTCTGTGACATTGTTCATGTACATTATGAAAATAGCAGCCCTGTAATAAATAAAACAAATAAATGAAACTAACATAGGCAAATGTTACTTATATGAAAAGAACAGTGGCTCTGAAGAGGAATTGTTGCTCCTTACCAGACAGCAAGGCTCAAAGCAACCCATGAGCAATGGGAACCTCGGAGAGCCACCCAAGCTCTGACAAACCTCCCTCCTGAAGCCCAGGGAAATGATCCCAGGCCCAGGGACTCCCTCTGCGAGCTCCCGTGTGCACCGAGGATTTACACCTCCCACACTCCAGCCACGGCGGCGGGGGACAGCTCTGGGAGGATGATTGTCTAATACTGAAAAGGCCAAACACACAACAGAAGCACGGCTGCTCGCTCTCGGCGGGTGGAGACTGCGGTGGCACACAGGGACTGAGTCGGGCTCGGCCGCCGGCGGGGCGGGCGCTCACGCGGAGGAGACGTTCGGTGGCTGCGGCGGCTGCGAGGGCGGGGGCTGCGCCTGCGAGGTGCTACTGGGGGTGGCCTGTTGGGTTGAGAGCTGGGATAACTGATCGTTGTTGGAAAGGGATTTTAACAGTGCATTTTCTCGTTCAAGTAAAGAGTTTCTTTCAACTAATTCTTTTATTTGTTCCTTCAGGACTTCCACTTCTTCTCTCACTGCATACATCAAATGGCTTTTCACTAGATCCTGCAAAGAACAAGTGGAGAGTTACACCACAGGAAAGAACAGTTTCCTTCACCCCAGCCCAGGACTTACTGTTACTGCTTTCACTGCAGTAAGCCTGGAGAAAAAAAACACTAATCACTAAAAATTTATGATTAAATCAGCCTTTGAGCACAAACAACCCAGCCTTTTGTGAAGTGGGCCTGATATCAAAAGCTTTGTCTCCAGCACTCCAGTCACTTGGAAGCCAAGGATGAGAATGATGTCCCAGCTCCCCAGAAGGAAAGCACCAGCTCGGACACTGTGACCTGGGGGTACGGGTCTGTGGTATGCAGGCCCAGTCACTGAAGTGTATGAGAATCAAAACATAAGAAAGCTTTTACATCATCAGAAGCAAAAATCCAACAGCTGTAACTGAAGCTGAGCAGCATGTCAAGGATGGCACACCTGACCCTTCTTCAGAAAAACTAGTAATGAACTTGGCTAAAGTAACAGACTGAAATATGCACTATATTTTCAGCACTCCTTCAAGTTCAATCAACTTGTTCACAGTAATTTCTAAGAAAGTTAACTGAAAAACATTGCTGAGCCAATAGTAAAAGCAATAATGGTTTGTGGTCGTTCATAGCTGATACAGAAAATCCTTTTTCAATTGATGTTCTCAGTCTGACCAACCTGGAGGGATATCACAACCTCACAGAAACACAATACAGCAGGAAACTTATGCTCAGTGATGAACCACATTAATCCTATTAGAAATAACAACTTATATTTTACTTACCATTGCCTGTTCTATTTTGTTGTCAATGGCAACAACACTTGCACCAGAAGCACTGTAAATACAATGAGAAAACTCCATGAGTGTTATTGTATCACTCAGGTAAAACTATGCACCCGCAGGACTCCTGGATCACGCTGTCACTGGAAGGCTGAAGCTTAGAGTCAAGAATTCAGTATACACTCATAGGGCGGCATCCCATGTCCCCCCCACCCTCCACCCCGTTGCCCAATACCGCTGGAACTCTCAAGAGACACTGCTCCTTCAGTTTATACCTTCTCATACTGGGCTTATGACACCCATAACCATAAAAATGCATTAGAATAAACACTAAATCAACTGCTTTGACTCCTGGCCTCATTTTCCAGCTTTCTTCACTGAGGAAAACAAGAATTCAAGGGATACTCATGGGATTCTTACCACTAGTATTATTTCTTCCAAACTGTTTTCACAAAGCAATGAAAAAAAAAAGCCCTGCTATAATACCTGTTCTCTGAATTCACTTGAGTTCACCTTCCAGGTAAGGAGCTCCTGGCTCAGCACTGCCTGTGCAGCCTGTAGCAGCAACCAGCAGGAGGGCGAGACATGACCAGAGCTCTGAGCCCTGTGACCACTTCCTTGCTCCCAGTGAATTCTCTCTGGATCCGGTCTGACAGCTGACAAACATGGCTGTGGGTCACAGCTAGGGTCAGGCTCGTTCCACAGACACACTGGTGTAGAACATCCACCAGCACACCTCAGTACGCTGTGAGGATGTGCATTTACTGTGCCAACAAGATCCCGAACTGCATCCCTGAATCCTGCGTGACAGAAATCCAGCCCTTTATAGCTAGGGTCTGTTTCCAAGTCACACCACAGGCACACAAGCCAGTCCCTCGCTCGCAGCTCTGGAGCCAGGATTTCAGAGCAGGGGCTGTCCCTGATCTCTCTCAGACTCTGGTCTCTACGTTCAGACAGGAGCTGTAGCTCTCCCCAGGGCACACAGGGCTGCACCCCACAGCAGCCACCTCTCCACCCACCCTGGCCCCATACCCTCCACGTTACCCTCCCATCCCGGGTCTCAGTGGTCCCATTTTCCACCCAGCTCCGGTCTGACACAGACAGTAGTTCCTGGGCTGTGACAGCCCCAGCAGTGAGAGCTGCTGATAACACTCCCAGCCATGGACACGGCTATCAGCAGTGTGCAGCCACATTTAGTGGAGTTAACATGGGGAAAATGCAAGGGTTGCAGTCATGCCGGACAACTTGCCTCTGGAATCATGCAGCTCACCAAAACCAAGTGTTAAGAAAAAAACACTCAAGGCTTTTTACAAAGATTACGGCAACGTACTCAGCAGTACTAGCTGCAGACGTGAAACACGGCACAGCTCCTGAAGAGTGATACTGGTCACAGAAGTTAATTTTAAGAGGTCCCACAGAACCATCAGTACCAGCCTCTATTTCTACTGAACCAAGCTTGAAACCCAAACCGCAAGTACTGAACACCCATTTCAGAAGAAAACTCTTCCAAGTTTCTTACTGTCTTCAAAGCCTCTTTCAAACCCTATGGTAAAGCCCCTCAGAATAAAAACATAGTATTTGTAACTCATGCCAAGGGAAGTATTCCTTTCCATGTTGAATTAACATGCATCAGACTCATCTGGCACTGTCAGAAGTATCTATGTTCATGAACCACAAAATCCCCAAGACTCCATGTCCTCTCACAGCCCTTCATGGACACCACTCTACAGGTCAGATGAGGCAGCTCTGAAGAGGTAACAAGAGGGGACAACTGAAGCAAACACCACACTTGGCAGTGGGATCTACTTCTCCATCTTTGCAGCACAAAAGACAGTATGCCTTTTGGCAATAGCTGTCTAGTCAAACTTGAGCTTGGAACTTTGTTGTTCTATCCCTGTTTCAGCTATTTTGCAGTGTGATTACTTAACAATAAACCCCACTACATCACTCCACCTTAAGGCATTCAAGCACTTCCATGAGAAAAAACAGGCAGCCTTCCCTCAGCCTCCCAAAAGAGCTGTACCTGCGTGGTACACTGCAGAGGCACCTCTCCTGTGCTGTGCCTTGCACTCTGAGCCCCCGCTCTGCCTGTTGGGTGGGTACAGTGCTCACCACGTGGGTGTAGGAATTGTTCTTCCCCGAAGTGTGACAGGAATGAGCCAGGGAAACCACTGCTTTACCACACATACCCCACACCTAACATGACACCAATAGTGCTGAAAGCTGGAAGTAGCTTTATACGCTGCTTTGTAATATTCTTGCTGCCCTTATCACCAGAGCAGCTGTGCTAAGACTGAAACGCCGAGTCTGGATTCCAGCCCTGCCCCCTGTACACATCCTGGCATCCACCCCAATTTCAGCAGGCAGAGGCTGTGACCACACAGACCCCCACTCACCCACCCACCCAGGAGAAGCTCCACACTGACAGAGGGTGCCCCAGTTTGCCATCAGGATAAAACCATCTGACTATACTTCACGTCACTTTCTAAAAGCAGATGAGAATTAGATGTTGCGGTAGCACAATTCCCACATGATTTTGTTCTTTGTTCATCTGACAGTGCTCCCCACACTGAGCAGCTCCTGCGGGACATTCATGAGCAGAGCCCTCCAGTGACAGCTTCTCTCATGGGAAACTCCAAATGTGCTGCCAAATCTTAAAATTTTGTACTTTTCTCAAATCCTAAACTCTTGACATCCAATTCCAGTTTGCATAAAAATATTTTATCCCATGACTGCAGAATGACATTTATAAATACAATCCAGTCCTCATGAAAAGGCCAGAAAGAAACCCAAAAATATCTCTTAAATAAGTCTTTTTGGATGACTGAATGGAGAGAGTCAGACACATTCTGTGAGTGCACCATCCACTGTAGAGCCAATGCCTCAACTTGCAAGTCCTGACATTAGAAGAGGAAAGACACCCTTTAGCTCTTGAACAAAAAGACCAATTACTGATTGTTCCAAGAGCTACAGAAGTCTGACAATTACTGTCAAAACTGCAAAAAAAATCCACATCAAGTACAACAGGGCAGATGAAGGGGTGCATTAGGCATGTAACATTTCTTTTTAACAGCAAAACCCCCCACGCTGAGCTTCTTGCAGCCCATCAAGTATCAAACGGATACACTGAACAGGGCACACTTCATTTTGACTTGGACCTCCCAGCTAAGGTCATGTCAATGAAGGCTCTATCCAAAAATAGGTTATATTGGTACACCAAGTTCACACTGAAGCCCACAAGGTACACAGCAAGATATACAGTCAGCAAAAACATCAAAGACTCCGCAAGCACAGTTTGTCGTTCCCAGAGATGGATGGTAAACCCAATGTTTTCCTACCTTAAACACCAGGTAGCCAAAACCCTATTTCATCAGAGAAATCCTCATTTTGATGGTTTAAAAAAATCTCAGTGGCTTTTGCTTTACCTATTAAATTGTCTTTATCTCAACTGACAAGTTCTCTCACTTTTCTGGGAGGAGGGGGAGATGAGTGAGTGGCTGCATGGGGCTTAGTGCCAGCAGGATTAAACCATGACAGACCTTTTTGGCACCCAGCATGGGGCTGGAAGGGTTTGAGGTAAGGACAGATTTGACTAGGATGTTCTAGATTGAATGGATAGCTGTTTCTTCTGTGCACCTATTGCCTGGAAGCTCCTGTGCTCCCCATGGGCTTGCTTGCCTGACTCTCTTAGAGGCCATTGCTTGCTCTCACTGCTGCCACACTGCTCTTATCACCTCACTGCCGTGCCTGAAACACTTGATAACAGCCACTACCATGTGCCTGGGCTGGCAGGTGCCCAGGGCAGCGCTGCCGCACTGGGCAGGCTGGGGCTCCAGCCAAAAGGATTGTGACCTGTGGATGAGATGATGGGGCAGCAGAGACCGAGCCGCAGCCCATGGAGAACCCCAACACTGGAGCAGGTGGGTGCCCAAAGGAGGCCATGATGCCCTGGGAAGTCTACACTGGAACAGGCTCATGGCAGAACCTGTGGCCCAGTGGAAAGAGGAGTCCACGCTGCAGCAGGTTTGTTGGAAGAATCTGAAGCAGCCCGTTCCTGAAGGACTGACCCTGTGGAAAGAACCCAATGGTGCAGCAGTTCATGCAGAGCTGCAGCCCATGGGAAGCCCAAGCTGAAGCCACACTGGAGAAGTTCAAGGAGGACTGTCTCTGTAGGTGACATCCTATGCTAGAGCAGGGGAAAGTGTGAGACTGCCCGGCAGTGTGTGGTGAAGACCACAGTGGGGAAGGCTGCAGGACCCAACCTGACTCAGCTTTGGTGTCCAATAGTTCCAAGCACCACACTAGCTCTCCTGTCCTGAGTGACCAGCATGAGAGACAGAGTCCAAAATTGCAGACTAAACAATCTCAGCGGAGATCTGTGGACAATTTGCAGGCCTGGTGCATAGACTACAGGAATGACACCTACATATTAGAGCAAAGGATGGGAAGGGATGGTGGTGGTTAAGGAGGCTGTACTGGATAGTGTGCAACCTGAGCATTATGTAAAAGGTATGGAATAAAGGGCAGATAATGTGCTGGTTTGGGCTGGGGTAGAGTTAATTTTCTCCATAGTAGGTGGTATGGGGCTGTGCTTTGGATTTGCACTGAAAATGGTGTCAATAATACGAGTGTTTTCGTTATTGCTGAGAAGCGCTTGCTTGCACAACACTAAGGCCCTTTCTGCTTCTCACACAAAAAAGGTTAATGTCGTAATGTTAACTTGCTAATGGCCACAGGAAAATTTAACCTTCAACATCACCTCATATTCATGGGCACCAAGATCCATTTCAATTATTGATCCAACAAGTGCTACTGTACCCAGTTTGGTGTTTTCACCATTAATGTCTTTACATACAACTATCATCCTTCCAAGACACACGTTCTGAACTTCAAAATTCACCTCAAAAATCTAGGTAAAAAGACTAAGAATCAAACTTCAAAGGTATTTGCAGCTTAATTCATTCCGTATGCTTAAAAAAGCACAGTAGTTTGTTTTTTGATATTCCACAGACCTCAGTAATATGTGTATTTTATGCCAATGCTGGATACATTAGGAATGAGTTATACAGAGCCTACTTTGGCACAGTCAGGCACTACACTAGGTAATAGTGTTTCACACTGAAATGAGACTGAAATCCTACCGATTGGATGATGTAAGCTAATTCTGAAGCTTTTCAGTCAGCAACAAAAAACATTTTGTGTTCCATTGTATCAATAATTATCTGTATACTACTATCCCGAGGAATTTCTTGACACCAAGTTACCCTCCCAAAGACTTCCAGAATGCAGGAGTTTTCTTGCTTTTTAGATGCATAAAATGTATCACATCTCACAGCTGATCCTGAGGAGCAGAGCACATGGGACACTGATGCTCCATCCAACAGCCTCTGCAAGACAAATCCTTGAAAGCACCCGATGTGCTTCCCTTTAAGTCACTTTAAGTGGGAAAGGTGTTACCAATGGTCTGACAGACATCCCCAAGCGAAGTGACCACCCCCAGGTTTTCACTCCCTTTTGCTATCACTGCTTTGAATCAAATTATCAAACAACCCTTCTGTAAACACCAATAAGGCACCCTGGAGTGTTCCCACTTGTTTTGCTTACAAGTGAGATACAAACTAAAGCCCTGTGGTCACTTATTCTTTCCCCTCATTGTTTACTCATTTATGAGCTAGTGTCTTACCGCTGGTTGAGCTATTCAGTCCATCCAGAGAAATCTTTTCTATTCTTGAAAGAGTTAAGGCCTATTTAATTAGCCTCCATCCCACGAAGAGATTTTATAATGATAGCATCCCAATGCAATCACTTATCCAGCCTGGAAAGAGGATCTGTGTGAATATTGCAGACTTCCACTATTTTTCTTTGTCAAAGCCATGTGAGAATGTGTGACAAGCTGAGGCAGTGAATTCACCACCTCAGGAGTTCCCACACACATTTTATGAGTTAATTTATACTGTGAAGGTTTAATGCTTCACACATAAACGCAATGGAAACATAAATCCTACTGGTTTAAATTCAAGTTTACCAATAACGTGTTTTAGGCAGACCCACCCAAAAGCTGCTACGGCACCTTTACTGTGCAAAGACAACCCAGGCTCAGAAGAGCAGTCACCCAGACTCACGTGACTATGCCAAGCAGCCACTATTCCCCTTCTTAAACCACATCGGTTGAAAAGACCAACGCGTGAGACTTGCGCCTTCAGCAACACCTATGTGAGCACTGTGCAAGAAACATCCCTGCTAATGTGTCAGCAACAATCAGTATCTCCCTAACACTTACTGCTTTGAATGTCACCAGCACTCTTCCTGCCACAGCGTGTTGGTGAAAAATAGTTTCTATTCACTGGAGCAGTTCACCAATCTCTTGCTCTCTATTGCAGTACCATGTGGCTAGCTCTGCTGACTTCAACAGGTCCCCAGAGACAGCTACTCATAGGAGAATAATCCATATTTGTTAGAAAAAAATACTAGAATAACACAGAAAGATTTTCTGTTTACACCAAAGTCTCCTAAGTCAAGCCCCTCGGGTTCAAAAACTGCTTCTTAAAGAGTTGCAAAATGTAATTAAGAGTTCACTGCCACCAGACTCATGGTCCAGATGCTCTGCAGTGTGTCAACCCCCACATTTTGTGGTAAGCAAACAAAGGGATTTTGAGGAAGTCACACAAGCTTATTGTTTTCACAGCAGCGATTTTTCTTTCCCAAACCAGAGATGACAAAAAGAAGCCCCACACCACGTTCTTGCTACAGCCCCCGCTGTGTCCTGCCCACATGGACCTCCCCAGCTCTATCCTGCGAGGGCTCCCACAACCAGCTGCACTGCTCATTGATGCCCCTGACATTCTCTCTACTAGCTTTTACTGGAAATTTATAGCTGAAAGCTTCTCAGTTTCAGTCACCCCGTGAAGGAAAGCTGCCTAACATGACCTTAAAATCCAATAACTGGGGTATAAATGCAAAATCTGCAAAATCCTGACAAAGACTTTGGAATTTGAATGGATTATAACTTTAAAACATCAATCAATAAAATAAGTTTAATGCATCAATCCTGATGAATTTCATTCTATGTTGTCACAAACACTTGTTTTTACCACAAAGTGTTCATCGGCAAAGATGCAAGGTTATTTTAAAGGCAGCCATTTATTTTCTTCTACCTGAATTTAATGTTCTTCTATATCCCACATTTCCAGCACTTGCTTCAGGCATTGTACACAAACCTCGGATTTGTGAAGCCTCCATCTTAATCACTCATTATTTGATTTTAGGGCTTTTTGAATTAGCTTCCTCATCTTAAGACTTATTTTGAGGCCTGAAAATAGAGAAACAGCTAAAGGCTAGACCACAAAGTGACTTTTTGGTCTACAAACCAAATGTGTATTCTAAGCCCTGAAGTTTGTTCCAGTGAAATAACGAAGTCCTTGAAACCTAAATACCAGCTCTGTTCCATAAACACAGGGAAGTGGCATCATCTAGAGCTTAAAGCAAAACTGTAAATTTGTCCAACTTTCTGCTGAAAAAGGAAGACATGCTTTGAAACTGAGCTTAATGCTAGCACCCCAGCAATACAAAATAATTTTTTTAAAAAGAGCAGGACACTTAGCATTACTTAAAACCTTCATCATTGTGCAGTATACAAACTGTTGACAAGCAAACTTTAAAGGATTCAGTTAAGCTGTGCAAGTTGAGAAGCCTTTCAAGTCAAATACAGCCAGTACAGTGACGAAATGGTTATCAATACTTCAACAGCCAAACAAAATTTACATTCTACACAGCTTGTTAAGCAGAAGTTTTGACAAGCCAGAGCAGCACAAGGCATTAAATCACATAATCACTAGGACTTTGACTTAATGCTGACAAAAAAAAAAAATCCCTCAAAATCATTAAAGCACAGGAAGGAGTTTGCAGCTACTGATGAATTAGTAATGCACTTCTCTCAAGTCCTATCCATGCCAGATAAGACTCTGTTGCACTTCACTGCAGTTTCTCACAATGAGTTCAATGCTAACTTTGGAGATTTTCTTTGTCCATGTCACAGTTCACCTGTGTTCCCCATCCAGCTTTACTTCAGCAGAATGAAAGTAAGCCAGAAAGCTTCCTTTCCTGGTTTTAAGATAGAAATATCTTAACTTCACCAAAATTGTGCTTAAACATAATATTTTCACAATGTGTTTTCTGATACAGGACTTAATGCCAAAAAGTTTCCTCTTTTGGAAAAGGAAACTGTAAATATTTTGGCGAAGGTCAGCTGGAGCTGACTAGCATTAAACTCTGAGCTTACGCATCACGTATGATACATGCATAATGGAAGGAGGAAAAAAAAAAAGGTCATGTAATATTTGAGAGTTTTGGTTCCACGTTTCAGAACAAATACTTCACTTCCATGACTGCTTTCACCTCTTCAAACTGCAGAAGCCCAATATGGAGTTCTGAACACAGGCAGCAGTTGTGTGCAAACAAAAACAATGAGAAACTTGCAGAGAGCAAAGCAGTTCATGCATACCTCAGCATGTATGCATTCCATACTCAAGCATCCATACCTATCCCAGGTGGTCTTTGACTCGTGTAACTTGTTGAAATGGAACGCTTGGTAGAATGCAGTTGACGGATTCCTATGAGATCCAAGAATCAGACAGACATATTGAAAACGGGTACGTAATAAAAATATCAACCCTCTTAATTCAGCCCGCATTACAAAGTGAATTAGCTGTCCAGACAGGTTAAACTAATGTCTGAAAGGCCCTACTGTTTTCTATGGGTTTGCATTAAGGACACAAGGATCCAAAACAAAATAGTAATTCTCCAGCCCTATGGATTTTCAGGTTACATTAAGCTGCTCCTGTACAAAGATGACTGTAAGGCCAACGGTGAGACATCTCCCGTCCTGCTGGCAACGCTGTATAGTTTAGCTGTACACCACCCCAATGCCAAACGTACCTAAACCCAAGAGACACCTTTCACATTTTTAGTATGTCCCAAACTACCTCTGCACACAGTACCCAGTGCTTCCATCCTACTTAACTCCCTGTTTTATACTCGAAACAGATGAGTCCTCCAAGGGGACGTGGAAGTCGGAGCTTAATCTGTCACATTCAAACTACAACAGATCAAGTTACAAGTCAAAACCAGATCCAGTTAGAAATGAAAAATGGAATGTAAACTATCTTTGTAAGCACCTCTCAATCACGTTTCCACTTTCCCTTCCCAAGGTGCAACAGGGCAATGGCTGATGTAGGCCCTTGGCCACGCACTCATCAGAAAGCTCTCACAACCACAAGGCTAGAGCACAGTAACCTTGCTGAAAACCGTACACTATGGCCACATTCCAACACCAGTGCCAAAGCCCTGGCAGCCTGACCCTCCAGCCTCAGCCCCACCATGGCAACTGTACTGACAATGTAATTAGAAAATCTTACTTCTCCAAAGTCTCATCTGAACGTTTGTTGCAAGCTAGATACTGGATGAAGCACACAGTTCTCTGCTGCCAGTGGCTGCAGCAGTGTTGTACTGAGGCTTAGAAGCTCCTTTCCTCAAACTGCTCATCCTCATGTGGGCAGAGCTATGCCAGCCCTAGAGACGAATGCAATAACCTTGCGAAAAATCTTCAGAAATGCAAGCATGAGTTCAAATTCCTTTCAGAATCAGTTTTAAAACAAGAAGTTTATATCAACGTTGGAAGCACGGGTATCAATCCCTTTTCTAAGTTTATGGCAAGAATAATTCTTAAAACAACTGTCTTCAAATTACTTAATTATTTCAATTTAAGTACAATTACTGCATAGTAAAAAACACATAAAATAAAAACATCACAGAAGCAGCACCATAAGACACTATAAGAAGTAATTTCATTCTCATGGCAGGTATATAACAAAAACCTTGCAAGGATAATAGTATTTGTGCATCAGCAGTGATCATGAAGTGTCTGAGTTTAAAGTGTCTGTCACTCCTTTTCCCACCTTCACCACTGTACCCTTCAAAAAAAAATTCATGTGAGTCTGGAATTTAGCTTAAAACCTGTTACAGAAGTTGCTTGATCGAAACTGATAAACACCATCCTCTAATGTTGGTAAGATTCACATTTTTCTAAGAGGCACTGCACACAACTCAACAAGTAATTATAAAAAGAGCAGCACCATAGCTAAAGGACATTTGTGTAATAGAATTTCACATGTGGAAGACAATTGGTATCTGCAGATCAAGAGAGCATTCCTTTGCTGAAAGGAAGGCCCCGGCCTGGGCTCTTCTTTCTAATGCAGCTGTCTGTCAGGAGTATGTAAAGCCCCTTCCTCAGAATGAGGCTGTAAATAGAAAGTCATTTAACTTCCAAGACAAATTTACTTGTAGGATATAAAGCCCTGTTGCTATTGTTAGGTATAAAAAGTGATTTATAACCACACAGCATGTATTCCATATAGTCTATTTTTATACTGATACACTATATGCTCTATATTTTTGTCCTATTCTTAAGCAAGCATCTGAAAAGATATGGAAAAATTTTCCTTATTAGATTCTCATGTGTAACCCCTACTGCTGAAATTGCTTTTGCATTACTTCAGACAAATAAGAGAACCTTTTCTACTCCACAGCTATGTATTTTAAAAATAATTAATGGGGGTGTGTGTACCTAAACAGGAAAAGCAAATCCACAGAGGCAGCATGAATGATGCCTCACATGCAGTTTTGAACTAATGTAACTGAGTTTCAGACTGCTGAGGCATCTAGTGTTAACCATAAGAAACAGTGAAAGGTTACAGAATGCCTAAAAATGCCTTTCTGTTTGCAGAAACAACTGAGAAAACAGCTTACAGGAGCAGTAAAACCTGGTCTGCTGCTGCTATGCCACAGCTGGAGCACCACAATTCCTCCTGACACTGTCCTAAGTGAATGCAGGGACAGCCTGGACCAGAAAAGCAGATTGCCCAGGTCTCTTCCTCAGCAGACTGCCAGGTCTGAGGTCGAGACTCAGTCCCAGTCCCCGGCAGATTGACAGAGTGGAACCAAGAGCCAGACAGGACAGGAATGTCCCAGATGCTGACCCAGAGAAAAAGCAACCACCTACCCTTCCATAGAAGGTACCCCAGAACTTCTCTTCCTTCATCTCTGTTGAGAGAGACCAGGTATCCCCAAGGGTACACAGGCTCGATTTCAGTCCCAGACTATGACAGACAACCAGCTTAGTACACTTACACATTCAAAGTGTATCTCAAGTGGCCAAAAATGCCTCCGTATCTCCCTAAACAAGTCCTACAATATATGCTGCATTTATGTCCTTTAAAAGCTCATGAATGCCAATATTTACAACTTACTCCCATGCTCTGGTTTCTCAGAACAGTTTCAATGTAACAGAAAATTTGACCCAAATTTAAAGAAGAACGTAGTTCTCTGAATGCCCAGGACGTCAAGCTGTCTCCCTTTAAAAGGGAAGCCTAGACCTCATCCCAAATCTCACGTCACAGTTGGAAATGTATCCTCCCACTGACATTCATCAGGACAATATGTCAAATACAAACTTCATCCTTGAGAGTTCTGCTCGCTAGAAACCATGCCTGTGAAAGCTGGCAGATCATCAAGTATACAGATAAATGCCTTTTGGTTCAAGTAATGATACTGGCTTCGGACTGGGTATCAGCCCAACACACAGCGGCTGCTGCACAGACGCCTTTTTCCCACCTACTTCCTTTGAAAGAAATAGTAACGACATTGCTCATGAAAAAGTTTCAATCTTCAAACTACTGACCAACCTCGGCAACTGAGGGTAACAACAAGAAGAACACATGAAAAATAGCACTTTTTTCCCCAAATAAAAAATTCATACCACCTCAGACAGTTCTCTCTCAATATCACTGACTTATTTTATGTTTGAGAACAGGAATGATACAGAACATTCAAGAGGCCTAAGCACCTGTCTTTGAAGAACGTGAAAACAACAGGTCAGACAATCCATGTTCAATACCGCTAAGGAAAACCAAAGAAGAGCAGAAGCACGTATTTATTACTCAGACAGCAGCAAGCACACATGGATGACCTTTACAAAAGCTCACTCCAGCCAAAATTCCTTCTGAGAACAATTAACAGGTCTCATATAGAAAGCCACAGGAGATGTGACCACAACATAAAATGAGTTGAGCTTTTAACATCACCTTGCATGACATTTTTGTTGGTAAGAGCTCGGCTCATACAAAGCAAGTCCACCATTGGCAACTGCTCTGTGCACATGGCTCTCTAAGGGCTCAGTGGAAGGACCACACATCAGTGCTCTTCCGGGGTCTCCTCCAAGTGTGTTATGGGATACTTTAACCCATTACTTGGGCAGTGGAGTACAGACTATCTCTATACCTGCAGATGATCTGCAAGCACTCTGGACAGCAGGAATAGAATTCAGGAAGATCTTGCCCAATTGGAGTAATGGTCTGAAATAAAAAGGATGCAATTCAATAAGGATAAGGGGGAAGCAGTAAGCTCTGGTAGCAATAATCAGTTGCACAAGTACAAAACGTGAGTAGCTGACTGCAATTCCACAGAAAAGAATGTAAACAGAATTTAAAAAATAAAAGCCTTGCAAAGGTGTCAAACCTCTACACAGGACGTACACAGAGTAACTGAAATCTTGCTTTATTCAGCCTGAGCCCTTAGTTTCAATTTCATGGCCAGGTTTGGATACCAGCTCTCCAGAAGGATATATGCCTACCTGTTCTCACAATCCTGATCCTAAATAAGGCCATTAATAATGCACTAATGCGTCAGTAGGATTGAGAAGTCAATAGCAATCTTCCAGCTCCCATCCTGTGCACAGAGATATAGGAGTGGGGCATTTTGTCCAAAATAAGTGTTATTCGGTCACATTTATCAAAGGAAGCACACCAGGGTGGAACTTTGTGCATCTGTGTTACTGCTACAGAGCCAGAAGTGAACCAAGCACTTCAAGAAAGAAGTGATTCAAAGATGCCTTGAAGAGGAAATCAGCAAAAAAACATATTCAACCTTTTTTAACATCAGAATTACTACTGAATAAGTAAGAGACCCAATAGTAAGGTAAGCATGCAGTCTGAGCTCAAGAGAACTGTCACCATACACGGATGTGTTTGTGCACTAAAGAACAAATGAATCCCTCCTTAATGTCTAAAGTTTATAAAAGATTGGATGTACTTCTAGCCAGAAGTATTTCAAACCCAAGGAAGGTTTCAGTTGTGTCTCAGTGCTCCCCCAAAAAAGGCTGTTTACTGGAGTACTGACTATGACCTGCAATGCAGACTGACTACAGCTGGTCTCAAAATTACAGCACTTGGAAGGGTTCATCTGGGATCTGGACGAGGGATTTGACAATCACTTGATCACAGCTTATCAGGGAACTCGCAGCACAGTTTATGGCATTTTGAGATGATGTTTACAATAGTAACAGAATTCCTTCTCCATCCTTCTCCTTTTAAAAGATGTTTCACTTTATTTTTAGCACCTTCTATTTAAAGCAGCTGCAACTTTGAATCAGCTTTCTTTCATAAGACTCAATCTACAAAACAGTAACTGGAGCACAAAGCTTTGCAGGAGAAAACTGACAGGGACTAAATGTGGGGGAGTCAATGCAAAATTAAGGTAAAAAACATCTCAAGCTCTGAAGTGATGTGTTTAATTGCATATTCTGTTCACGCAGTTCCTTAAAGCCATTATACTTGCTATACATACCCTAAAAAACCAGCAAGAATTCGAAGCTTTTAACACTCAGTTTTAGGTGCACTGTAGCAACAAATGAGAGGAAGGGCTGACTCAATGACCAGCCCACATGACAGTTTTTGGGACAGTAGCTCTCAAACACCATGATGGATTTAAAGGGGTTTCACAGGCTACTACAAAATAAAAATATCGTAACAGCATAGAGAAAGCACACTGCACGGAACTGATCTTCACTGGAAAAATCAAAAGCAGTAGCCCATACTTCTTCACCTTGCTCTCAAAAGAAGATTTTGGCAAATAATTTCCTGCAGTGACTACAAGTCTCTAAGGAGAAGGAAATGCAGACAACTGTCTCAAATGCACAGGGTATGAAATGTGGCAGAGGAGTTTCACTGTCACTTGCCTGGTCTGTTGAAATGTTGGCATCAGCCTTCCCCTGCTCTGGGTGAGGTTGGGTATTTAAAAACAACACCAGGAATATTTTTCAACCCCTACCAATGCTATTATTTGCTTTATGTAATTATGTGATTTCAATAAAAATAAATAATAAAAAAATAATAAAAAATGTTTCATTATTACCTGTACTGGGTAGTAACCATACACTATTTCTGAAAGAGCTTTGCTGAAGAGTTCAAATAGTGAATTCCAGTATGACTATTTAATACTAATCATAGAAAGAATACAACAATCTTCTAAGTATCTTCTTATTCCTGATTTCAACAGCTGCAGCTCAAAACTCTGGAGTCCAGTTCTCTTGAGTTCCACAGATTGGTCCCCAAACCTCAGGAGTGCTGCGCACAACCTACAATCACAACAGCTTTAAGGTTTTCAGGATTCAGTGATGACCCTTTCCATGCTCAACACACTGTCTTCCCACTTTCTGAAGCCAGGATCAATGCACTCCTGTCCCAGCCAGGTACCCAACACTCTCATGTTCCTCCTCTCCCAGACAGCACTTGCCACAGATGCCTTGATTAACACACCACCTGCTAATGAAGCATGGCTGTTCTGTGAAGGCTGTCAGTCAGGCTGAACTTTAATTACATCATCTTACAAACTGTGTGAGGACTAATCTGAGAGCTTCTGCTCTCAAATCAAAAGATATAACAAGCATAAGGTTTCTCATACTAATGACTTGTCTTCTCACTGGATATAGTCAACCTTCAGTTCTTGGAGGGAGGACACAGGACAAAGTAGCTCACATGATGCACAGCTTGCCTTCAAGGCAAAAAGAAACTACAGCAGATCACATTTTCAGAAAGAAACTTACAGATTACAAGCTGGTAACAGCAATGCGGAAAGTCTGCCTGACCTAGTCAGGCATTCTTGCCTCTATCAAGCAGCTTTCAAGAAAAGCCACAGAAAAGCTCACCAATATTATCCACATTTGAATGAACTGAGACAAGTTTAAAAAAAAAAAACAAAAACAAAAAACAAAAAAACACCAAAACCAAAAGCAAACAAAGCCTTATTGAAAACAACTCCCGTGGTCTCAGCGCCTTGAACTCCACTTCACATGGGATGGAGCCCTTCATCATCTATTGAGATTTGCCAAAGAATTATCACTATGCCATGATACTCTCCTGCAAATGATGCCATTCAAGAGAGCAAGCTCTGAGTGCTCCTACCCAGCAGACCCTGATACACTGGTATAAAGGAGGGAGCAAAATAAAAAATTCAGCATTTCTGAAATAAAAAGATCCACATTTGCTAGTATTGCATTATAGATCCAAAAATCTGCAAAACTCCTCAAAAGTATTGACTTTTATACAACTTGGCTGGTATAGAAAAGGCATGTATTTGTATGTATGAACATGTTATTGAAGATGATCAGGCTCCTGCTGCTTGTGATGCCCACAAAACCCAATCTTCTCAAACAAAGTGATGAAGGGAAAGCTGCCTGTGATTTCTGGTGAAAGTGGCCCTACATAGTGGAACAGGGCTTGAATACTCATCCTCAAATAAAATTGCACTAAAAAGAGATTTCTTTTCCCTCCCACTAAGTTGTAGTGACAACACTTTCAGCTATTTCAGTCATATATAAATACAAACGGCTCCTGTTTTTTTGACAACAAAATATTTCAGTATCAATGGGGAAAAAAAAAAAAAGAGTGGATAAAACAGCTTCAAGCAGACTCAGACAAATCCCACCTGTCCTACTTATGTGATAATGGTCAGGAACGCATCTATGAGCAAACGTTTCAAATGACACACTTTTAAAAAAGATATTAGATCCTAGGCCATGTATGGCACGGTTACTTACACAGTATACTATAAATCTGTCTGCCTTCCCACACCATTTACAAAGTCTATACCACTCAAGTTTCAGGCCAGCCTGTGGGGTCAGTGAGTGCTTGCCACTTGGTTTACAGAAACCATATTTTTAAAAATGCATTTGAAGGGTTGGTCAAGGTATTTACAAGCTTTGCACCCACCAAAGAGTGTTCTACATAAGAGACATTCCCAGGAGTTCTCATCTACACCCCTACAAAAATAGCTGAAGTAACTTGACGGAGAAGCAAGCAGGGCTTTTTAACCCTCATTTCTGACCACCCCATCCTCTATTGAATGTTAACCCTGCTTGAGATGGATACAAAAGCTTCAGATACTTCACTGAAAGCAGTTCTCATCTTCTAGCCAATCTACACTTCTTCACTGCAAGCTCACACATCTGCCACACTTATCCCCTCCCAGACACAAATGGGTCAGGACTCTGCCCTCACTGCAGAGGGGCGAATGGTATCCTGGGCTGCACAAGGCAAAGTCCAGCAGGTGGAGGGAGGGGATCCCTCCCCTCGGCACTGCCGAGGCCACACCTGCAGGGCTGTGCCCAGATCCCCATTCCAGTTTGTAACCTTTAGTGCATACCAGACAAGCCTGCCATCTGTCAGTGCGACAGACAGCTGACACCTCTCCAGGGCACTAATTAATATTTTCACCTTCTCTCTGCACTGACAAAAGCACTCAAGCAAGCTGTCACAATCCAAATACATCCCTCGTAGTTTCAAAGGGAGAACAGATAGACACACTCTTGGACTAATTTTGCTTTATTTGACAAAGAAAATTAAGACAAGCATCCAGCTGTCCTTCAGGTGGCCAAGTAATTCACCTGCCCTGCCTGAGCAAAAATAGATTACCCCATAAGGCAAAGATATCCTGCCACTCAAGACACATTTGTATTTATGAAGTGTGAAGTTTAAAGATAGAATAATTTTCAAGAGGAATGAAAGTACAACCTTACTCTGCACTTCAAGTGACCTCTTACATCTGGAGAATCTTCTCAGAAGACAGTGGCTTTAGTAGTTACTATAAATACTTCTCTCTTTACACTTTGTCAAATACAGGAATAAAAGCAGACACCTGTGCCTGACAATCTAGATCTATTGAACACAACCATCCAGATGTACTTTAGCGGGAGGAGTCTCACAGAAGTTTCTGAAGGAATCGTTGCTGACACAAAGCACAAACGAGGCTTGCACTTCTCCTGAGCAACAGAAACTGCTAATCACCAGCTTTAAAGCGGGAAAATTAATATACAGCCTCAACACGCAACAGGCTAATAACTCAAATATCCAGTACAGTAACAGGGAGCAACTCCTCTTTACTATGGTGTCACCTGAAGTCATAAATTATCAGCACTTTCCATAAAAATGCAGCCTTGGAGAACTTTCAGCCCTTCTGGAATCTGCGAGCAGTTTGGTAGTCCTGCCTCCTCAAAGCATCCAAATATTTGAATATTCAGCTTCTAACATGAAGTTTAAAATAGCTTCCATAAAACATATGCTGTTATTTCTGCCATACAGACAGCATTCAGAGATCAGCTATGGAACATTTGCACTCTTCTACAGGAGAGCAGGAAAAAATTAACCCCCAGCAGCTGAACAGAACACTCAGGAGTCTGACATACAGGGAACCTCCCCTGTCAGGGCTGGTCACTACAGTCTTCCAAACAAACTGAACAGTATCACTGTGAATTTCTTTCAACTATTTTCCCCATTTCCTCCTTTTAATAACTCTCTCATCTAAAACACTTGTACCTCATTGATTCTAAGAATGTACTGACTTGTCCTTAACAAAGGCATTTGAATGTTTAAACTGGGAAACAGCACTGTCAAACGAGTAACCAGTTTTGTTTAGCTATCTTGCGCCACTCCAAAACTGACTGCACAGCATGATAGGCTTTCTACCACCCAGAAACTCATGAAGTGCTGCAGTTACCTTTGGTAATTTTTGTTACAGAAAATACAGCAAGCACGGAACACAACCAACTAGAGTTTGTTTACATTAACCATCGTTTGCTGCCACCAACTGCCAAGGTTACCCCAGAAGTCCCATCTTAGTTTTCAAACTGTCAAACTGAAGGCTCTCCAGGCTCTGGAGCATGTCTGTCCAGGTTTCATTCTCACCTGCTTTCACACACACTCACAAACACAGGCCTTCAGGAAGAGAGCTGAGAACAAGTCTGCAGCTGCATGAGAGCTCAAACCTCTAAAAAGTTTATGAGCAAGGTGAAGAAAGGGATAATACTGAGTACTAAGGCAATTCAAGTATCATGTATTTGCAGAATCCTTACCTTTTCTTTAGGAGCACAACAAAATATGCATCTAGAGCAATACTTAAGTGTTCCCATGCCCAGTTTTGTCCTTATAGGATGAACATGGTTGCAAGAGCACAGCTCTACCAGCAGTTCGTGCTCCATACAAATATGCGATTTAGCTGAGCTCGGAGACACGCTGCGGAGAGCCCTGCACAATCGGGTTCTCAACAGCTCAGCTGCCGTAGCTGACAGCTCACAATTGCAGCCATTCATTAGTGTTCCTGGAATACAGCCGGAATAGTTCAAGCCGGTCAGTTATCTCTGGAAAATGATCTATACTCTGCTCCTTTTCCAACAGCCCTAGTAATATTTTGCCCCAAAAGTCTGCCAAACATGTAGGAGGTTTGAACAAGCTTTCTCAGTAACATTCTTTTAACAGAAGCAACATATTTCTTCTCCCCCAAGAGCCAAAATAAAGTTATTAAGCCAGATGAAATATTCTGCTTGTCAACTACAAATTTGTGTCCACACGGGCATAAGGGTGAGCAGAGAACCTGACAGACACTGATACCAAAATCCTCTCAGGTGCTCTAACTGCCCTCCCTCCAAAACAATTAGTACTAGTGCTGAAGTCCAACAAAAGAAGAGTCAGAGCAATTTTGAGACCCAGTTCTAACTGTGTTTTTACAATATTTTTCAGGCTCCCTGTTTGAGGGAGCAATACCCACATCTGCCTCAGTAACAGTACTTAGTTCCTCCATCCTTTAACACTGCTGCAGTTTATTTCACTTGCAGCCACATTTAAAGAGGAAAAGAAAATAATACTATGTTATGCTGTAAATATTTCATAACTTTCACACAACAATTTTTCCTTTTTAAGAGCTTAGCAATTTGGACACATCAACTGAAAAACCAGCTTTGCTTTTCAAGGAAGGCGTGACATCCCATAGACTTTTTTCCTTTTCTTTTTTATTCTTTTGGACTATCTATCTACCCTTTCTTCCTCCCCAGACAAGATTTTCCAATTAATTGATTCTTCACTATTCATCAGGTCAATACAAGAAACCACAATTTTCTACAGACTGCTCTCAAAATGTACTGGGCTATGGGAAGAGGAAATTAAAACTCTTTGGGCAATGGCTTGGAAGAAAGTAATCTATAAACATAGTTCTCTCTACATATCAGGCTAGATAACCTTACACCCCCACCCCCAATAACCTTAGATGTTGTTTGATTTAAAACAGCACACTATAAGATAGGAGTAATACAAAAAACTTTTTTCAGAAATACATGAACCAACCAACTTTCTACATCATGTTCACTGTGTTCCTGACACGCTGTTTTCAAAGAATTTCCATCTTAACTATTTTACCTTTAAAACAGTTCCTCTTCATATTCGGAATGGTGAGCGACTTTCCAGATAAATCCAGGGTATTGAGAGCTATACACTACTCCTTGATGAGTCACTGGTTTAGAAGATGACTATAGGAGAATGACCTACACAAGTCTGTGAAGTTTCAAGCACATGCAAATATTGAAGTATAACTGAAGGTGCCAGAAGAAATGTAGATACCTGCCTACGCACTGAGCCCCATTTCCAGGGATGTTACACATTAATAGCAAGAAAGACAAAAGAGAAAAATGCTTTCCACAGATTTATAGCTTCTCTGACCACCAAGTAACCTCTCCAAACTGAGGTGTGTGTTAACTTCCTGGACCTGCCAGCACAAACCGTGACTCACGATGTATCAGCTCCCTTTGCGCCTTAATAGCTTTATCAGTGTCAACCCCCAGCCTATTAATGACACTTGAAGGTCTTCATTAACTATTTCAGCACTGATTCCAGTAGATAAGGCAGCTAGGCAACGCCCATGGGAGTAGTGGCACAATTTAAGTGGCTGGAAAGAGGAAAAAAGTACAAGACAGTTTTACAATAAAGCCTTTTCAGAGTAGTAAAGCAAATAAAAACCAAGTGGTAAAACAGCCTTAACAAGCAGCTACGTTTTCATTCTCACCTCTGTCTGAAGCCAGTGGAAGTCATGCTACTGCTTGAGGGGAGCAAAGAATAAACTTTGATCTACTGTCTCTGTATCTATCGCTTACATTGCATTGAGGTCTAGGCCCGTTTAAGGTGAGCTTTCACGGCTTACCAGGATGACCTTCCCAGCTGGGAAAGACTCTCACACCATTTGTGTGCTCCTGGCTTTCTGACCACCCAGCACACGGCACAGTTTTATCACCCAGGGCAGAAGCTGACAAACGAGACATATGCACTCCTTCACTGATAACCAGACATTCATTTCTCTACTGAACACCACAGCATGGCCTGTCAAAAAGAGCACACTGCATTCAGACCCCATTTCCATTTCTTACTCATAGTTCTCATGGCAAAGTGTCTGACAGAATCTCTTTAGACATCAACAGCACGCAAAGCACCACTGCAAGGTGGCAAGTTCAAAGACTAAACTAGAAAAATAACTTTAAAAATCACTGTTCTGGGTAAGAGCACCAAGAACTGACTCACTGGAGTACCACACAAAGTTAGAAGCCCCTAGTCTGAATAAGCAGGACAAATTTTTCCCCATCTTTACACAGAAGTTATTCACTTGTCACAGATAATCATGTTCATTACCACAATTTATATTAAGTATGAGAAACTATGAAAAACAAATGCAGAATGCATTCCTTTTTTTCTAATTCCTGAATCAACAGAATTATCAAACACCAGACAAATCATCTTCTCATATAACACTGAGCTATGAAAAGAACCCACCAGCTTGAAATCTAACCTTATTTGCACAAGGCAGTTTGTCAGCTGGGTTAGCAGTCCTCTTAAGGTAGGCAAACTGTGAGAAAATTTTAACTGTTTAACTTTTTCTTGTCAGTCCTTTACCACTTTAATCAAAACCAGCACAGCTTTCCAAACCACGGCTTTTTCTTGCAGAAAAGCACAGCCGTTACTTTCTCAGACACAGCATCAGCCAATGTTCCAGCGAGCACAGGCCTGCATTAAATCTCCAGCCTGAACTCTCCAAACATCCACATTGAGGTGCTTTCTCCATCCACTGCACCCCAACCCCACAGACACAGCTGCTTTACTAAAACGTGCTCCAAGCAACACTGACTATACTATCTTCACGTCTGGTGCTGTCCCAAAGTGAGGGAAGACTTACAGAGAAATTCACCACAAGATCTGCTCATAATGGCCTAATGCCTGTTTCTAAAAACAAATAACACACACGTATTCCCTCCCTCCAAACTGCAGCAATCCTGACAGTAAATGCTGGGACTTAAATTCAGTGCTCAAACACCGCTTGATTCTTCTTTCCCCCAAAGAAGTCAATCAAGTAGTTTTGGCCTTCAGAGCAGTCTGACGTGTCTATGGGAACAGCAGCCATACACCCACTCCCTATCTCAGGCCCTCTTACGAGCCTGCTCACACCACACCCCTCTGTTACAACTCATAGTTCCACATTACTTTCCAATAAAAAACCCCTCACTGTAAGGTTGTACTTCCCACCGTGTCCACACATTTGCCCAAGTAGTGTCTGTTTGCTCAATAAAAAGGACCATTCTCTTTAGAGCTTTCCCTGCATACGGATTTGCACGCAAATCCACAGCCAAGTGCAAGTACTTTCCTTACTAACTGACACTATTAAAGTGTTAACTCCACAGCAGGATAAAAATCAAGAATCTGTGTTAAAAGCCTTAAGTCTCCCAAGGTGCCCCACCTGATGGCCCTGAGATAGCACCACACAGATTTAACACTGTCAATAGAGTGTCATTTTAACCCAGCTGTCATTTAAGTGTTTTATAATGCATTTAGGAAAAAGGAGAGAATAGGCCTTCTCACATCCTGAGCCACTGGCTACAGGAACACAGCTTTCAGCCTTTGATTTTGAAGAGGTTTGCGCATTAAGCAGCTTTCAAACTACTTTGTACCCCATTTTGTGAGAAAAGTAACCACACTCACACCCTGGAAAGAACAATTCACTACTTGCCTAAATAATTTGCTACGGTTTGCACTCCTTAAATACTTTCTGAAAATATGAATTTACAAAAAACACTTGACAATAACTTGAAAGTTGACTTCTTTTCCCCCTAAAAATATAGGGTTTTTTATGGCATTATAAAATAATTCATACCTGTCTTCATCACCATCAACAGGAATGGATATGCCAAAAACAGAGCTAGCAAGACTGTTCATTGGAGTACTTGCAGGTAACTGAAGAGGATTTGCTAGAGTGTCTGGAATGGGAGGCTTCACAAGAGGCTTATTTTCAGCTATAAGAGAAAGTGGTGGCTGAGGTAGGGGTTCCGATTTTCTTCTAGTATCATCAATCTGGCCTACTAAGGACTGGGCCTGGGTCTGAAACTGTCCGAGGTTTGCCTGAGGCAGACTGGCAGATGCGTTGGGCGCACCTTGCATCATCGAGTGTCCGACGTGCTGGGACTGGACTGCGCCAGTGCTTCTGCTGACAGAAGGGTGGCTCGTCAGCTGGGACTGGACCAGCGTAACAGGGACGTTTGGCATAGTAACAGAAGCGGTGGTGGACACACTAGGCACGCTTGTACCGGGCACAACCGCAGGCACGCTCTGAACTCCAGGGACCACAGCATGGGGAGCACCAGGCATTCCTGACACTTGACTGCTTCCCCCCATTGGATGCTGAGTCACAGATTTCTGTTGCACAACCCCCGTATGTCCAAGGCCTGGCTGCACCACACCTCCCGGCTGCGGGATGGCAGGTTGACTCGCTTGTGCCTGGCCACTCTGCAACAACCCCGATCCCTGTCCGACTGCTTCGCTGGGCTGCGCCGACACCCCCATCACTGGCGCTCCCACAGGTGAGGGGTTTTGACCCGTCACCTGCCCCACAGGAAGGCTGGAGGCCACAGTACTTGGAGCAGAGCTTGTAGTAGTAGCCTGCTGAATAGCTCCTTGAGACTGCATAATTGTCATGTGCTGCATGTATTCAGCCTGCCCAGGAGGCTGCGTCGGCAGTAGATGCACTGGTGGAATCTGGGACTGAGAATAAGCAAATTGTTGAGGCTGAGTCACTGGTATGCTTGCCTGCTGCACCTGCTGCTGGGCCACAGGAATGCTCGACTGCCCTACTGTCACATTTGGAGGTGCCATGCCTTTCCCGTTGGGTCCAGCCTGTGAAACACCCTGTGGATTTACCTGTGGCTGTGGTTGCTGCGGCACTATCATTTGCTGACTTGCTCCTGAAGCCCCAGAAAACACAGGCTGAGCAGTACTCTGAGCCACGGCCCCACCTACGGGCTGCTGCGGCTGCTGTTGTTGCCCAATGACAAAATTAGGTTGCTGTAGAGAGGACTGGTTCATTTTTTCTGTCTGAAGCAGCTGTGACACAGCAGCCAGGGAGCTGTCAGCTATAGAATCGGGGCCATGGGCTGATGCTGGCACAGCCGAGATCACAACAGAACCTCCTGTGGCACCGAGGCCACTGTCCCTCTCTTGAGCAGACTGTTCGAAGGTGCTGCTGTGCCTAATGCAGTCTCCAGTCCTGCCCAGAACACCACCACCATCTGAGTCCCGGTCATAGTACTCCATACACGTCCATCGGCCTCGCCTGTAGGGTTCCCCAGTACCGTGGTCCAGCTTGATCACCCTGAAGCGTGAGCTGCATGCAGCAGCTGCCGTCTGAGACATGGCCCCGGGGGCACTGGGTGCAGAAGGCCCTGTGGAGGGCAGGGTAACCTGAGCACTGCTGCCTCCCCCCACAGCAGTGCCAGGGGCAGCAGCTGGCAGGGGCACAGCCGAACTTTTAGGCACAGCCCCCCCGTTGGGGGCTGCAGCCACCCCAGCAGCAGCCACAGCCAGCTGCCCGTCCAAAAGAAGATTGGGAGAGACGCTGCTGGGAGTTTCGGCCTCGCCCACGTTGTTGAGAGTCTCTTCGGAGGAGCTCCGCTCGCAGACATCCTCGGGGCCGTAGTCGGTGGCTCGGGAAACATCAAAGATTTCAGAAGACACGTCCTCGGTGCGGGACTCATCCGGGTCATCCAGGCTCTCGGTGTCCTCGGTGATGCTGCTGGCCACCTGCGCCGTGGTCACGCTGGTGATCTGGAAGCAGCTCTTCTTCTTGGCCGGCATCTTGGACATGTTTCCTCCGCAGGAAGGGGTTCCGCCGGCCGTGGCGAGGCGAGCGGGGTGCTGGGGCGGGCTGTCACGGCGTGCCGGCCGGGCCCCCGGCGCTACTGTACATCCTCCGGCGGCTTCCTGCGGCGGGCGGGGGGCGGCGGGGCTCCTCCTCTTCCTCCCTGTCCGCAGCCCTCTTCCCGCGGCCAGGCCTCCTTCTCCTCCTTGCCGCCGCTCTGAGAGCCCCGCGGCTTCCTGCGGGCCGCAGCAGC